>JADGRX010000013.1:7500-280840 GCA_017140165.1 Eucalyptus shirleyi
TTAAAAGTCTTATCATGCTTATGCTAATCTAATTGCATAATTGACTAATTAATCCATTCACTAATCTTTTCATTCGTCTAATCTAATTATGATTTAAATAAACTAATCTGGCCAGCTAAACATGCTTAGCCTAAGCTCGGGTTGCTAGACGACAACCAGGGTAGACGGCAGACCAGCGACCTTGCGCAAAACGCGAGTTGGAGGTAGTACCGAAGCTGGTGGCTCGTTCGGTTATAGCTAGACGAACGGGCGGCAGGGAGAGTCGACAGCGGTCGAGGTTGAGCTTGCTAGCTTCTAGGCAACCTAAGGGAGGTCAACGACTCAAGATTATGGCCAAACAAACTCAGGACAAAGGCAGAACTTGCGACGACACGCGACAGAGCGACTAGTGCAGGCAAGCGACCGGCGGCCTAACGGGTGTCAGATAGGTTGGCTTCCCTGAGCTTCTGTGGTTTCTTTAGCTCACAACATAACAAGAAAGAAGGGAGGAAGGCTGAGGAAGATGGAGGGGACAGCAGCTGAAGATAGCCCACCCTTTTCCCTCCAAAGTCTTCTCTCTTGCCATATTCACTCATTACAAGGCCCCACTAGCCTAGCCCTATCCACAGCCACTTTCTCTCTCCTCAATCTTCCTTAGGAAGCTTCCCAAGTATCCCAAATGTTGCACACCATGGGGGCTACGAATTTTCTAACATTGGCATCCAATTTCTTTCAAATCTTCAATTGAGCTCAATTGGTGTCTCAAAATTCCAGCCAATGTGCCCATATCAAATCCATATTTTTCCTTGCCCATAAATCCATCTTGGATGCCAAAAGTGATCTTAAGAACAGTCCTCTAATTTTCCCGGTCCAATTTTGTAAATTCCTGATTTTTCGCCAAAAATCTTGGCTTGTAGAAAAATCTTTAGAGGATAAGTCTAATTCCTAAAATGACTTCGTGCAATTGGCCCATGGTTGATCATTTTCGAGCCACACATACATCTTCAATATATTGGCGCCTCTTGGTTGTCGTGAAAATCTCGATGTTTCAAATACGGACACAAGGTACCAAAACGATAAAGAAATTGGTCTAGTGCCGATCGACAAGAGTTGTGCAATTAGATGGAATCGCCCGCACTTAATCAAATACTTTTGTTGAGTCGACCTATTTCCAATCTCTAATCGGTCAGTGCCGCAATGACCCTTGTAGATTAGAATGGTCAAGCAGTCGATCCTAGTGGAATTCTCAAGTCTATTCGTTTAAATTCCTTAACGTCTTCACTTGATAGGATAGTTATCTCGTGAGTGGCAAACTCAGAGGAAATAACTATAGGCCCATCAATGAAAAGCCCGACTCATTCAATTGATAACAGAATTGAAAAATTATGATGTCATAGCTTTTGTTTCGAAGTAAATGGCTTGTATGGTGTGATGATGTTATGAATGCATATATATAAGTGTGTTTAAAGCTATCCCTATTTGAATGGTTGGGTGATTCGTCTCTTCTTCCACTTGCACATAATTAGACGATAGAAATGAAGGGTCGGCGATGCTTTTTGTGACATTGCAATCAAATTGGCTAAGTAACTGAGGGATGCAACACGATTGAGGGTCGGGTTGTGACAATGGATATCATCAATAAGGGCAAGACTATCTTGAAAGCTGTAATAAGATTTGTAAAGAGCTATTCAGATGCATATATCAGAACATATACTAGCATAAACATCACTTCTACCCCTATTTAAAAAAAAGGGGGCTATGCTTAGAATAGAACTTCGCCAATGCAAGTATTAGTACCCTTGTGATGCCTCTCTCAAGGCTTACATTGTCGGGATCGACTTTTGACATCCAACCAAATTCATATTCTAAAGGACTCCTGGCCCGAATTTTGATGCGGAAATTCTCATTCAGGACAATGTAGAGCATATTGCATAAAGCTCATTATTCTTTTCTCTTGGTACAACCGATGCCATATATAGGTATAAGGAAAAGAAAATACAAATGAGCTTTCACCACTCGTGACTCAATTATCATACATTTAATACTAATAATGCAACCCACTTTAGCAGCAGATTCATTGACAGACTAGAATGTTCAAAACATTCTACAAACCAGCAAACCAGTTCCAACAGTCAAACAAAAACAACGGTCAATCAAGCCAAATAAAAAGATACATCAAGACAAGTTTAAAGCCATTTGGATAAGGAAAGTGCATTAGTAGAGAAAGAAGGGTCCGCGTTTCCACATGCGTAGCTTAATTTTCATTCTGTTTACTTTAGCCCTCAGAGCTACAACCTCCTCCTCCAAGTCTTTCTGTTTGTGTTGCATTTTCTTAATCAGATCTAGCAGTTCAGATAGATTCTGAGTCTCAGCAGCATCTACCTAACCGGCATTCTTGACATCTCTTTTGACCAGCCCTGCTTCATCACATTTAAGGGACAGTTTAGGCCAGCGAAGCAGGTCAACCTTTGAACACACTGGTTTTTTTTCTTTTGGGAGATCTCCCATAAATTTTTTGACATCACTATGATCTCAAACACGAAAAAGGATATATATCTGGGAAAGGAGGTCTCTGTCATTGTAGTCGTACTCGCAACCGTCCACTTCTATAGATTTTCCCGGCGGGATTACTCGTGGCAGTTCACCACCATCCACGACTCCGCCAGACTTTGGACGTTAATGACCATCAAGACATAAGATGGGGATAAGAAATATGTGTTTATCAGAATTGTTGAAGATTTGAGTCATAGGCCTCCCAAGCACTGTCTCAATCACAAGTAAAATATATGTCAATAATCATGCTCTTATATTCTCCCCTCATTTTAATTAAATGCATGAGGCATATTCCAGCAGTGGAACACGTTCATAAATGAATTCCCATAATAGCAGACCAACAAACAAAGATAATGTAGATGAAAAACCCAACTTCTTAGTACGACAGCAGAAACTAGAATCTCATCTTATTTAAGGTGTTGACACCTAAAAATTAGACTTTATTATTATTTTGTTTGATTTTCGGATAATAAACCAAAAAAACAGCAGCAAAAGCAAAGCAAAAGAAAAAAAGCAAAAAGAGGAGCAGCCCCTCTATGGGCTCTCAGCCCATTTCCGCCAAGCCCGGCCCCACCGCATCTTCTTCTTCCTCGCGCCTCTGTAGCGCATGCGCAAAGGGCGCGACGAAGAGGAAGGGGGTGGACGGACGGCAATCGCGTGTAGAGCAGAGGGGCAGGTGGCGTCGACGGACGTGACCGGAGGAGGTGATGATGGTGGATGGGACGGCGGTCCAACCGGCGGGTTGAGACCTCGCCGACCAGCTGCTCCCGCGCCTATAAATAGAGGGGGGCCACCGTCGATGAAGACAGGGACCGGAAACAGAGACACGCATAGAGAGGTCCGAAAGGGAGGGAGGTCGGCCGAAGCTCGAGGTCCCTTGAGAGACTTTGGGGAGTTCGAGCATAGGGTCGGCTGTGGCGTGGTGAGCTCGGCGGGGTCCCTGACAGACTTCGGGGAGTTCGCCGGGTGATCCCTAGTGAGAGAGAGGGAAATCCGGCGCGGGTCCGACCAAATCTGACCGTCCAAGAGCCCCTGTTGCCGTCGTCGTTCGCTGTGGTTGTCGCCGTCGGTCCGTCCGCGCCCTTGTTGCCGTTGCTCGCCTTCGCCGTTGTCGCCTTTGGCCGATCTACTCGTTGCTGTCGCTGCCCAGTCATTACCACCGTGGGCCACTGCAGGAAAATAAGAGTCGTCGTCGTCACCGCTGCCTTCGCCACCATCGCCATCGCCCCTCCCCGTAGCCTAATCGCCGTTGCTGCCGCCGTCGCCATCGCCGCCGCCGCAACTCCTCAGCATTCCTCCCTCCGACGCCGCGAATCGAGAACCCTAGGGTTCTCAATTCCTCGGGTCGCGAAGTGGGTAGGGTTTTGTGCGGCGGCTACGAGTCAGGTCGAAAGCCGGGTTGGATCCGGGTAGGGTTTCGCCAGAGGCCGGGTCATGGAGCGGGTCGTGGAGCGGGTCGTGGGGCCGAGTCGTGAAATGGGCTGTAGGGTCGGGTCGTGAGGCCGAGCTAGGTATCCCCAAACGCCTAGCCACGGCGTCGTTTTGTCCAAAAGCTTTTTAAAAAAAAAGTCGGACTTAACCCGTGGATCAAGCTGGCCGGGTCGGACTTAACCCACGGATCCGACCCGGGCCGGTTTTTATAATATTTTTAAATAAATATTAAATGATAAATAATTTCAAAAAAATCAAAAATCAAAAATAATTTCTTTTCAAGAAAATATTAAAAAAATTTAATTGCCAGAAAATCGAAAAATATTTTAAACAATATTGAAAAATGTTTTATTTTCTAAAAAATCGAGAAAAATCAAAAATAATTTATTTTCCAAAAATATTAAAAAAATCAAAAAAAATTATTTTCTAAAAAATCAAAAGATCAAAAATATTTCATATTTTCCAAAAAATGTCAAAAATTAAAAAAAAGCCAAAAATTCATGAAAAAGCCAAAAAGACTTGTATTTTTCCAAAAAATACCAAAAATCCCAAAAAATCCCTTTTGTGTCCAAAAAAATTAGAAAATGACTCAAAAAAGTTTTTCCTCTCAAAATGCATGGAAAATCCCTCAAACATCCAAAAAACCTCAAAGTTTAAACAAGATTAGGTACCGAAAGGGCATTAGTGATTAACTAGTGTAATCAAGTCCCCTATCCTAATTTCTACGGTTGCGCAGGAGTGAGTATTTCTCCCGATACTTCACTTGGGTTTCTAATCAACCCACCCCAAATTGATTAGTGGCGACTCCATTTTAAAAGTTGATTTACAGGTTAAAAAAATTGAATCATTAAGTCGTGAATTGGTGGACTTGGGAGAGTCCGGGCTTTAACTAAATTCAGCCGAGCCATTAGCCTCCTTAGGCACTCGTACCCGATCTCGGGCGTCGAAAAAAAGAGGTTGCGACAGCTTGGCGACTCCGATGGGGACTTTGAAGACTTATACCATTTTTGTCTTATTTAAATTCTTTTTACGACTTAGGTTTTTTCTTTATGCATGTCAAAAG
The DNA here is from genome assembly GCA_017140165.1 of Eucalyptus shirleyi. Lineage (NCBI taxonomy): Eukaryota > Viridiplantae > Streptophyta > Magnoliopsida > Myrtales > Myrtaceae > Eucalyptus > Eucalyptus shirleyi. The sequence continues at coordinate 12,527 of JADGRX010000013.1, forward strand.
TTTAGAGATTTATCATAATTCTATTTAAAATATATTGTTTTGTGATTATAAATTATTGTGCATGCTTTACTATTTTAGCACTACACATGGCACACACAACCCGGCCGTCGGACCTGGGCCGCCATAGGATTTTTAGGATGGTGTTAAGAAAGATACGACCTCGAACGCGAGACTGCGATGTAGAGGTTGCCTTTCTTTTCCCCGAATTTCTTAGCCGAGGTTAAGGGGGTATGCTGCTAACGCGAGACTGCGATGGGCGGATACCCTTTTAATTTCATCAAGCCTTTTGAGTTAGAAATCGAGCTACACATCTCATCTGTATGTCTTTGCCCTTGCCATTTTATTTAGAAGCAAAGTAATTTATTTACTTTTACTTAATCTTTTATGGCTCATGGAAAAATAGGGTCAGGTTGTGTAGCCTCTTTTTTAATGCGATGGGAAGAATCGATATCAAGTTCATTCTTGCCCCAAAGAAAGAGCTCCTCAGGTGGTGGAATCAGTTTGATCAGCTCGGCCAAGAGCGTGTCAAAATGAGGATTGGTCATCTCCTCCCATTGCTCCAAATCAGTATTCACTCTGGGATCATGCAAGCCTTGCCACATTTCTGGTGTCCGAAAACATCCACTTTCATGTTTGACAAATTTAAACTGACTCCCACTTTGGAGGAATACAATCTCACCATAGGAATGCCCCTGGGAGCAAAGCTTGCTAAGCCACAAATTGGCGTTGACCCCATAGTCAGTCTATCACGTTTTTTAAAAAATCATTCAATAAGAGAAATTGTTAGAACTAACAACAATGCTTTCCCGCTATCATCCTTGACCGAATGCTTTGAAAAACAGTCAATGTCCCAAAAAACCAAGATCTTCCTTTTGGCATTCTTTGGATTTATTATCTTTCCCCATAGAAAGAATGCCATAAATCCTTCAATCGTGGGGATAATAAATCAAATCACTTTTGGAGCGGGATATGTAAACATGGTTTTAGCCGAAACATTTTTATCCCTTAATCGTTTCAAAGATCGAAAAGAAAAGATCATGAGAGCTGCCCCAAAAATTTTACAAATGTGGTTCTTTTCTCATATCAAAAGATTTGGGCACCTCATGCAAATATTTGAAATCAATGAGTTCAAGCACCCACTGCAAAAATTCCAAAGCTTGGAGAAATATTCTCCCAATGAAGAACATTCTCGATGGATTAACTTATTAAAAAACCCAGTCCCAGAGACATTCATATGGCGAACTAAGTGGTTCCTTGCGAGCGAGGCACGTTTCGCGCTTGATTATTACGATCCCATCCCACTACTGGGCCTCTCCAAAGCTACCTCATACTATCCATATAGGGTAGCTCGCCAGTATAGGATCCTTCAAGAAGTCTCGCCACCACTCAAGACAAGACTGTTTCGGGTTTCTTTCAACCCCACCGGTTATGACTACACAGAGGAAATCAACATAATTCAGAATGCATGGAATAGATGCCACCCAAAGAGGATTATCGTACCCAGAAGATTGAAGGGATAGGAAAAAGCCCATCATGCATCCACCTTTTACATCCTCAACCATGGGATTCCTGAGGAGTTGCAGCTGGTAATCCCTGATGTAAGCAGCAAACTTATCAAGCAAGAAATGATCAAGTCTCTTGAAGAAAGTTTGGAGACCAGCAAGAGTTGCATATCAAAGTTATCTCAAAAGAGCAAACGGCGTCGCAAGATCGAGACTTCCCATCGCATATAAAAATGGGCGTCGTGGCTTTTTGATGTGCGTTTTAATGTGAATGTCTAGGGTCGTCCTGACTTGTGTCAAAAATCCTTTTGGCATTGTATAAATCTCTTGTTAATAAATAAGAATGACTCGACCCTTGCCATGAGCCGGTGTTCCATGTGTTTCCTTTATTTATGTTTTCTCCATTTCTGTGTTAACAGTAATCACAACATAGCCATATTCACCAAATCCAAAAGCTTAGATGGCTGAAGAAAATGTACCAAGCCGTGTCGAGATTATGGAAAGAGAATTGAAGCAGGTCTTCAATGTGCTTCAACAGCTCTCAAAGCAAGTAGATTCCATTCAGGGCAAATTAACTCCTACCCCAGCCTCAATCGAATTAGTATTACCGCAATCATCCACCCGAGGAGAACAAGGAAGAGAAATCGATGATAGCATGCCTGAATTGGAGGATGACGCACACCAAATCATCATTGAGAAAGTAAAACCCAACATTTCGTCTAAGACCGAGCATGATAAGCCTCTGGAGAGGCTTGAAGAAAGGCTAAAGCAACTGCAAGGCCTACAGGATCCTACTCCAACAGACCTCTCCATCTACTCCAAAGTCAAAATGTCTGAAAAGTTTAAGATGTCTGAATTTAAGAAATACGATGGCACAACCTGCCCAAGGGCTCATTTGCAAATGTACTTGGTTCGAATGACCCAGTATGTTAATAATGTGCCTTTAATGATCCAGTTGTTCCAGTCAAGTCTAGTAGGCCCTGCTTTGAGGTCGTACATCAAGAAAAACATAAACCTCATCGAAACATGGAGTGAAGCAAGCGAGGCATTCCTCAAGCAGTACAAATTCATAATGGACATTACCCCTTCTCGTGAGGATCTCGATCGCACAGAAAAGAAGAAGCAAGAATCTTTCAAAGAATATGCTATCAGGTGGAGGATTCTCGCCGCCCAAATCAGTCCCGAACCGACTGACTTTGAATTAAGAAAAATGTTCATCAAAACCCTCCCCTATGAATACCGCAACCGGATGGTGACTACGATCGCTGAATCATTCAATCAACTCATTCCAATGGGAGAAGAGATAGAGATAGGGTTAAGAGATGGCTGGTTCACCGAGCCTACACCTGTCGGCAGAAGATTCAGCATGAAAAAGGATAAAGAGCCCCTGAGCGATGTCAATGCCACCCACACCGCAAATACCAGTCACCTCCCGACTGTTCAGATAAGCATAGGCCAACAGCAAACCAATAGCCATCAGCCTCAACGCTACAACAACCGAAGACAATTCACTCCGCTTCCTGGATCTCCTTCCCGGGTTTTGGCAATCCTCCGGAACAAGAATCTCCTCTCGATTGAGCCGAGACGACCCAATGCTGAAAGCTTCGCCCGCTACGACCCGTCCAAAAAATACGATTATCACATGGGAGAAGTAGGCCATTCAACTGATGATTGCTTCATCCTTAAACATAGGATCCAGAACCTGCTGGATACTAAAGCCTTCTCATTCCAAACGACGAAGCCAAATGTCCAAAGCAATCCTCTCCCTAATCATGCTGACGAAGTAAATGCGATATTCGGTTCTGAAGCTAGTCAAATCAGAAATGTTAGTACCCCTATTGTTGACATCTATCGAGGGCTAGTGGAAACCGGGTATTATTCCAATGACGAAATACCACCTTTTGCGACAATGAAAGCAAGGGTATCAAGAATGATTGAAGCCGGAGTAATCATGCATGTTGGTCACACTAGCATAGTTTCCACTATATCCCAAATCCTCATCAATTGGGATGAGGAATGTGCCGCGCTAAATGCAGAAAGGAAGAAGAAAGATTCCACCCCACCGGAGGATATAATCGAAGCATCGATAGCGGAAGCAGCTATGATCATTGAAATCCCCCAGCCTTACAAATATGAATGTAACAATGTGGTACCATGGTCTTATGACCTCGATGTGGGTTTAGTCAAGAGATCTGGGCGAACCTATGCTCACGCAAATACGCAGTCTGCTAAGCCCGTCACCGACGAAGAAGCCAAGGAGTTTTTGGCCGTAGTTAAGGCAAGCGAATATAATGTGGTGGAGCAATTACGAAAATCACCATCACAAATCTCTCTACTGGAATTGCTTCTAACATCTGTCAAGCACCAAAAATCCCTTATGAAGGTATTAAGTGAGGTACATGTCCCTGAAACAATTAAACATGACAAACTCGAGGAATTTATTAAGTGAGGTACATCTGTCAAGCACCATCCTACTAAAGGATCAAATGGCATTCTCTGATGAAGAAATCCCTAAGGAGGGTAGAGGACACACCAAAGACCTCTACATATCAGTCAAATGCAACGCATCTCACGTTGCTCAAGTGCTGATTGACAATGGATCTGCTCTTAACATATGTCCACTAGCAACACTCTGTCGCCTTCAAATAGACAGATCACGGATCCAAGTACCCAAGACTTCTGTTCAAGCATTTGATGGAACAAAGAAGGAAACAGTAGGAGAGATTGAGCTCGACGTTCAAATTGGCCCAACTAAATTCAAAATTTTGTTCCAAGTAATGGATATCTCCACTGCATTCAATTTCCTCTTAGGGCGCCCATGGATCCATGTCGCAGGAGCAGTACCTTCAAGCCTCCACCAAAGTGTGAAGTTTGTGGTTGGAGGAAAGCTAATCACAGTCCGAGGAGAAGAAGACCACCGTATCTACCACGAGACAGCCATTCCTTATGTTGAGCCTGGTGACAAGAATGAAGCTAGCTATCAATCGTTCGAGCTCGTGTCTACTGTACACGAAACTCGAGGGACCTTGCCCCTCGTCCCCGAAGTATCAAGTGCTGCGATCATGGTAGGAAAAATCATGGTTGGACACGGTTTCATTCCAGGACAAGGACTTGGTAAGGAAGGCCAAGGCATCCGTCAACCTATTGAAGCCCTGAGGAGACCCTACCCTATCGATTTAGGATACCTCCCGAATAGAAAAGCAAAGAAAAAAGTCGGCCTTTTATACCCCCGTCTCGAGGAAACTTTCCCAGGCCCAGCTCGGATGATGCGTGAAGAGGAGGGAGTGATCAATACTTCAAATTGGTTCAACCCCGAGAGCTCAAACTTGCCTGTAATCCAGGAGGGCACAACTTGGCCCTCAAAGAAAGAGGGGCCGGATGACATGACCACCATGTTTGGAGACATTTCTATATGTGCTATTGAGGAAGAGCAGTTAGAAGGAGCAGGCAATAACTTCTCATTCATCCAGCTTCAACGCAAAGTTGATGAACTACGCGAGACAGTACACCACTTAACGGAAAACTTCGCTCAAGCTACCCGCGCATTCCGCTCTCGTCATAATGAAGATTTGGTAGTAAATGAAGAAGACCCTACTGATGCGATTTGGCAAGGGGTCCAGCTATCTCAATCCTCAAAAAGCATGAGGCAGTATTCGCCTCTTCCTAAATCGATGACCATTGTTTTTCCCATCCTCCTAGAGCAAGGGCTAATCACCAGGGAACTGAGTCATCCTACTCCCGAGTACTTCCTTGATTATGATCCATCCAGGCAATGTGATTATCATTCGGGAGAATTAGGACACTCGTTATATGGCTGTACCATCCTGAAAGATAAGGTTCAGGATCTTTTAGATGCTGGGGTATTCACGTTCCGCTCTCCGTGGCTGTGTTTTGGCCAAAATCACCTCCTCGTGGTACCCAGCACTCGTACCATGTTCCCTGAGCATGCTAAGGAAGCATGTAGAGGAGAGATGATCATGGACACTTTGGGTCAGCCAAGTGGTAAATTTGACTACTATGTCAATTATTCAATCCCCCAAAGGTTCTATGATCATCATCGCCACATCGTCCCTGATGGATGGGAAGGCATGGATGATCTGGAATCTGCAAAGCCTCAAGCACAGGGAGACGTGGCTGGTAGCTGGTATGAAGACTTCTTCGTGGGCACTATCAATGAAGGACTGCCAGGGGAAATGGGCGCAGACTCGCTCGAGTAGAATCCTTTTTATTTCCTTCGCATACTCCCCTACGTGGGAGCCTGTACATTTTTTTAAGAGTTTGGCTTGTTTTGTTTTCAACACCTGTTCCACTTGGGGAACCATTTTTTGAAATCACTTTGTAAATCCGTCTACTAATAAATAAAGTTGAAAACGTTTTGAGGGCATGGGGAGACACACCAAACCGGCCCGTTGATGATAGCCACCATCAAATGAAAGAAGAAATCGAGGCCCGGGTCTCCTCATGTTTCCTTATCCTAAATCTTCAAGAACAATTTATCACATTTCCAAAAAAAAAAAGCATGCATACTACTAACCTTATTTGTCCTCTTAGCCTATCTACTCTATGACACATGAATAATCTAGCGGTAGGCCAGGGTATGGGAGCGGTCCAAACCAGCATCGTGGATAGCCATGATAGCAATTTTGATAGCTCAGATGATGACTTTGATAATTCCGATGAACTTCAACGAGACTGGGAGCGTCATGAAGAAACAAGGCCCTCTACCATTGAAGACACCGTCACTGTCAATTTAAGCAGCACAGAAGGTCCAAGAGAGATAAAGATTGGCGCCAACCTTCCTGAAGAAGAAGCTGCGGACTTGATTGCTCTTTTAAAGAGGTATCAAAACGTATTTGCATGGTCATACGCGGATATGCCAGGCCTTGATCCAATGATTGTGGAGCATAGTTTGCCAACCAACCCTGATATAACCCCCAAGAAGCAACGGCTAAGAAGAACCAAGCCAAAATTGTCAAAAAAGATTGAAGAAGAGGTGATGAAGCTCCTTGAAGTGGGTTTCCTCGAAGTCTCGCGATACCCCAGCTGGGTAGCAAACATTGTGCCAGTGAAAAAGAAGGATGGTCCAATACATGTTTGTGTCGATTATCGTGACTTGAACAAAGCAAGCCCAAAAGATCATTTCCCATTACCCCACATGGACGTTCTGGTAGATAGTACTGCAGGGTTCAAACTGTTCTCTTTTGTGGATGGATTCTCGGGATACAACCAAATAAAGATGAAGGAGGAAGACAAGGAAAAAACGGCGTTCATTACTCCATGGGGAACTTTCCATTATAAGGTCATGCATTTTGGCTTGAAAAATGCGGGAGCAACTTACCAGCGAGACATGGCCACCCTTTTCCATGACATGATACACAAAGAAATTGAAGTGTATGTCGATGACATGATCGCTAAAACCAAACATGGAGAAAACCATGTGAAGACCCTGGAGAAACTATTTGACCGACTTCGCCAGTTTAAGTTGCGCTCGAATCCAGCGAAATGTGTGTTTGGGGCAACTTCTGGAAAATTACTTGGATTCATTGTAAGCTGTAAAGGGATAGAAGTAGATCCATCAAAAACCAAGGCGATATTTGAAATGCCTCCTCCCTCGACTATAAAAGAAGTCCGGAGCCTCCTTGGGAGATTAAATTATATTGCTCGATTCATTTCCCAGCTTTCTGAAACTGCAAAACCTTTCTTTAAACTTCTTAGGAAAGACACACAAATTAAATGGGATGATGATTGCCGACTGGCATTTGAAGACCTAAAGCAATACTTGATGAAACCCCCGATTCTAGTACCTCCAGTATCGGGGCACCCTTTAATTCTCTACCTTACAATCAGCAGTGAGTCCTTAGGTGCAATGCTGGCACAAAAGGAGCCCCATGACCGGAAGGAGCGAGCCATCTACTATTTGAGCAAAAAGTTCACCATGTCTGAGCAAAACTACTCCAAATCAAAAAAAACATGCGCCGCATTAGTATGGGTGTTGCATAGACTACGACAGTAGACCTTGCATTACCAAACTTCCCTTGTAACCGAAAGTGATCCAATTAAGTATTTGCTCAGTCGCCCAGCATTGGTAGGAAAATTGGCCAAATGGCAAATCCTGATCTCGGAATTCGACATTCAAGTCATGTCACAAAAATCAGTTAAAGGGCGGGTGATTGCTGATATGTTAGCAGATTGTCCTAAAGAAGTATGCAAGGATAATCCCCCGGACGATAGAATTTCCGCGGTAGAAGAAGACACGTGGAATATGTTCTTTGACGGAGCTGTAAATTTGTCAAGCTCCGGCACTGGGGCAGTCTTGATATCCCCAAATGGACAGCATTATCCTGTGGCTGCAAAATTGATGTTTCCATGTACTAACAATATAGCCAAATATGAAGCTCGCATCCTCGGCTTGCAAGCGGCTATTGAAATGGGGGTGACGAAACTAAAGGTGTTCGGTGATTCTACCTTAATAATCCTCCAAACATTGGGCGAATGGAAGACAAAAGACGCCGAACTTGTGCCTTATCATGGTTACTTAGAAAAGTTGGCGGGAAAATTCCAAGACATCTCGTTTGAATACCTACCTAGAATTCATAATCAGTTCGCTGATGCACTAGCAACGCTATCATCTATGTTGCAAGCAACGAGAGGGTTAGAAGTTGAGCCTTTAAAAATCGAAGTCCTGGCAAGACAGGCCTACTGCATGGCCATAACTGAAGAGCCCGACGACAGACCCTGGTATTACGACATCATGGAATACGTCCAGGAGCAGGAGTTCCCTGAACAAAGCACTCCCTCTGATCGAAAATTCCTAATGAAAATGCCTTCAAAGTTTTTCGTCAGCGGTGAAAATCTATACAAAAGATCGTATGATTCAGTCCTACTAAGATGTGTGGATACGGCAGAAGCCACACGAATAATGCAAGAAATACATGAGGGAGTATGTGGCCCTCACATGAATGGACGTATGTTGGCCAAGAAGATAATGAGACTGGGTTATTACTGGCTCCCCTTAGAGAATGATTGTGCTCAGCATGTACGAAGTTGTCACCGTTGTCAAATTCACGGAGATAAGATAAATGTCCCTCCAACTGAACTGCATCAGTTATCTGAGCCATGGCCGTTTTCAATGTGGGGCATCGATGTAATCGGCCCAATTAACCCAAAGGCGTCAAATGGGCATCGGTTCATCTTGATTGCAATTGATTACTTTTCGAAATGGATCGAGGCCACATCATATGCAAGTGTAACTGCACGGAATGTTATGAAGTTTATCAAACGTGACATAATCACCCGATATGGCGTGCCAAATTCCATCATCACCGACAACGGGACAAATCTGAACAACAAGCTAATTGATCAATTATTTTCTAAGTTCAAGATCCAGCATCTGAACTCATCCCTTTATCGCCCGCAAATGAATGGGGCTGTAGAGGCCGCCAACAAGAACATCAAGAGAATCCTAGCCAGGACGGCTGAAAATTACCGCGACTGGCACGAGAGGCTACCCTTCGCACTAACAGCATATCGGACTTCGATTCGAACTTCTACTGGGGCAACCCCTTTTTCCCTGGTTTACGGTATGGAGGCAGTTTTACCCGTGAAAGTAGAAATCCCTTCCCTACGAATTTTATCCCAGGCTGGATTATCTAAGGAGGAATGGACACAACAAAGGCTCGAGCAGCTGAACATGATCGATGAAAAGCGACTGAAAACCCTCTGTCACAGTCAGTGTTATCAATAGAAGATAGCTCGATCATTTAATCAAAAAGTGCGACCCAGGCACTTCAAGGTAGATGAGCTAGTCTTGAGAAAGACGCTGCCAATCTTTCCAGAGCCTGGAGGCAAGTTCGCCCCAAATTACAAGGGTCCTTATGTAATAAAAAAGATACTCCCCGGAGGAGCCTTGATCCTAACTGAGATGGATGGGCGAGAGTTTTCTAAACCAGTTAATTCTGATGCTGGAAAAAAGTACTACCCTTGAATGATGTTCATTATCTGGCATTGCCAAACACTTCTCTATCATATTGAAGATGCCTATGCACCTTTTATATATGAGTGATGTATTTACACCGTCATGAAAATCGTGTATTTGGAGAAAAATGAATGGTAATCACCAGCATTTAAGGAAGTATCGAAAATCAAGTAGCAAACTCGATGGCATAACTTGAGCAAATCGACATTACCCAGGCAGACGCATAAGAGTAATCCATGTCAATTTCGCCTAGCTTGGTGTAAAAGATGCGTCGTTCAAGAGCCAGCCTGGTTAGAAGGAAGCTTCTGTCGCAGTCAACAATCTTAGAATCCGGAAACCTCACTTCTTGTTCCAGACGCGTGCCCTTGCAAGAAGCAATTGCTATTGGAAAGGTGGAAATTATAATTGTCCATCTCAAAATTCTATAGAAGCCTGAGATACATGACTTTGCCCAATGCTGCTAATCAAAGACAGAAGGGGAAGTTCCACAAAAGGAAGGCGTTGGAAGTAAATCAACAGCTAGCAATCATGCCTACGTGGCCACAAGTAAGAAAAGCCGGTCGAAAGAAGCATGGAACTGCAAAGAGACCATCATCGACATTCAAGTATCCTAGAAGCCAGCTCATATAAACTCGGGGGAAATGCAACTTGGTGTCATTTCTAACACTCACTCTCTAAACTTATATTGACAGGAAGCATTGGGATTCGAGGGCCAGGCTTAACGGTTAAATGAGGCAAACCAAGTGATCCAAACCCGGGACAAAAGCAAAGACACCCGATCAAATTCTCAACCTTTAGCTGATTATTCACGCATCATATCCCTAATTAATAGGGACATCCATCAGCACCCTTTTGTAAATAGCTCTTTTAATGCTCAAGTTTCAACACATTTGTGAATGCCGTTCCACCAAGTAAACACCCCTAAAGCTGTTAATAAGTTCTTCTTGAGTAAAAAGCCATTCATTTATTTTGAGAGGACAAACTCCATCACATCATACACTGCATGCATTTTTCTAGGTGAACTCTACATGATGATTTTGTCTGTCTAAATCACTGATTCCATTGAGAATTATTAGAATAGACAGCTGATTGAAGAATACAAGATTGATTGAGCATTTTGGATGAGGCACGTCATAATGATGACAGGCAAGCCATATCCTACACGCAATCCCCCATCTATACACTTGTGAGATGAGTGCAGAAAATTCCATGACTATAGGGTAAAGAGTTCTCTCGTGAATAGTACGATGATCAAAGTAGTGAGAGGCATTCCATCGCTCACTTTGAGCCCCATACACTGACAAATTTTTGCTATACTCCCACAAAGAACCACCCCACACAGGGGCAAGTCGAAAGTAAATCAGCATCACAAGGTGAGAAAGGGGATAGAAAATTTCTTGCTTGCACTTGCATCAATCTTCGAGTGTCTTTATTGCATATGAACACTCGCATTAATTTAAGTGCCCTAGAGTCGTGAAGAGCAATTCTTTATTTACACACTTGTATCCATTGTACAAACTCAATTGAGTCTGAAAATTCACCCTCACATGGAGGCAAAGCAGAAGCCACTATTGTTTGAGCAGCATAATCAAGAGTGCCAACAAAAGATGAAGACTCCATAGTCTAACAAAGGCGTTTGCTTGAACTTGCCAAGATCAATTCCTCAAGCAACAAGAGTAAAAACTAGGGCATAAAAAACCAGTGTACCTGGTAAAAGCAAGGTCAATGCCCATGAATGAAAAATTGAGATGAGAAATTGGGGCATAAAAAAGCAGTGTGCTTGGTAAAAGTAAGGCTGATGCCCAAAACAAAAAAATGGTCATTTGTATTCCCAAGAACCTTCATCGGACCGTGAGAAGAAAGACCGGTGACAAATGCCAAGCCAATCACTAGCTCTCACCCTTTTACACATGAGTCAAATCTACGTTGCGTCCCATTGTAAATCTCTCCAGACTAGGGGCACTTCAATTAACGTAAGATTTCATATGTCTATAAACCTCGCTCGAAGAAGTACGAGCAAGATTACTCTATCTCTTTTCGCAGGATTCTTGACTTGCAAACTCGGAGACGATCGTGCGGCACCCTGTTCATAAGCCTTGACCTTGATGGTCCCCTTTGATGAGCCGTTGACCAAGTCTTCATCACAATTTCAACAAAGACCTCTCACATTGGTAAAGTCGTACCGTTTGCGAGAATACTCGGACCCCTGCTGACATGATGACAGTGAGATAATGTGGTCCTTATAAATCCTGCATCAATGGTCAGGATAGCCTTCTCCATGAGAGTGAGTGAAAAGTCCTTTCAGACTGAAAGTCCCTCATCTGGCATGCTCAAAGCATCTATATTCCGAATAAATGTTGTCTTTCAAAATCTTCCCCAATGGAATTTGAATGATACAAAACTGATAAAATTATCATGCATAAATCACATCTGAATTTATGAATTTACAGTATATACAATCATGTGTGCATATTGTGCAAATAGCAAACATACTCTCAAAAATCAGAGATATTGTCAGGTAAGCATATCACTATCCCCATTTGTCTTAAAGTACCTATCACTATCCAGGTACTCTCTTATTGACACTCGACCTGTTCGAGATGTCCTTAGAGTATTAATGCTTGTGACTGACTAAGTATCTATTTATCATTGAATACCTGCTGATTGTTCAAGTATCCTCTTGTCTTCGAGTACCGGCCATTGTTCGGATAGCCCTTTTCATGACACTCAACCTGTCCGAGTTGTCCCCAAATAATATAGCAGCTGTTCAAGCATTCCATTACTTTGCTTGGCACCGCCGTCCAGGTATGCTTTCTAGCACTTGGACCAGCCTTAGTGGTCCCAGATCATATCATTAAATACATGTGTTCATCCAAGTATTCCAGTACTTTGTACACTTGTGGCTATCCAGGTGTTCCAGCCCTTTTGAGTGCTTACGGCCATGCAGGTAAGCCTTGTGCATCATTCAAATTCTCATTACCAGGAGGTGAGAGACCTTCTCGAATATCTCAGGTACGTCCTCAATATTCCCAACTACCAGGAGGTGAGAGACCTTCATGAATATACGAGGCACGTCATCGATATTCCCATACCAAGAGGTGAGAAACCTTCACAAATATGCGGGGCACGCCCTCGATACTCCCATTACCAGGAGGTGAGAAACCTTCACGAGTATGCAAGGTACTCTTTGATACTTGTGAATGTCCAAGTATCCCCCAAGAATTTATAGTTGTGATCATCAAAGTACCCCTTCAATGCCTATGGTCAGGCAAAATATCCATTTTGATGCTTGCAAAAGCCCAAATATCCTCTAGGTTAGTACTTGTGATTATCCAGGTACTCTTTGATATGCTTGTGAATGTCCAGGTATCTTCCAAAATCGATGCCCTGAGAAAGGTCGGCGCATCCTCCCTAAAAAAGTCGGGTACCAACTGTTGTCTTTGACAAATCAGACACCCACAAATGAGATGCCCTGAGAAAGGTCGGTGCATCTCCCGCCAAGGCGACCGAAGAAAGGTTCGGGTCCTAGACAAATCATTGATTGTTTTAACAAGTGACTGAAGAATGGTTCGGGTCCTGGAGAAGCAATTTCTCATCACGGCGACCGAAGAATGGTTCGGGTCCGAGACAAACCCCTGATTACTCCAACAGGCGACTGAAGAACGGTTCGGGTTCTGGAGGAGCAATATCCCGTCAAGGTGACCGAAGAAAGGTTCGGGTCCTAGACAAATCATTGATTGTTTTAACAGGCGACCGAAGAATGGTTCGGGTCCTGGAGAAGCAATTTCCCGTCACGACGACCAAAGAATGGTTCGGGTCCGAGACAAACCCCTGATTACTCCAACAGGCGACCAAAGAATGGTTCGGGTCCTAGACAAATCATTGATTGTTTTAATAGGCGACCGAAGAATGGTTCGGGTCCGAGACAAACCCCTGATTACTCCAACAGGCGACCGAAGAACGGTTCGGGTTCTGGCGGAGCAATATCCCGTCAAGGTGACCGAAGAAAGGTTCGGGTCCTAGACAAATCATTGATTGTTTTAACAGGCGATTAAAGAATGGTTCGGGTCCTGGAGAAGCAATTTCCCGTCACGACGACCAAAGAATGGTTCGGGTCCGAGACAAACCCCGATTACTCCAACAGCGACCGAAGAATGGTTCGGGTTCCTAGGGGAGCAATATCCCATCAAGGTGACCGAAGAAAGGTTCGGGTCCTAGACAAATCATTGATTGTTTTAACAGGCGACCGAAGAATGGTTCGGGTCCTGGAGAAGCAATTTCCCATCACGACGACCAAAGAATGGTTATGGTCCGAGACAAACCCCTGATTACTCCAATAGGCGACCGAAGAATGGTTCAGGTCCTAGACAAATCATTGATTGTTTTAATAGGTGACCGAAGAATGGTTCGGGTCCGAGACAAACCCCTGATTACTCCAACAGGCGACTGAAGAATGGTTCGGGTCCTGAAGAAGCAATATCCCGTCAAGGCGACCGAAGAAACGTTCGGGTCCTAGACAAATCATTGATTGTTTTAACAGGCGACCGAAGAATGGTTCGGGTCCTGGAGAAGCAATTTCCCGTCGCGGCGACCGAAGAATGGTTCGGGTCCAAGACAAACCATCTGATTGCTCCAACAAGCGACTGAAGAATGGTTCGGGTTCTGGGGGAGCAATTTCCAGTCAAGGCGACCGAAGAAAAGTTTGGATCCTAGACAAATCATTGATTTTTTTGATAGGGGACCAAAGAATGGTTCGAGCCTTAGAAAAGCAATCTCCTCATATCATCAGGTAAGATGACGCCTTGATACTTGCCAAACCTGGGGCTCACACCCTATCTCACTCACTCCCGGTAAGTAACTACAGGTATCTTCTTATCTGTCTTAGAATATGTTATGTTATATTGCACTTTTTACATAGGATAATAAGTCCCAAATAAAATATAATCCGCTACGCATATATGACCAAATTTTAGGCATCATTTTGTCTTTGAATGCAACCTCTGCGAGCTCACCTTCAAAGAGGGGCAGCTGTTGACACCTAAAAATTAGACTTTATTATTATTTTGTTTGATTTTCGGATAATAAACCAAAAAAACAGCAGCAAAAGCAAAGGAAAAGAAAAAAAGCAAAAAGAGGAGCAGCCCCTCCATGGGCTCTCAGCCCATTTCCGCATCTTCTTCTTCCTCGCGCCTCTGTAGCGCACGCGCAGAGGGCGCGACGAAGAGGAAGGGGTGGACGGACGGCAGTCGCGTGCGGAGCAGAGGGCCAGGTGGCATTGACGGGACGTGACCGGAGGAGGTGATGATGGTGGATGGGACGGCGGTCCAACCGGCGGGTCGAGGCCTCGCCGACTGGCTACTCCCACGCCTATAAATAGAGGGGGGCCACCGTCGATGAAGACAGGGACCGGAAACAGAGACACACACACAGAGGTCCGAAAGGGAGGGAGGTCAGCCGAAGCTCGAGGTCCTTTGAGAGACTTCGGGGAGTAAGAGCATAGGGTCGGCCATGGCGTGGTGAGCTCGGAGGGGTCCCCGAGAGACTTCGGGGAGTTCACCGGGTGATCCTGAGTGAGAGAGAGGGAAATTCGGCGCGGGTCCGGCCAAATTTGTCCGTCCAGGAGCCCCCATTGCCGTCGTCGTTCGCTGTGGTTGTCGCTGTCGATCCGTCCCCACCCTTGTTGTCGTTGCTCGCGTTCGCCGTTGTCACCTTTGGCCAATCTACTCATTGCTGTCGCTGCCCAGTCATTACCACCGTGGGCCACTGCAGGTAAATAGGAGTTGTCGTCGTCACCGCTGCCTTTGCCACCGTCGCCATCGCCCCTCCCCATAGCCTAATCGCCGCCGCCGCCGCCGCCATCGCCGCCGCCGCAGCGCCTCAGCATTCCTCCCTCCGACGCCACGAATCGAGAACCCTAGGGTTCCCGATTCCTCGGGTCATGGCCTCGGGTCATCGGACCGGATCCGGGTCGCGAAGTGGGTAGGGTTTTGTGCGGCAGCTACGAGTCGGGTCAAAAGCCGGGTCAGATCCGAGTAGGGTTTCGCCAGGGGCCGGGTCGTGGAGCGGGTTGTGGAGCGAGTCGTGGGGCTGGGTCGTGGAGCGGGTCGTGGGGCTGGGTCGTGAAGCAGGCCGTAGGGTCGGGTCGTGAGGCCGAGCCAAGCGTCCCCGAACGCCGCCACGGCGTCGTTTTGTCCAAAAGCTTTTAAAATAAAATAAAAAAGCCGGGCCCGCGTAGCGGGCCCGTCTCGCATATTCGGGCTGGCCGGGTCGGAATTAACCCGTGGATCCGACCGGGCCAGTTTTTATAATATTTTTAAATAAATATTAAATGATAAATAATTTCAAAAAAATCAAAAATCAAAAATAATTTATTTTGAAGAAAATATTAAAAAATGTTTTAATTTCCAGAAAATCGGAAAATATTTTAAACAATATTGAAAAATGTTTTATTTTCTAAAAAATCGAGAAAAATCAAAAATAATTTATTTTCCAAAAATATTAAAAAAGGTTATTTTCTGAAAAATCAAAAAATCAAAAATATTTCATATTTTCCAAAAAAATGTCAAAAATTCAAAAAAAGCCAAAAATTCATGAAAAAGCCAAAAAGACTTGTATTTTTCCAAAAAATTACCAAAAATCCCAAAAAATCCCTTTTGTGTACAAAAAAAAATTAGAAAATGACTCAAAAAATGTTTTTCCTCTCAAAATGCATGGAAAATCCCTCAAACATCCAAAAAATCTCAAAGTTTAATCAAGATTAGGTACCGAAAGGGCATTAGTGATTAACTAGTGTAATCAAGTCCCCTATCCTAATTTCTCTGGTTGCGCAGAGTGAGTATTTCTCCCGATACTTCACTTGGGTTTCTAATCAACCCACCCCAAATTGATTAGTGGCGACTCCATTTTAAAAGTTGATTTACAGGTTAATAAAATTGAATCATTAAGTCGTGAATTGGTGGACTTGGGAGAGTCCGGGCTTTAACTAAATTCAGCCGAGCCATTAGCCTCCTTAGGCGCTCGTACCCGATCTCGGGCGTCGGAAAAAAAAGAGGTCACGACATAAGGTGTTTGTCATGTCTAGTTGACACCTACTTTATGTGAAATTGCTGTGAAAGAAAAATGTCCACGCACAATTTGTCTGTACTTAGAGTTTATTGAGTCGTCGAAATTCCATAATGAATGAAACCCTAAACCCTAAACCCTAAAACCCTGAACCACAAAACCCTAAACCCCAAACCCCAAACCTAAACCATAAAACCCTAAACCCTAAACAGTCGATGGAATTGTCATGGAAATAGAAGAAATCTATAGCAGTCCGAAGGAACACGTCCCAGCAAGCAAGGACGGGACTCACACATAGTAGAATAGTCGACGTCTACTTGCCTTGAATACTTGGTGGTCCAAGCTAAGGGGTGCGAGCTGAGCGGCGTCGGAGGGACGGTGATGGTTCTGGTTGGAGAAGGAAATTAGAGGAAATTGGCCAATAAGATAGCGAAAGTGGGAAATTGTCGTGAGATGGAGAAAAGGAAGATTTTGTTTTATGTTCTGTCCTTCACCACCTGTTTTTGTATCTTGGTCAACATTCTCCATTTAGGCCAACTTGAGGAGAGAACACCCGGTGTTGGACGTGGCTGACGATGGCAATTCTAATTTGGCATGCGGACAGCTCGTTAAGGGAACGCATGGAGGAAACGTGGATGAAACTTGGTCAAGGTCTTCAATCTTGCTGACCAGCTGAGGAGAAAGGAAAACGTGGCTAATGCCTTGTGTCCACGTTCCCTCTCGCTGGCAGATTGAGGAGGAAAAACATGGCTGCCCTCGGTGGTCGAAGTCTTCGTTGTTTGCTGTCCAGCTACGGAGGAACGGTGACTTTTACGTGGGAAAATGGTAGCTTTGCTCCTTTCTTTGGCCACTTGGACGTATGCATCGGATTGAGGAAGAATTTGCATGGAACTCAGCTTGGCGATGTACTAAAGAGAGTAAACAATGGTCTCGCTTATTGCATTTCATGGAGAGGAATTTAAATGAGGTGATGGAGTAGATGTTGATTGAGTCGTCACATTGCAGCAGAGATGTGACGATGAGGTGGTGCCGTGGGGACATGATGATACGGGACGGCTCAGTACGGTTATAATGTTGGCGAAATGGTTGCCGTGAATGGTGTTAACAGCGTAGTCCGACGACAAGCTTGTCAACGCGTCATGGACTGTTACGTACTCGAGGTTTGAGCGAAGTCTGGATATCACAAAGATGTCCTTCTATAGGAGAATTAGGGATTTCTATTTACCGAGTCATTGACTCACTCTTATTGTTCTCACAATTTCAAGTGTGTGATAGGTGAACAAATCCCACTGCCCGTCTGTCCCGACCTCCCTATTGATATGATTACCACCATGACAAGCATAGTGGACTTAGAAAGGGACATCACTTATCAAAAGAAAACTACTACCTTATGAGTCTAAGAAGGGAATGAACCTAGCATAGGGGCTGCTTTTGGGAGCAATTCGGTAGAGGAGTTTGGCTACCCCAGCCTTTTGATTGACTATATATGGAAACAAAAATAAGTAGCCAAGGACTAGGATGGGCATTTAATCAAAACAACTTTTGATGTGTGAATATGTATATGAATAGGTTGCTTTTATTTGCTTGGCTTGCATATGTCTTGCCCAGCTTCCATGTTTATTTGTACGGGGATTGTTTATGATTGCTTTCGTACGTGCTTAACTAAAGATAAAATACTTTTGGGACATTCGACGTTGCCTGGGGTGTTGATGCTAACCCACCGGGTCATGCTCTCGTGTTAGAGGTGGGGCGCAGGGGTGTGACATGTTAGGCTTACCTCAAGACCCTTTTGGAGATGGTTATAGTTATGCTTTTGGATTGTACTTGAAATGTTGTGGTGTGTGATGCTGAAGCTTGTATGCTTTTGTCGCGCCTCAATCCTCAAACGCGTGCCCATCCCTCGATGGTCAATTAAATTTTTATGACATCCCAAGACGCGTCACCGACCCATTCATTTTAATGCGTATGCAAAAGCCAAACAAATCCCTTAACAACCAACAACTTGGGATAGAAAAGCAAGAAACAATTTACAACCAAAACAAGCCTTTTATAAACACATTGGTTTATATACAATACTAGGTTGTCTACAAAAGACCGGCTCAACAAAAGGGGAACCATCCTATGACAAGCTAGTCAGACACACCCATTGATCTTTCGGCCTCCACCTCCCTAGACTCCGGGGCTTTGGGTCCTCCATGACCGCTATCTAAGGACCTGAAAATGTTGAGCCCAGGACAAGGTGAGACAATACCTCAACAAGTTCACCCCATAAACTCCAACTATGAAGGAAATATGCCTAGGAGCCTAACCATATGAGTCGGAAGACTTACCTCACCTTAGTTCCTTCCTGCATGTCAGTACAATGCACATTCAATCAAATTAATTCAATCAATTTCATCCAACCATCGATACCATCTATCGTTTCAATACTATCTATCAATCGACACTATCTATTGATTCAATACTATCTATCCATTCGATACCATCTATCAATTCAAGCGATATGAATACTGCTCACCAAGGCTGAAATAGATGGTACAGCTCACCAAAGCTAATAGATAGTATAGCTCACCAAAGCTAATAGATAGTATAGCTAACCAAAGCTGATATATATTTATATATATATATATATATATATATATATATATATATATATTATTGCTCCCCAAAGCTGATACCTATATTGCTCACCAAAGCTGATAAGTGCTCACCTCAGTTGATTAATACTCACCTAAGTTGAGATGGTACTTAAAAACTTACCTTTGGTGCCAACACCCAACACCCGGTATTTTCTAGTTAAATACCAAAACTTCACAACCGTCACTCAATTTCACAAAACAACATTCAATTACAGAAACTAAACACATCACTACGATCGGCATACGAAATTCTATCGGGCGGCTCTCCCGGTATAATTTCCACAAAATATTAATTAATTAATAATTAAATAAATTATGAAAATTAAGTTAATTTAAATAAATAATTAATTAAAAAGTCTAATCATGCTTATTCTAATCTAATTGCATAATTAGACTAATTAATCCATCCACTAATCTAATCATTCATCTAATCTAATTAAGATTTAAATAAACTAATCTAGCCACCTAAACGTGCTTAGCCTAATCTAAATACCACTTAAGGATAATTAACTCCCTAAGAAAAGTTTAGTGAGTAAACTCACTACTTTAACGTTTCAATGAGTCCACAGCGACAACAAAGCGGAGGCAAGCAACATTCGAGCCTACGGCGACACAAAGTAAGGCCGGGAAGAGACCTAAAATGGGCCTTAACTTCAGCTTCTGATCTGCTGGTCAGGGGGTTAACCAAAGAAGACCAAGGCTCAACCGGTGTCTGGTCGAGGTAGGTGGAGTAGCAGCAACTTTAGCAGGTCCAGGTGATGGTTCCAACAACTTGGAAGGACGACGAGGGGAGCTTAGGTTGCTAGACAGCAACCAAGGTAGATGGCAGACCAACGACCAGGCGCGAAACACGAGTTGGAGGTAGGACCGACACTGGTGGCTCATGTGGTAGTAGCTGGACGAACGGGTGGCAGGGATAGTCGACAGCGGTCGAGGCTGAGCTTGTTGGCTTCTAGGCAACCTGAGGGAGCTCGACGACTCAAGAAGGTGGCCAGACAAACTCAGGACAAAGGCAGAACTCACGGGGACGCGTGATAGAGCGACTAGCGCGAGCGAGCGACCAGTGGCCTAGTGGCAATCGGACGAGCGGCAGGGGGCGTTGACGATAGGCTGGTTGGCTTCCTTGGGCTTTTGTGGTTTATTTAGCTCACAACACAACAAGAAAGAAGGGAGGAACGCTGAGGAAGAAGGAGGGGATAGCAGCTGAAGATGGCCCACCCTTTGGCCTCCAAAGTCTTCTCTCTAGCCATATTCACTTATTACAAGGCCCCCACTTGCTCAGCCCTATCCACAGCCACTTTCTCTCTCCTCAATCTTCCTTAGAAAGCTTCCCAAGTGTCCCGAATGTTGCACACCATGGGGGCTACGAATTTTGTGACATTGGCCTCCAATTTCATTCATATCTTCAACTGAGCTCAATTGGTGTCCTAAAATTCCAGCCAATGTGCCCATATCAAATCCATATTTTTCCTTGCCCATAAATCCATCTTGGATGCCAAAAGTGCTCTTAAGAACAGTCCTCTAATTTTTCCGGTCCAATTTCATAAATTCCTGATTTTTTGCCGAAAGTCTTGGTTTTTAGAAAATCTTCGGAG
Source organism: Eucalyptus shirleyi (assembly GCA_017140165.1). Classification (NCBI taxonomy): domain Eukaryota; kingdom Viridiplantae; phylum Streptophyta; class Magnoliopsida; order Myrtales; family Myrtaceae; genus Eucalyptus; species Eucalyptus shirleyi. The sequence goes on from JADGRX010000013.1 coordinate 33,300, forward strand.
GATAAGTCTACATTCCTAAAATGACTTAGTGCAATTGACCCGTGGTTGATCATTTTCGAGCCACACATACATCTTCAATATATTGGTGACTCTTGGTTATCGTGAAAATCTCGATGTTTCATATACAGATAGAAGGTACCAAAATGAAAGAGAAATCGGTCTAGTGCCGATCGACAAGAGTTCTGGAGTTAGATAGAATCGCCCGCACTTAATCACATACTTTTGTGGAGTTGACTTATCTCCAGTCTCTAATCGGTCAGTGTTGCAATGATCCTTGTAGATTAGCAAGGTCGAGCGGTCAATTCCTAGTTGAATTCTCAAGTTTATTCGTTTAAATTCCTTAACGGCTTCACCTGATAGGCTAGTTATCTTGGAGTGGCAACCTTAGAGGAAAGAAGTATAGGCACGTCCATGAAAAGCCTGACTCATCCAATTGAAAACGGAATTGGAAAATTAGGATGTTACAGCTTTTGTTTAGGAGTAAATGGCTTGTATGGTGTGATGATGTTATGAATGCATATATATAAAGTGTGTTTAAGGCTATCCCTATTTGAATGGTTGGGTGATTTTTCTCTTCTTCCACTTGTGCATAATTAAACAATAGAAAAGAAGGGTCGGCAATGCTTTCTGGGACATTGCAATCAAATGGCCTAAGTAATTGAGGGATGCCACACGTTTGAGGGTCGGGGAGTGACAATGGATATCATCAATAAGAGCAAAACTATGTTGAAAGGTGTAATAAGATTTGCAATGAGGTATTCAGATGCATATATCAGAACATATACTAGCATAAATATCACTTCTACCCCTATTTGAAAAAAAGGGGGCTATGCTTTGTATAGAACTTAGCCAATGCAAGTATTAGTACCCTTGTGATGCCTCTCTCAAGGCTTACATTGTCGGGATCGACTTTTGACATCCAGCCAAATTCATATTCTAAAGGACTCCTGGCCTCAGAATTTTGATGCGGAAATCCTCATTGAGGAGAATGCAGAGCATATTACCAGGATAATTGCTAGCTTACCTTCTAAAATCTCTAATACCAAACAGCAGTATTGAAGAGAAAGGGTAAGAGAATTAGCTTTGCATGGTTATAACACACGATTTTATTGCATAAGGCTCATTGTTTTTTTCTCTTGGTACAACTGATGCCATATATAGGCATAAGGAAAAGAAAATACAAATGAGCTTTCACCACTCGTGACTCAAACATCATACATTTAGTACTAATAATGCAAACCACTTTAGCAGCAGATTCATTGACAGACTAGAATGTTCAAAAACATTCCGCAAACCAGCAAACCAGTTCCAACAGTCAAACAAAAACAACGGTCAATCAAGCCAAATCAAAAGATACATCAAGACAAGTTTAAAGCCATTTAGATAAGGAAAGTGCATTAGTAGAGAAAGAAGGGTCCGCGTTTCCACATGCATAGCTTAATTTTTTTTCTGTCTAATTTTAGCCTTTAGAGCTTCAATCTCCTCCTCCAACTCTTTCTGTTTGTGTTGCATTTTCTTAATCAGATCTAGCAGATCAGATACATTCTTAGTCTCAGCAGCATCTACCTGACCGGCATTCTTGACATCTCTTTTGACCAGCCCTGCTCCATCACATTTAAGGGACAGTCTAGGCCAGCGAAGCAGGTCAACATGAAGAAAGAGGTGTTCCTTTTCTTGCACTCGAACACACTGGTTATTGTCTTTTGGGAGATCTCGCAGAAATTTTGTGACATCACTATCATCTCCAACACGAAAAAGGATATATATCTGGGAACGGGGGTCTCTGTCATTGTAGTCGTACTTGCAACTGTCCACTTCTATAGATTTTCCCGGCAGGATTACTCGCGGCAGTTCACCACCAACCACGACTCGGCCAGACTTTGGACGTTTATGACCATCAAGACATAAGAGGGGGATCAGAAATATGTGTTTATTAGAATTGTTCCGGATTTGAGTTATAGGCCTCCCGAGCACTGTCTCAATCACAAGTAAAATATATGTCAATAATCATGCTCTTATATTCTCCTCTCATTTTAATTAAATGCATGAGGCATATTCCAGCAGTGGAACACGTTCATAAATGAATTCCCAGAATAGCAGACCAACAAACAAAGATAATGTGGATGAAAAACCCAACTTCTTTGTACGACAGCAGAAACTAGAATCTCATCTTATTTAAGGTGTTTGTCATGTCTAGTTGACACCTACTTCATGTGAAATTGCTGTGACAGAAAAGTGTCCACGCACAATTTGTCTGTACTGATTGACAATGTGAATTCAGAATATTGTAAAAACAGACAGGAATTTCCTCACGTGCAGTCGTTATCTCGAAATCACAATCCCTTACCCGTTGCGATCAGATTCCAGAGTCGCATCGCCATGGTGGTGGGCGTGCAGACAAAGAGGATATTAGTGAGTATTGGAGAAGAGAAGTCGAAAGTTGTGATATTGCAGGTAAGAAACGAAATCCTTCCTTTTTATAGAATCATGGATGGAAGAGCAGGCGAAGACGGTGGGTCCTAAATTCTGCTTTTTCGATGTGATGGTCCTCAAGTCCCAAAAAATGGTGGTCCTACCGTTTCGCTGGGAATTGTTCGGATTGACTAAATATGTTTCATCAAATATCGATTTTCGGCTCTTATTAGATTCAGTTCCAATGGCAATTTGGACAGGAATATGGAAATGTAACGAGGATCTACGCTAACTAAATCGATGAATTGGATGAATGCAACTATTGAAAACTGATAAATTGATATATTTATTTGATCGAAATAAATTGATAAACTTAAAAGTACGTAATTTTGTTCATGATTGTTGAGGCTATTAAAATGATTGAACACAGCTTATATAGCCTAGTAACCAACAAGTGGTTAATATTAAAACTTGAAATTAAAACCACAATGTCCTTGATTTTTGGCTCCATAATCATGCTTCGTAACTACACCTTCATCTTATCAATAAACGTTTATAACTCTGTAGTTATCGATAAGCTCAACTTCAGGCTCCATGACTACTTTCCATGATCGCATGTTAATCCTTCCAGCGAACTGTTGATATCTTCTCCACCAATATCTTCATGGCTTTCAGTCCTGTCGTTAGCATTCAGTTAAATTTACTAAGTTTCAATTGTCAACCAACAATCATCACGTATCAATAACAGCATTCCATCGTCGATGTTCATAATTATCAGGAAACCCCTTAGCTTCTAATACCCTGGTGATCAACCAACTTCTTAACACTAACATGTATATCAGCGTCATGTTGATCATTAATACATCTTATCTGCGAACGGGCTTTCTCCTCTTGACCTTTTGTTGATGTTTGAATTGATTAATATCGAGCTCTATATCGACACCATGGCCATTAAAAAAACTTTGTTATTTTTTGGGTGTCCACAGCTATATCCGGAGTACCCTTTTGCTGCAATATCCTATAATGAGACCCCTGTGTGCCATGCACTGGGCACGAGAAAAGATTTTAGTACTTCCAAATCGAATATAAATCTGCTTGAATTCTCCGTGGGCAAGTGGTGTCGAGTGGCACATTTCTTCGGAGGATGCTTCGTCACTCGTTAGAAAACCTAGAACAGTGCTCACGCTAAGGCTACTTCACGAAACTAATCTCGCGCAACCCGCGTGGGCGATTGCTATCATGCTAGATTTCGAAAGTAGATGAATGATTTCAAAACTAAATACGCATATAATGTTGAAAAGTTAAGTCCGTGAATAATTAGAGAAGTGTAAATACACCTAATGTACCTAATGGCTACATTAAGTTTATCCCTTAATGGAGGTTTTTACCTTCACCGTATGAAGACATTCAAAGAAAATCACTGAACTTTTTTTTTTTATAACATAGTAAATTTATATATCTAGACATTTATCTGTTCCTTTTATTTTATTCTTTTTTTTATAGTTATTTAAGAAAAATAAAGAAACGAAGTAATAAAAAAAAACATGTTTGCATATTGACTGGTAGGATTTCCAAAAAGTGATACCAGAAACAAAGGATATATTTGTTTAATTTAAAGATTTATCAAACATAATGTAAGTACCAGTGCCATGACCTACCCTTAGGTGCACCATCTAAGGGTTGGCTAATGAATTGCTAAATTTAAATCCAACTTGGATTCTCCCAAGCTCATACTAATTCACAACTCGATTTAGGTTTTTAACATGCAAATCACTTTCATCCAATAGTCACTACTAATCAAATTTAAGTGAGTTGATTATAAATCCAAGTAAAGTATAAGAGATTTACTTTACTTTTGCAAATCTTAGATTAAATGAGTTCGATGACTTGATTACACTAGATTACTCTAAGGTCCTTTTGATACCATTTCATTTATTTCTGAAAATGTTTATGTAGGCAGCTTAGATTGATATTATCTTAACTACTAACATGTGGGGTGAAACACCCAATAATTGAAGCAATAAATAAATTGCTAGAATAAAGAGAAATTTACTTATCTCGTAGCAAAGAAATATGCAATAATGTTAATTAGAAAAACACAACCAACCTCAATATGTTTTCTAATTACTGCGCAATATCGATCAATTCTTTTTGGGTTTCCTTTTATTTAGAAATTAGCCTATATGACATTCATTTTAATTGATTACATAACCCAATTCTAATGACATGTGATTTTTGGTTAAATGAACCTAACATGCAAACTACATGACATTATGACATGAGCTAAACCATATGACATGCATATGATTATTAATATGAACTTACATGATCTTTAACGAGATAGAACATGATTGCACAAAAATCTTCTATCCAATTCGTGTCATCAAGTATTTGGAGTTCAAAGTACAACAAATGAATGCTCTGCCTATTTTGATGATCCTCACATGCTCCCCCGTTTGGAAGAGTAGTTCAATTCCAGGTGACTTAGCATACTAAGTAAGATTTGTCATGTACGAACAGACAAATATTTATGCCAAGTTATTATGAGCAAAACATTATGAGTAGATATTAACAAATTTGCAAACATTATCAAGAGCATATGTTATTTTTCAAACATTATCAGAAGCAAATGTTATGAGCAGATTAGCTTTTTTCAAACATTATCAGGAGCAAAGATCAATTATTTTCAAACATCATCAGGAGCAAATGTTATGAGCAAAGAAATAAAATGAAATGAAATAGAGTGGCTTTATTGATATCAAACGAGAGGTCAATAAATGATATAGGAGCTAAGCATCAAATGATTTAGACGTAAGCAGCAAAAATATATATATGATGTCACGTCCCGATCCTCGGGCACGCGCCCATCCTTGCATGGTCGATGTAAAAGCGACATTCTAGGACACATCACCGATCTTTTCTTTTAATATGCAAGCGGAAGCATATAATAAAATCCCCAGACAATAAAACAATGGGATAAAAAAGTAAGGCCATATTTTTCACAACTCAAAAACCACAATCAAACTTTTATACACACCAAACCTTATAGTATATATTACAATACTATTCATAGAAGTCTGATTTATTCTACATTAGTCCACGACTTAGGGTTTACAAAATGGGATGGGGGTCTCAATCCTCATTCAAGTCGTACTCTAGATCCTCCTCTAGATCCTCCTTCGACTCCTCTTCCAGTTCTTCATCTAAGTCCTCCTCCTCGGGTTCCTCTTCCATGGGCTCCTCCTTAGTAGGTTCCTCCTCTAGCCATTCCCACTTCTGATCCTCCTCCAGTCCCTCCTCTTGCTCGACTATCTCCCCTTCCTCTTCACTCTAGTTAGCACCCTTGGCTAAATATACTGGTGACTTAGGATTGCACTTGAGCTTGGGGTCCTTGGCATCCACTACTGACCCATCCTTAGGGTCTGCCATCCCCAGCTCGAATGTTGCCTCTAGAACGTACAAAGGTACATCACCTTCAGGGATGGGATCTTCTCTTCGCCCATCATGGTAGTGATGATACCATGATCGATATTCGTGGGGTACCAAATCGTCTCTACCCAAATCCACCCAGACCTTAGACTCTACCAACACATACTCTAGCCCTTCTGGGTGAGAGTATATCAGGAAGTGGTATCCAAACTCAGAGATCTCTTTAGAAATACCAAAATGCATAGGAGGATGAGGAGGTGCAGGTGTTGTCATCTAGGGACCTAAAATGTTATCCCAAAACGGGCTGAGACTATGTCTCAGCGAGTTCTACCCCCCATGACTCGATTAGAAGGCCAATATGCCATAAGAGTTGTACGGCACCCCTCAACGGTCCCCGATCCGTTAGGGTTGCCACAGTTCGATTACCATTCACTTTCCTTAATAACAGGTCACTCTGATACCATTTCATTTGCAGCGGGTCCATACAACCATGGGGGTTTACATTTTTTTTTTATTGGATCAGTCCCTTGCGCAATTCATGTAACGGAATATATCCAACAACTCCCTTCCCTATATTCAGAAAACGATGCACACCAACTAAACATCTTATATAAGTTAGAGTCGAACACTTTATTTACATAAAGTAGATGGACATCTTTAGTCGGTACATCGAAATGCCATGGTTTTCTATACTTGGCTATACTTCAAAAGATGGCCGACATCTCCTCCAAAAGTCGTATACTTAAAGTCCATCGATCAGTGTCGGCGTCCAAAAGTTCGTTCCTTTGCTATCCTTCTTCTCGTGGTCATATCCAACCACTTGATCCATCTACCGGTGGCAGTGGCAACAAAGATATCTTATCTAGTCTGAAATGTTATTCCCCAAAAGGGGTGAGTACAGCCACTCAACAGGTAAAAGACCCAGTAAACCACTCAATGTATCACACAATACAATCATAACAATCATATCATAAGACATATCATTCAAGCATTCATGCATAATTTACCTTGGAGCCATGCATATGTCATCATACCACATGTACACACATCCTCATGTAATCATCACCATCATATCATACATGTACCATCATGCCATAGGTGCACATACATCCATGCACTTACCATCATCATGTCACGTACCATCATGCCATAAGTGCACATACATCCATGCACTTACCACCATCATGTCACACATACCATCATGCCATAGGTGCACATACATCCATGCTCTCATCATAATCATGTCACATATGCCATCATTCCATAGGTGCACATACATCCATGCACTTACCATCATCATGCTATAGGTGCAAATACATCCATGCACTCATCATCATGCACTCATGCATACATGTTGCTCTACCATGCATAATTCAATTTCAGTTTCATTTTGGGCCACCACATTTCTCTTTCCCATGACCAATATTTGCATCCCACATTTATCGCTCGCACCCAACCTAGCATCGCGATGAACCTCTGGACATGTATTCAAAATACAACCAAGCATCTGACCCCCCACATTCCGGGCATCTCGCATCCTAACTAGCATCACGAGGCATCCCCCTGGGCACAAACCTCCAGGGCTTCCGGCACTTACACTCCCTGGCCGGGCATCTCGTACTCTAACTGGCATCAAGAGGTATCCCCTCGGCACACACTTCCAAGGCTTCCGGGATTACGTACCGACATACCACCAGGATTCCCCATCCTCTGGAATTACGTACCGTATACCACAGGGCATCCTGACACTCTCGGGGAAATCTCCAGGGCTCACCATGAAATGGTTACCCTTACCCTCCGAAATTATGTACCGACATACCATCAGGCCTCCTCTGGAATTACGTACCGTATACCACCAGGCATCCTGACACTCCCGGTGCATCGTTGGCTCATACCTCTAACAGCCTTCTCATTTATCATAGTTCACATTCACAATTATGGCTCAATTTCAACATGGCATATGATGTGATGGCAAACAATATCATTTTCATCATTTGATTATTATATGCATTTCCAATTATCATCATACATGCAGCAATATACAATCACTTATGACAATACAACTTAGAATAATCCATACATCATGACTTTTGAGATTTAGCAAATTCCAGCTTGCACAATTTCGGAAAACATGTAAATTAAATATCCATATGATCTTCAAAAATCATAAAATGATAACATGTGATAGGCAAGACATAAAGGTAGCAATTCCATGAAGAACACATGCCCAAAAGAGCTTCACACAAGAAGATATAGCTCACACAATACAGCATGCAAAATTCGAATCAAATCAGATTGCACAGTTCTTGAAATATTTCGATTAAAATACCCGAATGACCTCCAAAAATTATGAAATTTTACCAGGTGATAGTCAAGATCCTAAGGTAGATTTTTGTGAAGACATCTAGGCTAGATTCGCTATAGATAATTTACTATAGACGGTCGAAGCTCCTGTTCCTAGTACCGATCAGTGCAGTTTAGCTGTCTCAGAAAAATCAAGGTTTCACCTACTTATCTTCCATCATTTCCTCTAAAATTTTGATATCTTTTGCCTCAAGAGTCCCAATACAACTTTAATTAAGGGATATAGGTGAGATTCTCAAAGGATAGTCGTCATTTAGTCCACGAAATCTCGGGAATCCAGTACCATACTTCCAGATCTAGTGTCTTCAAAAGAAAATCATTTCACTAGGCTACACTTACTCGTTTTACCTCAAATTTGAGTATGTTAATCATCAGGATGTTCTCCACAACTTTTGTGAACAAGTCGAAGTGAAAAAAAAGTGACATGCAACACACAAAACCACCCAGAGGTCGATGAAACAGTTTCAGATCTAGCCTTTTTGTAGAGAATGGGTTTCACCCCTTGAAACTCAGCCATTTTCTCTCAAATTTTAGTATGTTATACTTTGAGATGTTTTCTACAACTTTCATGAGGAATTCAAAGCCAAAATCCAACTTAAAACCCACTTACAAGCCTCTACAACGTTCGGGGTCAGGCGGCACACATGAACACAGCAAGCTATTTCAAGAACAACACACTCTAGCTTCGGTTTCTCATACTCTAATCATCCAAGATCTACCACCAAACAATCACACATGCAAGACACACATGCAAGAGCAGAATATGGATCCCAAACTTGCCTTTATACCAAGCAAACAACAGCACACGGACGGCGAACACACGACGACGGGCAACAGACGGGTGGACCTCCTCCCCCGCACGGCTTCTCCCTTTCTCTGTTAGTTCCTCACTCTCTCTCGGCAACTCTCTCCCTCTCTCTCACTTGGACAACAGCCCCCCCCATAACCGGTCACTCTCCCTTTTATTTCCCTTTTCCTTTAATCATTGCAGCTACATGTGGCCGCCCAAGATGGCCAATGGGGACAGCCACACCTTGCGCAACCTCCATGCCACTTGGCAGCTCGCATGCAAGGCTTATGGGCTTCAAGGTTTGGGCCGATCTTGGGCCTTCATGGGCCGGTCGATGCAGGGGCTGGCGTGGGCTAGTTGGACGGGATTTTGGGCCTAAAAAAATCAGCCCACCCTCTCCTATTCTTATTCCATTTAACCCTTATTTAAATAAACTTCTAATTTCAACTTATAAGCTCACAAGACTTTATAATTTAAATCAATAAAATTTTACTTATAAAGTGTACCACCAAGGTTAAGATTTCTATATCAATTTGCACTTTAATAAATCCTTGGGTCACTTGAAGATACATCTCCATCCAAGCAATCATCCTTTACAATGCTCGGCCTTAAATTAATTGAAATTCGTCAACTTAATGGCTAATACAAAATCAAACGGCACTTCCATTACCTAATCATGGTTCATGGTATATCCAGGGGTTGTCATAAAATTTTGGATGCCACAGGTTGCCTATGCACAACACAGATCAGAGGACTTACCTTGGCCTTAGATTCCACCTGCAAATAAGCACAATTCAAATAGGCACCCAAATCAATCAAGTCACCACAACAGATCAAATCATTGATCAATCAACCTAGTCGATTACATGTTATCACAACCTCCCTCCAATTGGTACATTCAATACTATTTATAATTCCATCCACAATAGGACAGCTCACTCTAAGCTGATAAATGATAGTATAGCTCACACTAAGCTGATAAATAGTGTACTGCTCTCAATATAAGCTGACATATCGAACTCTCGAGTTGATATAGTACACTAGTAATGCTTCCTCTAAGCTGATAAAGTATATTGCTCGCAATCTAAGCTGACATATCAGAGCCCGTGGGATGATATAGTATGCTGTTAATTCTCTCCCAAAATGATAAGGTATATTGCTTGCAATCTAAGCTGACATATCGCCCATAGATCGATATAGTATACCATCCCAACCATTCAAATCCATTCATCATTTTTATGTTTCCCGATAAAAATAGTGGCCATGTGTGAGTACACGGTAGGCCTTAACCAAAATACTAGATTTTCCTTTTCCACAAATCCCACCATTTTCTATAGTCCATCAAAATATTTTTGGCACTGTCAACCAACACCCAGTTATTTTCCAAATAATCGTCGAATGATTTAATTTAGGAAATAAATCTTAAAATCACAATTAATTCAATTTTGCATAAACTAAATCTCAATTAAATAAAAGAGAGTACCACAATAACTAGCATAAAATTCCGATCACCAGCTATCACGGTCTAATTGTCGGAAAATAAATAAATAAATAAATAAATAATTTCTAAAATTATTAAATAAATACAAAAAATCCAACTTCGGCCCGTAATGTCTAATTGGATGCCAAAACGGACTCAGAAAATTTCGAAGGTTCGTTCAATAAATACTCGAGTCTATCTACTTGCTAATTACACTAACCATCTGCCTAACATGCATAGGTAAATCCCTTATTTAATTATTCTAGTCTAATCTATCCATCTAATTGCACTTAGTTAAATAGAATCAACCCATAGCATCATTAGCAAACTAAGCAAGGATTAGTGAGTGAAACTCACTCGTTTAGCGAGCTGAGTGGTTCCAAATGTCGGGAACTTCGTGAGGGTCACTTCTCTCCAAATCGGACCTAAGTTTCGAAGTTGGGATCAACCTCAAAATGGGCCTAAACTGAGCTAAGATACCCACTAATTTTCTCCTATGTTTGAGCTACAAATGAGAGAAAAGAGAGTTGGTTTGGTGAGGCAAGATCAGTGGAGATGCAATGGTCTAGGGGAGGCTGAACGGCGTCGAGACGATGGTGGACAACGGCCTGAGTTGGCCAGAACAACCTCTTGGACACATGAGTAGTCTGCTAGAATGGTGAGAAGGCAGGAGGGAGACAGTGGCATGGCTGCACGATGCGGGGGACGCACGGCCAACAACTGCGGGTGCACGAGGCGGACGATGGCGTGCAGCTTCGTGGGCGACTTCAGCTGTCTCCGGTGGCTTCTCTCCTAGCTGCTAGTGGTTGCACAACAAAGATGCGGGAGGAAATGGAGCTGGTCACTGATCATGGAGAAATAGAGTGAAGGGATGAGGTTGGAGGGGGCCATAAGCCTTGTTTTTGCACAAGCATGTCCCCTTAACCTCATCCTAGCCAAGCATACCTCCTTGGCTGTCCATGAGCCAACAAGGCTCACCCATGGACACTTTGAAATGGTCCAAAATGGCTAGGGGAAGGGGGCACACAAATTTGCTTGCATTTTCCTTCCAATTGGACACCATTTCCTCCTTAATTCAATCTCATTTCGCCTTGATAAACTCAATCAACCCAACATTGGTCATCTCGGCATTTTTCCTAGCCCATGGATCCCATTTGCATGCCAATTTTGCAACCAAAAACGATCCTTGGTTTTTTCTGGACAAAAACGGCCCTAGGACGACTTTTTCCCGAAAAGTCTCGGGTTGTAGAAAAGTCTTCTGAGACTGAGTCGATGTTCCTAGAATGTATTTATGACTATAGTGCCTGTCTTATCAAGTTTGTTTCGGAATACCCATTTGGTTCCTGTTACTATTTGATCTTTGGGTCTAGCAATTAGTTCGTAAACATTGTTAACTTTGAATTGATGTAATTCATCTTGCATGGCTTCAATCTAATTTTCATCCATGAGAGCATCTTTCACTTCATTGGGCTCTAGTTGGGATATGAAAGCTAAGGAATTCAACATGTTTTTGAGAGATGATCTGGTTTTGATTCCTTCATCCTCTTTTCCTATAATCTATTCCTCAGGATGTTCATACTTGAATCTCCAATCCTTGGAAGGTTGTCCTTGATTCAAAAGACCAGCTAATGGTTGTCGTTGTTGCTATTTATAAGTGATCGGTACATATATTTGTATGGTGTCTACGCAGTTGTCAGCTTGTACTTCGTTTTTATCGTCCTTGAGCTTTACATTTATAAATTCCTCTACTATGTTTGAATCTTTGTTGAGAATGCGATAGGCTTTACGAGTAGTTGAGTATCCAAGAAAAATGCCTTCACTAGCTTATGCATGAAACTTCTTAATGTCATTATTTGCATTTTTAAGGATGAAACATCTGCATCCGATCACATGGAAGTAGTGCAAAGTGGGCTTTCTTCCTTTGAAGATTTCATATGGAGTCTTTTCTACCATTGGTCTCAGCAGTACTCTATTGAGTGTGTAGCATTCAGTGGCAACGGTTTCTGCCCATAAGTAAAGGTGTACAACACTTTCGATCATCATGGTTTTGGCCATTTCCTGAAGTGATCGATTTCTTCTTTTTGCTATCCTATTTTGCTGAGGAGTTTAGGCACTGCAAATCAGCAAAGCTTTGATTGTCAAATTCTCCTCCATGTTCAATTCTGATGGTGGTGATGTTGTATCCCTTTTCATTTTGCATTTGTCTAGCAAATTTCTTTAAAGAATGAAATGCCTCATTCTTATGTGATAAAAACTTTACCATGTGAATCTTGAGAAATCATCAACCGATGTAAGAAAAATTTTCCTTCCACCCAAACTTGCTATTCGTGTTGGTCCAAACAGGTCAATGTGCAATAGCTGCATATATTTGTTAGTTGTAATAACTTTCATAGATTTGAAAGAGTTTCTTACCTATTTCCTTAATGTGTAGGCATTGCAAGACCCACATTTGCTATCCTTAATTATTGGTAGACCACGAACAAGATCTTTAGAGGATATTTTGTAGATATGGTTTGTATTGATATGACCTAATTTCTTGTGTCATAGATCACATTTTTCCTTGATGAACATTACACAGTAAGACTCTTCAAAGTTGATATAAGTAAGTAGATGTTACCACGCCCATTTCCAATGAATGTTTATGATTTGTCCTCACTAGTGTCAATGCACTTACTTTTTGGAAGTTTATTTTGTATCCTTTGTCATAAAGTTGGCTAATGCTTAAGAGATTGTGGTTTAGCCCTTTCTTGAGTGAAACATATTCAACAACTAGATTTCCGAACCTAATGTTTCATTTTATGATGATTCTTCCTTTGTCTTTTCCTCCAAAGGTGATTATTCCTTTATCTATGGTTGTGAGTGTTACAAACTTGCACTATCCCCAATCATGTGTTTAGAGCACTCGCTATCTAAATGCCACTTATTTTTCTTCAAGATTACCTGAAATCAAAGAAAATATTATCTTTTCTTTAGTACCAATATAAACTTGGGTCCTTGTGGTTAGGTCTTAATTTTGGGCCAAAATACCAGGCAGTCTTCCTAAATCCTTCTGCTATTTTGGATAGTCCATTATGAAATGACCATACCATTCATAGTTTGAGCACTAAGGAAATTTATTACCAATAGCTTTAGCGAATTGTTTATTGAAATGAGACTTGTAATAGTATACAGGAGGTTTGTCCTTTAATCTATCTTTTGTTTTTGGAAACGGATTATTCTCTTTTTCATTTCTATCATGTCCTAGACCACTCTTATTGTAGTGATGAATTTCAGTTAAGAGAATATGTTGTAACGTTTTTGAACCAAGAGAAAATTTGGTGCTGATTTTTGAGATTTCATCTTTGACACTATCATTTTCAACTTGCAAAAGCTTCACCTCATTTATTTGAAGATCAAGTTCTTTCTTCAACATATCGATGAGAGTTTTGCCAATGAGGTTTTTAGTAGTAAGATCATGAACCTCATTTTTCAAGACAAACATTCTTTTTTTTATGATTTTTGGTGTTCCTCAATCTTTTCTCTTGGAAATTCTTGTAACTTTTCATAAGATGGTTTAGAATCTTTTACCTCATGCTATTCCTCTGGTTCTATATTAACCATGAGACAAAGATTTGCTTCTTCTTTATCACTTCACTCACATTTGGTGTCACTTCATGTTTCAGTTTTCAACGTATTTTTTTCTTTTTGAACTTTCCTTTATTTTTCTTGATGGATGGACATTCTAGTTTATATATGCCCTAATTTCCTACATTCATAGCACACGATATCCTTACCTTTGGACTCTTCTCTGTTCCTATAAGGCTTCTTGTCATCGGAATGCTTAGATGATATTTTTCCTTTGTAGTTTCCTCCTTTTTCTCATGAAGTTCTCAAACCACATCATCAACAATGCCATATCTTCTTCACTTTCTTCTTCATATGAGGATATTTCTCCACCTATATCATCGTTGTTAGCTTTAATTGCAAGAATTTTCTTACATTTTGAGTTGTTGTCCTCGTTTTCTTACGTTTTGAGTTGCTTTCCTCATATTATGGAATGGATTTTGTTTATGCTAGTGCAACATTGAGTGAGGCATGAGTTCCTCATGTTGTGGGTGAATATTGAGTTATGCTTGCATATTGTTGACTGAGGATTTCTCATGTTAGTTATGCTTGCATATTGTTGACTGAGGATTTCTCATGTTTCATCCGAGACAAAGCTTTTGTTTTGCTATTGATTTGCCATCGATTAATGTCTTGGATGAGTTATATGCTTGTTGATAGGCGAGATATCCTCCTACTCAGAAATTAGTGGGTTTTACTTACTAAGTCCATGACTCACCTCGTTATTTTTGAAAATTGTAGGCATTGAGGTCTCCCATTAGTGCTGGAGTTGTAGCCTTGTTAGAGGAGCTAAAGTTTACCCAATCTTTGGAGCGTAGAAAATGTAGTGGTTGTAAATATGATGGCCCACGACAATGGGGCCTTTAAATGTAACTAATGTAATTGTATATTTGTAAATGGTTGTTTTCATGGCTGCTTGTTGTTGTCTGAGTGTTGTATGTATGCTTTCGCATGTGCTTAATGAGATGTGTTGGGATATAATACGCGGAAACGACGAAATCTTGCAATTTATGTCAACATGAAAATCACCAGAGAAATAAACGAGAAAAAATAAGGATATCAGAAATTTACATGGTTCGGTCCGAGTATCAGTACGACTCCGATGAACCACGGGAGTACTATACTAGCGGCGAAAAAAGCGGAATGCTTGTCCAAGATCCCACCAAGGGGGATGATGTGGATTCAATTTTTAGTCAAGCAAGACAAAGGGGCGTGGAAAGACCTGCTGATAACCAGTCATCAAGATCGAGAAGCTTTACTGGACGAGGGAGATTGCTTTCTAGGGATGTCGTCACATCTACTCTTGAGCACCCTGAAGTGGCCACTCACTCGATTACATTTTGGCAGAATGGATTTACTGTTGATGATGGTCCTCCGAGGAGGTTGGATGATCCTGAAAATGCTCAATTCTTGGAGGGCATCAAGAATTCAGAGTTTCTGCGTATTATATCCCATCAAAAAGATAAAAAGAAATAGGACGGCGACGTGCATGGGACATTGCGAAAATAATCCTTACTCCTTGAGACCCTAGAGATGGAGTTGGGGTCATGACATTAATAATCTATGCAAGATGTTAAACATATCAAGAACATAACTTTCTATCCTTGTCTAGTTTGATTGATGGTGCCAATGGTTTGGAATGAAATAGAGAGAGTGTAGCATGTTGAGGAGAGTGAGAAAATATGAGAGATTATGAAAAATTAGGAATAGATTTGTAGTGTGGAAGGACATGAATATTACCTCTCCATAAATAGGAGCAGCAAGTTCACGTTGAGAGAAAGAGATAGCCGTTGTATACCAACGATAACTTTCTAAACAATCAAGAATTAAATGAGTAATAAAATCATGTTCCAAAATTCCAATGAGATAGTAGTAACAACTAGAGATTACAGATATCATCTGCTAGAATGGTAAAATATGAGAGAGAGAGAGAGAGAGAGAGAGAGAGAGAGAGAGAGAGAGAGAGAGAGAGAGAGAGAGAGAGAGAGAGTCGTACACTACAAAAATAACATTTTGCTAAAAAAACAACAGGTGAAGATCCCCAATTCACCATGAATATATTCAGAAGCTGGCTTGTCCAACGGCTTGGTGAAGATATCTGCTAGCTGATGTGTCGATTCTACAAACTGTATCCAAACATCACCATTGCTAACATAATCTTTGACAAAATGATGTCTTAGCTCGATGTGCTTTGCTCTTGAGTGCAATATTGGATTTTTGGTGATATTTATAGCACTTGTGTTATCACACATAGAATTGAAACGCTTTCCCCTTTCTCTTCAAAATCACTCAATTGTTACTTCATCCAAATAAGTTGGGCACAACAACTTCCAAACGCAATATATTTGTCGCCAACAGTTGAAAGAGTGACTGAACTTTGCTTCTTTGAGAATCAAGAGATCACCATACTTCCCAGCAATTGGTAAGTACCTAATGTACTCTTTATTTTGATTTTACAACCTGCAAAGTCAACATTCGAGTATCCAAGCAACATAAAATCTATATTTTTGTGATACAAGATGTCTAGTTTTGGAAATGATCCAATATATCGAATGATCTGCTTAACAACAAATAAATGAGATTCCTTTGGATCGGATTGAAAATGAGCACATAAACAGGTGCTAAATAAACTATCAGGTCTAGATGCTATTAAGTACAGTAATGATCCTATCATGCTTACATAGAGTTTGAAGTTGATGAACTTACATTTCTCATCCTTGTCTAGCTTGATAGAAGATGACATTGGCATCTCAATTTTCTTGCATCATTCTAGACCAAATTTCTTCACTATCTCCTTAACATATTTCTCTTGATGCATGAAGGTGCCTTCAAGAATTTGTTTGATTTGAAAGTCGAGAAAGAAGTTTGGCTCTCCAATTAAGATCATTTCGAACTCACTTTTCATAATATTTGTAAAATCCTTGCATAGTATATCATCGGTAGCTCCGAAAATTCTGTCATCAACATATATTTGAACAATCAGTAAATCTTTACCTTTCTTTTTGATAAAGAGTGTAGTGTCTACCTTACCTTTTTAAAAATCATGACCATCACAGAAAATACTTAACCTTTCATATCACACTTTTAGTGCTTGTTTGAGTTCACAAAATGCTTTCTTGAATTGGTACACATTGTTGATCTTTAGAGTGATTCGATTTGTATCTCCAATCATTTGGTAATGTGCAAATTTCAAACATGATGCTTCAAGTTGCCGATTTTGATAGACATCATCAGCTGGTGGAGACAACAGCATTGGTTCTTCATTATCATCGGCTTGAGTACCTATCGACTTATCTATGAACCTAATATTTATTGATACTTCTACTTCCTGCAAAATATACTCAAATACATGAAATGCTCTAATAGAAGTAAAATAATCAAGAAATAAACCTTCACGAGCCTTTGGTTCGAACGTTCCAACGTTGTCATTAATATTATTGACAATATAGCACTTACAACCAAATACACAAAAGCATGTAGTGATTGCTTTCAACAACAAGGGATTTTCCTTAGGCAAAAAGAATATCAAATGCAATGAGAATATAACATTTAGTATTAGCATCATTTGCAAGAAAAGATGTTGATGCTTTTATTACATACAAGCATTACACATGTAGTTGACACCTGATTTTTGTCGACACATCAAAAAGGTAAAAAAAGAAAATCGAGATTTGGGCTTTTGATTGCGAAGGAGCCCGTCTCTCGATCCAAAAATGCTGTATTTTCATTTCTTTTATTAGCATTTTAAAACAAATTTTCCAATCATCTTTGAGAAAAACTAAAAAATTCAAACGATTGATTTTTGGGTTGACTTTTTGGTCAATCCTTTAACTAAAAGTCAACCCTTTTAGCATTAATTTCACTTCTCTCAAATCAAATTTTCAAAAATCCAAAGAATTGACTAAGAATTTAACCTTTTAGGAAAAATCAACTGAATGATTGACTTTTGATCAAATTCTTGACCGAAAAACTGAAAAAAATCAAAACTAAATTGATCAAAAATAACAATCACTTTCATTTTAGTCATAATTAGCTGTAGTTCCTTTTTCAACATTTAGTCTATGGACTATTCTTAATTTGCTTATGTGCTAGATTTCGTGAATTGCTGGGTAAAATCACAAATTGTTACTTTAAGCCCTAATTAGGGGTTTAAAATTGATTATTCATGATCTATAATTAGACAATTTTTTTCCACTCATTTTCTTAAGATAAGTCCAAATCCGAAGTTGAATTTGAGAAATTCACATTAGAACTTCCCAATTTGAGGGATTTTACTCTTTGAATGTAAAAATTGAGCCATCACGATTCAATCAAAGAAATTTGAATTGATTCATTCAAGACTAAAGCCTAATTACATGAATCAAGGTTCAATTTCAATAGGAGACCCTGATTTAGTTTTAGCTTGAGTCTTAACACCTCAATTCAAAGTCAATTTGAATACTCTAGGTGATCTTACACATGGGTATTTAATTGGATAGGGCAATTGCAACACTAATTGAATCTAATTTCCATTAATTAGTAATTTTGGCTGTTGAATTGCAAATTTGCGCATTTTAGCCCTTTAGGCTCAATCTTAAGTACCTATGGGTTTAGTCTATTGTTTTTTCATAATAATTGCTCTATTAGGTCAATAGAGGATCCATAGATCTGATTTATAAAATTTAATTGGCTTAACTGAATTGAAATTAGGCAATTTTCAATCAAATCGCGTGAATTTTCTCTTCAATGGCTAAAATTGCAAATTAATTAATTTTTTTACGGTAAAACAACATCATATATTAATAAGAGTAATCTGTACAACCAGCTGCAATAGCATCCGCACATAACAGGTTCAAGAGAGGAAGGGGTGGATCAAGAGTGGATATGCTAATCGTAGGATTTCTATTATGGGCTTTATAGGCCCAGTCAGCAACCGTGTTGGCCTCCCTAGGGCAGAACCCTAGCGAAAGATTGGGGAAAAGAGAGAACAGGAAGGCTACCTCTAAGAAGAGAGCACGATCCGGCCATGGCGGCTGTGCTCTTCGATTCAATGCTTCCACCAGGAAGAGGTTATCAGATTCGACGAAGAGTGATGCGTTTTGGAGCCCCTAATCAAGAAGATATCAAAGCGTCAAGGATAGGGCTTCGATCTCAACCTGCAGAGCGGAGGACGCTACGACCCTTGCTGAGAAAATATCGGTAAGTCTACCCCGGTAATCCCTGCAAATACTAGCGATACTGCCTTGATTACTGCCCTAGTGATGAGATCCGTCAATGTTAATCTTCAGTGTGCCTGGATCTGGGGGACGCCAAAGATGTCCCATTTGTGTGACGGAGGCATGCTGATGTGCACTAGAGGGCGAAGACAATCGATCTACTTGGGTATGAGTTAGAGCTGCTTCTACGACCAGGGTTGGATTAGGAAATTTACCCCTAAAAAGGAAGTCGTTCTGAGCCCGCCAGATCTGCCACAGGACATTGGATGTCAGCGCGAGTCGAGGTAGGCGGTTGCCATTGCCTACTGTGGATACAATCCACGAGTCCAGCCTCTGTATATTGTTAGGGTCAATTGATATGCCAATCTTTGAGTGCGACCATACCTGATTAGTCCACGAACAGAGTAAAAACAAATGTTCTAAAGTTTATGGAATCTGGTTTTTACATATATATATATTTTTTTTTTGAACCACTGGTTTTTACATATTGAGCAACAAGGACTGTCTATAATATGCCTTCGATGCAGGTTGTGTCTCGTAGCTATGGAGTCGTTACAAATGGACCAGAGGAATATACGGATCTTAGGAGCTGCAGGCATCTTCCATAAATTGCGTCAAAGCCAGGTAGGAGTTTGGTATGAAGTAGAAGCACCAACTGTTAATCCACTTGATTTGGTCTGTGTGATTGCATGGTATGCTGATTTTACAATGTACATACCCTGATTTGTAGCTGTCCAAATGAGTGCATCTTTGGTAAAAGTTGGTCTAATCTGAATGTCTGTGATTTCTTGAATTATTGGCAAGTCGAAGAATCTGTGCAGTAAGTCGATTTTTCATGAACCGGTAGACTGATCAATAAGATCAGCTACTAGGAGGGGTTCTTCTTGGGCCTTTGGTCCACCTAGAATACCCATGGGTAGCCATCGATCTTCTATGATATTAATGCATTTACCATCTCCTACCGAGCAACGGATGTTGGGTAAGATAGCTACTCGTCCACTCAAGAGGCTCTGCCAGCTCCATGATGGGGGGGAGCCCTTGACAGCTTTAAGAAAGGTGGATGAATGAAAATATAATCCTCTAAAGAACTTTCCCCATAATGAGAATGGTTGATGAATAAGACGCCATGCTTGGTTACCAAGCATGCCTTCATTGAAACTGATTAGATCTCTGAAGCCCAAACCCCCTTCCTCATTTCAGTTCTGTAGTCGTTCCCAACATTGCCAATCAATTCCAGCTTTGCTTGTGTCATTGTTCCACCAGAATTTAGCCATACGATGTTCTATAATTTTGCATAAGGACCTAGGAATCTTAAAAATAGACATGGCATATTGTGGAATAGAATGAATCATTGTCTTGAGCAGAACTTCCTTCCCTCCCTTAGATATAAGCTTCTCCTTCCACCCCTCTAATTTCAATTGAACTCTAGTCAGAATCCAAGAAAACATATCCCTTTTAGAGCTGCCCCAATCAGTAGGTATCCCTAGGTATTTACCACATCGCTGCAATATAGGTACCCTTAATTCACTTGCCAAATTCTCTTGTGGTGACATAGGACAAGATGGACTGAAGAAAATTCCAGATTTGTTTCGATTAATAGCTTGTCCAATGGCCAAACAATACTGATTTAGGATGTTAAATAGATTCTGGCACTCCATTAAGGTGCCATCTAGGGAAAACACAGCATCATCTGCGAAGAATAAATAGATAAAGTGGGACACCATTGATTCAATTTGATGCCTTTGAGTAAGCCTGTATCCAGAGCATTCCGAATGAGAAGTGATAGGAGGTTAGCAATGAGAAAGAATAAGTAAGGGGATAAAGGATCACCCTGCCTAAGCCCTCTGGTAGGATGAAAGCTCTGTAGATAATCACCATTCATTTTAACACACAAAGTTGTAGTGGAGATGCACTGCATGATTAGCTGTACCCAATGAGACTGAAAGCCTAGACGAAGTAGGTAATCCTGAAGAAAATCCCATTCTATATGATCATAGGCCTTCTGCATATCAACTTTGAGCATAGCTTGAAAATGACGCTTTCTTTTTCTAATTTTGAGCTGATGAATGACTTCTTGTACGATAAGAACATTATCTTGAATCTGTCTTCCAGCAACAAAAGCACTTTGTTCCTCAGAAATTAAAGCAGGCAATAGGGGTTTTAACCTGTTAGCGAGTACTTTAGAAAAAAATTTATAAGCATAGTTGCACAAGCTAATAGGTCGATATTGATCCAAGCATTATGGGTTTGGGGTTTTGGGGATCAACATTATAGCAGTTCTATTTAAGTCCACTGGTAATGATCCATAATTGAAAAATAGCTGAACTGCCCGATAAATATCTTCCTTAAGAACCTCCCAATGAGATTGATAGAACATACCAGTCAAACCATCGGGACCTGGGGCTTTTGAAGCACCTAACTGAAAAGTAGCCTCTTTTACTTCTTCCATTGTTACCTGTGCTAAAAGCATGTTGTTCATTTCTGTGGTAACCATCTGTGGACATTGTTGTAGAATCTAGTCATAATAGCGAGGGCCAGAGGTTGTGTATAGGAGTGGAAAATAATCTGTAGTCATTTGTTGGAGCTGGTCAAGATCCCGAATCCATTATTGATGATTATCTCACAATACTGAAATATGATTACATTGTTGTCTTTGGAGAGTAATGGCATGAAAAAATCTAGTATTGCAATCGCCCCAAACCAATTAATCCGAGAACGCATCGCCCAATATTGCTCTTCCCTCTGCCATACTTTGTGAAGTTCTGCTTTTAAAAGTTGTTGTTGTGCCTGATTTAGAGAGGTAGGGTATTGGTTAGTCAGCATTTCTAACTAGTGCTCCAATTGTGTTGCCTGTTGTCTATTGTGGAAGAACCTCTTATAACTCCAAATGGATAAATCAGTAGCAACCACACGTAGTTTTGCTGATAGAGGAGAGTCCTTTCTTGAACCGGATTGCCAAGAGGTTTGAATGACTGAGCGACAATCAGGATCCTGATTCTAGAAGACTTCAAAGGTAACATGTCTTTTTCTTCGAACCATGCAGGGTTTTGTATTTAAAACAAGTGGACTATGGCTTGATCCTACTACAGGGAGTGCAAGCACCTGAGCATTTGGGAACATAACGCGCCAGTCAATAGTACAGACAGCTCGATCAAGACGTTCCTTTACCAATGCATCCCCATCTCGATTGTTGGACCAAGTGAATGCGCAGCCATGAGAAGGAAGATCCAGCAAGCTACAATCATTGAGAACCTCTTCAAAAGAAGGCAAGCGATAAGAGTCAGTAGGTCGAGATCCCATTTTCTCCCAATGATGAAGAATTTCATTAAAATCACCAAGGCATACCCAAGGTAAAGCATTGAATCTACTATTCTATCTCAAAGTCTGCCAAAGATACTGATGATCTTGATAAACTGCAGGAGCATGAAGACAAGTAATCCTCATGGACCTTCCTTCCGAAATGTCCTTGCTGATGAAATAAAAATAATGTTGACAGGAGGTGAAATCAGTCAACTGAAAGCCATCATTCCAAAAAAGAGCCAAGCCACCTGCAGAGCCAATAGGGCTGAAAACTCGAAGATGCAAAAAACGCAAGGTACGTTTCAAACGAAATAAAACATCATCACCATTCTTTGTTTCCATCAAAAACAACAAGTCAGGCTTTTCTTTTGCCATTAGGGCTTTTAAAGCTTGAACTGTCAGGGGTTAAACTGTCAGGGGATTGCCCAAACCCTGACAGTTCCAACTGATGATTTTCATCTTTGCACAGGTGGCTGTTATGGGCCAACCACCGACGCCCGTATGTTTTCTTTAGTCGCCATTACAATTGGCGTATCCAATAAGAGTGAATCATCAAAACCTCCCAGATGCCCTCTAGGTATGTCATATGGTGTATAACATCTAGGCTTCTTTGCAGGACCTATTTTAATACTCTGACGAGCACTTTTGCCTTTCTTTACTTGGGGAAGCGAGGTCTGTAGTTGCACCCCTTTAAGCTTGTCCTCTGCAGGAATTAAGGCGGTAGTAATATTATGATGTGATGGGGAATTTGAATTCAATATTGTAGAATAGCCCTTTGATACAATGGATTTCTTTTGCTGTGCAGGAATAGGTACTTGGGGGAGAGGTGGTGGTAAAAGAGGGAGGGGTTGAACATTGGTCAGAATCGGACCAAATTGGTTAAGAAATAGTCAACTTAGTACGAACCTATCTGACTGATCCGATCGGCCGTCGGCGGGGTTGGTTGATTCAGCTGCTTGCCAACTAGTTCTTGTCAACAGTTGATTAATCCATACTACTACTATTGCACACATCGATGTTTATCAATTTGGTTCAACATGTCGGACTTGAGATGGCTAAATTTATTGAAAAATTATCCTCCGCATTCCACGAAATTTATGATTCAACTAAATACTGAAGTAAATAATACTTAGCTTATAATCTAAGTATCATTATCACACATGGGAATTTCTGAATATTACCTAATTACAATTATAGAAATTCCAGATGTCATAACATCCTCAATTCTAGGCCATGGGGCTAAGGTATGAGGGTCTATAACTCCCAACTTTGCTTGTACCATGATGTCCTATTGATTGATGCATGGATGTCGAACCAAGCCGAGCCGATACGCAAGAATTGGTGCTACACTCTGAACTTATGCATTGAACATGAATCAGCCCTTCGGCCATGAGGTTTAGTTGTGAATTAATCTCGCATCGTCATGAACACTAAGGAAGATCATGGACTGATTATATGTGGACAAGTGCACTAGTCGGGGGTGATTCTGCATGGAACCTATGCTAACCATGTGCGGTCCATGAGTCGATTTTATTTGGTAGCAAGTCGGTTGCGGATTAATCCCACATGACCAATTGACAATCGATGGTCATTCATGGGAATCAATGGTATAAACCATGGATAGGCCAAGGCATGGCATGTTCGGCTTTGGACTTGGTCCACTCCACCGAGACATGGTCAGGGCGAGTGATCAGGACCAAGCATGAAACTCTTTTTTAAGACATGGAATGGACCAATTCTAATCAAAAAGGGTTATGAACAAGTCCAAGAGGATTCCAAACTAGTCACACTCATTTGGTTAAGGTTTAGTGAATTTTGGCACAAACCTTGGTTCTCATAGAACCGTCAATCATGTACAAATATGAATGACTTCCTCAATGAGGCGACACCCTATCTTAGTCTTATAAATGCCTTGGATGAGAATTGGACACAAATCAATTAATGCGGGGATAATTCATTAGACAAAGGTAAAGGTATAATAGGAGTTCTAGAATCATCCATAGTCTTTTGACCTAGTCCATCGTTATTCTTTAAGGCTACACACCATTTGCAGGGGAGGAAGAGGAAACTTTCTTTCCAAGTAGCTTGGCAACAATATCAAGGCTTTATTTAATGACTTTGGACCTTAATTCATTAATGACCTTGATGAATTATCAACTTAGGCGTACTCTAGAATCTTAGGTGAATCTTAGGTTATGATGGCCTTAGATTATAGCCTTGGTGAACAAGGAAATGGCTAACTAATTTGTGATATCCGAATTTAGCTGGACCTCGAATATGTAACGGTCCGTGACGGGTCGACGAGTTTGTCGTCCGATGATGTCATTTAGAAAAATTTTCGAATTGCCACACGTGAGACCAAGGTTCGCTCTTATGCATACATTGCCGAGTGGAATTTCACGCAACCTCCAGCCCATGCACACGCCATCGTAGCCGATGAAAATGAGAAATGCCGACTCGAGTTTTCCTATCAACCAACTAGATCGTGGACCCCCGATCACAAACGTCTCTCGGCTACGCTTTCCTCTCCTTGCAACCAACCAATGAAAGATCAGAAACCCGCCATCGGCACGCCCACAGGGATTCATTAACCTTGAATTGGACAGCCACGTAGGGCACACATGATAAAATTTCGACTTCTCTATTTCTCTGTTTCTCTGTTCCCCGGAACATTTTTTGAACATAAATCCGTTTGGTAACGCAATTTGATTTTTTTATTTCTGGAATAGATTTCTATTCCGAAATAGATTTCAAGAAGAAATCGAAGCTAAAATTTTTAACTTCTCGTTTCTAAAATAGAAATTGAAAAATCAATTTATGTTCTAGAAATTTTGCCATGCGCACCAGTAGTGACCATCTTTCTCACAAGTGGTGAGAGGGGCCCTCGGCTACAGCCATGCCCTCTCTCACCTATCGTTTGCACGAGCGGCCACGTAAGGAAGAGGAGGGGAGGTTGACTAAACAGTCAATAGTGGAGAAAGCAAGGAGGATCCGCCACTGCTTCTTCTTCTTCTTCTCAAAGACCTTCGTGGTTTCAGTCTCAGCCGAAGAGAAATTCACCAAACCCTCCCGCACTACCTCACCGCGCATCAACACTAGCTGTTGACTGCTGCGTCACCAGCCTCCTCACCGTGCCCTGCCCCCCTCATTGCAGTTGGATCACCCACAGCCGACCACAGCCCGGTTGGATGACCACCTTCGGAAGTTCCCCCTGCATCGCTCACGGTTTGTTGCCGATGACCATTGCCAGCGATCGACGCCACTTGTGACATCCTAAATTTTCAATTCTACTTTTGATAAAATTAATTGGACATTTCGTCAATGCGCTTATAGGGCAGTTTTTAGAACTGATCACTTTCGAGATAACTAGACTATCTAGGAAAGCCTTTAAGGAATTTTAATGCAAAAGACTTGAGAATTCAACCAAAAATCGACTATAGTTAAAAATTGATTATGGATCAGAAATAGGTCGGTTTGACTGAGATGTGTGGCTAAAAATGGGTGACTTTACTAAATTGAAAAATTCTCGTCGACCGGAACTTGACTCACTTTTCTGTCATTTTGGTACCCCGTGTCCATAATTGAATCCTTGAGATTTTCACGACAATCGAGGGTCGTCAATGTGTCGAATGGGTTCATTGTGGCTTGAAAAAAATCGACCACGAGTCATTTGTACTAAAAATTTCTCAAAGTTACTCAGTAGCGTAGGCCATGCTAAAATCACGCCAAATTGAAATCAACCGCAAACTTGAATCCGATTTCAGAAATTGAAAGTTCTGTCATGCCATAATTAATTTTAGAAATGTTGGCTTAGTCTCCGAAAATTTTTCTACAAACCGAGACATTTTGAGAAAAAGTCGAGGTAGGATCGTTTTTTCTCCAGAAAATTCTAATGACCGTTTTTGATCACGTAATTGGGAAGCAAGTGGGATCAATTGATGAGGAAAAATACCAATTGGATTGATAAGGTGTTCGTTGAATTTATAGAGGCCGATTCGTGTTGATTCAAGAAGGATTTGATGTCAAATTGAAGGAAAGTCAGTACAAATTCGTAGCCGCCCATTGCCAAGACTTGTGGACCACCTCAAAAGGCTTCTAGAAGGCTAAAAATGGTTGAGGATTGGCTGAGGACTATAGCTGGTGTGGTGGGTGAAGATTGGGAGACAAGAAGATGAGATAGAAGCCAAAGTGGCCCCCGTTGCCCCCTCTTTATCCTCTACTGTCGACCAGCCCTTCTTTCCCCTCCATTGTGCTTTGAAAACCTCAACAAATTTGCAGAGAAGAACGAGCTAGCCATGGAAGCCTCTCGCCCATTGCACGCCATTGCCGAAGCCCGCTAGGTCACCACTGCACGCCATTGCGCCTCACGCCCTGGCTGCACGGGCGTCTGCCATTCTAGGCCACCGTCCAACCCCAACCACAATCCTAAGAGTGGCTATGACCAACTCAGACCGCTGTAAAAGCCCGGAGATGCCTCGTTCGAGCTGTTGAAGCCTCCGCTGCCACCGCCAGTCTTGCCTCGCCGAATCAGCCCCGTTTCCTCTTCTTTTAGCCACTAAATAGAGGAGAATCGAGTGGGTCTCATGGCTGCTATCTTGGCCCGTTTTGGTGCCTTCTAGACCTCGGTTGCCAAGCCTGCTTTGGAGAAGATTGAGCCTCGCCTCGTCCCCGTTAATTTGATCTGAGCGAATCAATTTACAAGTGAGTTTAACTCACTAATCTTTTTCTTTCAAGTCCTTAAATGGCAGCCCTTCCTGAACATTTTGGCAAACGAAGAAGTTCACAGAATAGAGTTACCATATTCCGATACATGGTCACCTTGAAGGATTAGAATATGTGTTGGTGAAGTCCATAGTCTAGGTTGATGCGGGTTTACCAAAAAGGTGCCCCATCAATACAGGGCATGGTACCGAAATCTGTGACAGCTCTATATTTCATGGAGGTTACTTTTGGAAAGGGTACTGCAGACCCTAAGGATGGTTTGGTGGTGGATGCGAAGGATCCCAAGCTTGATGATCCTGATTCTTTAGTGTACTCAGCAATGAGCTCCAGTTGGAGCGTGGAAGAAGGAGAAATCGAGGAGGATGATGACCTGGAGTAGATAGAAACCCCACCCCTATTTGCAAACCCTATTTTTTGACTGATGTTTTGTAGGAACTCCCGTAGTTCCGATTGTATAAATATGACTCGGTTTGTCGTATATGTATGTAAGTGTGGTTGTTATTTTCAAGTTCGAAAAGTATGGGCCTACTTTCCTTTCCCATTGTTTTGTTGCTTGGGAATTATTTATATGCTTCTGCATACATATTAAAATGAATGGGCCGGTGATGCGTCCTAGGATGTCACTATTTGATCGACCAAGCCAGGATGGGTGCGTGCTTGAGGATCAGGGTGTGACATCCCCATAAGTGGTATCAGAGCATGGTTTAGGATTGGAGTGATAAGTGCGATGGTTTATGGGATAGTAGTAGGAATGGCCTTTAAAATTCATGCTAGTACATGTATATGATAGTTGATAGAATTATTAGTTAGTGTTATTCACTCGAATTCTAATTTGGTGTGAATTGGAAAGCAGGTCTTTGTAGAAAAATTGCAAGATGAGCGATCAGGAGCAAAGAAATCCTAGTAAGAGGATGGTCAGAGTTGTAACTTGGGGTAGGATGATGAACAGGGTTGGTACCCGAGGAGGCAGAGGTAGGGTGCTAGCACAGGCTAGCACCAGTGGAGTGGCACCACCTCCTGTCGATGCTGAGGTAGTAGCCCCTGGTGATCTCAAAATCGAAGGAATCATGTAGGCAATTGAGGCCATGAGAGATGTGATAGGGTAGCAGGCACAAAATCAAGCCGTTGTTGCTGTCGTTGCTGCTACTGTTGCCGTTGCCGCTGCCGCTAAGGTCGCACCCGCCACCGCACCTATTGCCGCACCTGCCAAAGTTTAGCCTGAGAATGTAGTGGTGTAGAGAGAGAGAGGCCGATACACAAGTTGGTGGACCAGTTCTTGAAGCTAAACCCACCAAGGTTCATAGGTACTAGAGATCCCTAGGCAGCATCTCTTTGGATCCAAGATCTGGAGAAGGCCTTTACATATTTGATGTGCACCGAGGAAGAGAAAGTAACCCTGGTAATCTATCAATTGCAAGGTAACGCTAATACCTGGTGGAGAGCCGCTAGAGAGACTGTACTTTTGGGAGGAGTGGTCCCGCTGTGGGACGCCTTCCTCAGGGTGTTTAGCTGCTAGTGCCATTGGATCTAATTAATTATCAAGAAGTTTATTGTCGAGCACAGTTGCTTGAAAAAAGTCTGAAAAAACAAGTCACCTCGTTTGGATCGAGGTTTAGTTCTCACCGAGAAGGGATCCGCCATGGGAAGAGGTGCATGACTAGAGGAAGATTTCAGGTTTTGCCAACAGTAATGGTGGAATTGGAAAAGCAAGGCCAAACCATAATGGCTTGTGTAACTTTTATGGAAGGTGACATGGTACAGCTCCGTGTCCTCGAAGACAGGGTGCTTGTTATGGATGTGGCCAACAAGATCACATGATTAGAGATTGTCCTAGCAGACCAAGAGGACAACCGCAGTTGCCGCTGCCAGCGCCATTGGGACAAATTAGGGGGTATGCACCTCCAAATGCACTGCAAGGAGGACAACTCAAACCCCCAACTCAAGGCACGATGTATGCCATCACTCAAGGTCAGGTAGAGGCTGCGCCTAATGTGATCATAGGTATGGTTTCACTTAACAACCATCCTACTTATGCTTTATTCGACCCAAGAGCAAATCATTCCTTTTATTGTCGAGCAGTATGTTAAGTTGATAAGAGTAAGTCATGTATTATTAGAGTCGGCAGTTAGCATATCTACACCATTGAAGGAAAAGGTGATAGCTACTTTGAGTTGTTCTAGTTGCAAGTTAGCAATCGATGAGTGAGAGGGGGAAATAGACTTGTTAGCCCTAGCCATGTATCACTTTGATTTGATAATTGGCATGGATTGGCTCACCAAGCAATGAGTTAAGATGGACTACTATCATAAAGCAATTCAGTTTGACCTATTAAAGGGTGAGAGCTTTGAGCTTGTAAGGAATTGAGGAGGACCCTCGATTACGTTGATCTCATTGCTAGAGGCAACTCATTTATTAGATGAGGGTTGTCAAGGTTACCTAGCAACTATCATGGGGAGCTGAAGATGGAAGACATTGTTGTGGTACAAGAATTTTCAGATGTTTTTCCGAAGGAATTGCCAAGATTACCGCCAGAGAGAGAAATTGAATTCGTGATCGAGCTAGCTCCAAGGACAGACCAATCTCTAAGGCTCCTTACCGAATGGTGTTATTTGAGTTGAAAGAACTGAAGGTGCAAATGCAGGAGCTATTGGATAAATGATTCATTTATCCCAGTGCATCACCATCTGGAGCACCAATTCTATTCGTGAAAAAGAAAGATGATTCCTTATGCTTGTGCATCGACTATCGTCAACTCAATTAGGTGACGATCAAGAACAAGTATCCACTCTTGAGAATTGATGACTTGTTTGATCAATTACAAGGAGCGTTGATATTCTCGAAGATCAAGTTGAGGACAGGATATCATCAACTGAGGATTAGTAAGGAGGACATTCCTAAGTTTGCATTTCGTACTCGATATGGTCATTATGAATTCACAGTGATGCCGTTCGAGTTGATGAATGCTTAAGCCGCCTTCATGGATCTGATGAGCCAAGTATTTAATGAATATCTAGATCAGTTTGTGATCGTGTTGCTCAATGATATTCTGGTGTATTCGAAGAGTGATGAAGAGCGTGAGGGTCATCTGAGATTAGTACTGCAAACTCTGAGAGTTCATCAGTTGTATGCCAAGTTCAACAAGTGCGAGTTTTGGTTGACTCGTGTTGCTTTCTTAGGGCACATGATTTCAAGCGAAGGAATCTCCGTGGACCCAAGCAAGATTGAAGTAGTGATCGATTTGCCAAGATCGACTACCATCACAGAAATCAGAAGTTTTTTGGGTTTGGCAGATTATTACAAACGGTTCGTGGACGGTTTCTCAACATTAGCATCATCGTTGACTAGACTCGTGAAGAAAAAAGAAAAGTTTGTATGGACAAACAAATGCAAGTATAGTTTTCAAAAACTTAAGCAGAAGCTGACTACCGCACCTGTGCTGACCATTTCATCTAGTCCTGGAGGATAAGATATCTATAGTGATGCGTCGTTTAGAGGATTAGGTTGCATGCCGATGCAACATGGCAGGGTTGTTGCATACGCCTCCCGTCAGTTAAGACCTCATGAATTGAATTACCCAACGCATGACTTAGAACTCGCAGCAATTATTTTTGCCCTGACGATTTGGAGACACTATTTGTGTGGAGAAAGATTCCAGATCTTCACGGACCATAAAGTATCAAGTACCTATTCTCTTAGAAGGAGTTGAATATGAGACAGTGTCGATGTATGAAACTTCTAAAGGACTATGATTATGATATCCTATATCACCCAAGAAAGGCGAATAAGGTCGCCAATGCTTTGAGTCGAAAGTCTTTAGTTGCTCATATGTTGGTTAAGGAGTGGAATCTAATTGATAAAGCTCGAGATTTTGTATTCAAATTTGAGGTAGGCCACCTTTCAAATCTAATGGCCACCTTAAGAATTGAACCAAATGTTCAAATCAGAATCAAGTTACTTTAGCTGACAAACCTAGATGCTCAAAAGATCCTATAATAAGACATAGATAAGAGAAAGGCTGACTTTCAGATTTTTGATAAGGGAACACTGAGGTTCCGAGGACGATTGGTTATGTCTAACGATGTAGAGCTTAGAGAAGATATTTTATCAAAAGCACATCATAGCAGATATACCATTTATCCTTACAGTACCAAGATGTATCATAATCTATGTTAACACTATTGGTGGTCAGGTATAAAGGCGGACATCGCCAAGCATGTTGCTAATTGTTTAACGTGTTAGCAAGTGAAAGCTCAGCATTGCAAGCCGAGAGGACTTCTGCAACCTCTCGAGATCCCATAATGAAAATGGGAGCATATCGTAATGGATTTTGTGACAGAACTCCAAGGAGTCAGAGAGGAAATGATTCCATTTGGGTAGTGGTCAAAAAAATGACAAAGTTGGCCCACTTCATTACTATACAAAAGGACCTCAGTTTGGATTGACAAGCAGATATGTATGTGTATCAGGTAGTTCGTCCGCATAGAGTGCTGGTGACGATAACTTTAGATCAAGACCCGAGATTTATCGCCCTTTTTGGAAGAGCTTACAAAGTGCTTTAGGTACGAAGCTACAATACACTACATCATATCATCCTCAAACGGATGGCTAGTTTGAGAGAACAATTCAAACCCTCAAGGACATGCTATGAGCTTGTGTGATAGATTTCAAGGGAAGTTGGGAAGAATAGCTTCATCTGGTGAAATTTACCTACAACAACAATTATCAACAGAGCATTGAGATGACTCCTTTTGAAGCGTTGTATGACAGAGCGTGCAGAACACCAGTGTGTTGAGATGAAGTTGGGGAAATAAATATTACAAGCCCAAAGTTGTTCAAGCAATCAGTGGATGCAGTTGCAGTGATTAAAGGCATATTAAAGACCATTTAGAGTAGACATAAAAATTATGCAGATAAGCGTCAGATACCCTTGGAATTCCAAGTTAGTGATCACGTTTTTTTGAAGGTGTCACCAATGAGGGGAACTTCGCGCTTCGGTTAGAAAGGAAAATTGAGTCCGAGGTATGTGGGTCCATTTGAAATTCTAGAGAGAATTGAGACCCTAGCGTATAGTCTTGCGTTGCCGCTGAGATTCGCGCAAGTGCACAACATTTTACACTTGTTGATGTTGAGGAAATATAAGCCTCACCCGACCCACGTGCTTAATTTTGAAGAATTGAACGTAGATGACCGAGTTTCATACGTTGAAAGCTCGATTCAGGTTGTGGATCGAAAAGAGCAAGTTCTGCGTATAAAAACTATTCCGTTGGTCAAAGTGGTCTAGCGACAGCATGGTATTGAAGGAGCAACATGGGAGATTCAAGATTCAACGAGACAGTTGTACCCCCACCTTTTTGCTTAAGTATTATAATGGTTTAAATTTCGATGACGAAATTTTTTTTAGAGGAGAAGAGTTGTAACATCCCAAATTTTTTATTATGTTTTCAATTAAATTAATCGGACATTTCGTCAACACGCCTATAGGGCTATTCTCAGATCTGATCACTCTCGAGATAACTAGACTATCTAAGAAAGCCATTAAGGAATTTTAACGCAATAGACTTGAGTATTCAACAAGGAATCGGCTACTCGACCATGCTCATCTTTAGAGGTCATTACGGCACTGTTAAAAATTGATGAAGGATAAAAAATAGGGCGGTTCGACTGAGATGTGTGGCTAAACATGGGTGACTCTACTAAATTGGAAAATTCTCGTCGACTGACACTACTAATTTTCTATCGTTTTGGTACCCTGTGTCCGTAATTGAATTCTCGAGATTTTAACGAAAACCGAGAGTCACCAATGTGTCGAATGGGTTCATTGTGGCTTGAAGAAAATCGACCACGGGTCATTTGCACTAAAATTTATTAAAAGTTTCTTGGTAGCCTATGTCACGTTAAAATCACGCCGAATTGGAATTAATTGTGAATTTGAATCTGATTTCAAAAATTGAAAGTCTTGTCCTATTACAATTAATTTTAGGAATGTCGACTTAGTCTCCGATGATTTTTCTGCAAACCGAGACTTTTTGGGAAAAAGTCGAGGTAGGGTTATTTTTTGTCTAGAAAATTCTGAGGACCATTTTTTTTTTTTCGTACTATTGGGAAGTAAGTGGGATCAATTGGTGAGGAAAATTACCAATTGGATCAATGAAGTGCTGGTTGAATATATAAAGGCCGATTTGTGTTGATTCAAGAAGGATTTGATGTCCAATTGAAGGAAAATCAATACAAATTCATAGGCCCCCATTGCCATGACTTATGGACCACCTCAAAAGACTTCTAGAAGGCTAAGAATGGCTATGGATTGGCTGAGGACTACAGCTGGTGTGGTGGGCCAAGATTGGGAGACAAGAAGATGAGAAAGAAGCCAAAGTGGCCCCCGTTGCCCCCTCTTTATCCTTTACCATCAGCCAGCCTCTCTTTCCCCTCCATTATGCCTTGAAAACTTCAACAAACTTGTAGAGAAGAACTAGCCAGCCATGGAAACCTCTTGCCTGTCGCACGCCACCACCGAAGCCCACCAGGACATCGCCGCATGCCATCACACCTCATGCACTACCCACGTGTGCCTCTTCCATTCCAGGCCACTGTCAAGCCTCTGCCACGATCCTAGGAGTTGCTCCAGCTAGCTCAAGCCGCCATGCGCTACCTCTGACCACCATCGAAGCTCGGTGCTGCCAGTCCGAGCCACTAAAGCCTCCACTGGTCCACCGCTGGTCTTGCCTCACCAAATCAGCCCTGTTTCCTCTTCTTTCAGCCACTAAATAGAGGAGAACTGAGTGGGTCTCGTGGCTACTGTCTTGGCTCATTTTGGTGCCTTCTGGACCTCAGTTGCCAAGCTTTCTTTGGAGAAGATTGAACCTCGCCTTGTCCCCATCAATTTGATCTGAGTGGATCAATTAACAAGTGAGTTCAACTCACTAATCCTCTTCTTTCAGGTCCTTAGATGGCAGCCCCTCCTAAACATTTTGGCAAACTGAAGAAGTTCACAGAACAGAGTTACCATATTCTGATACATGGGCACCCTAAAGGATTAGAATATGTGTTAGTGAAGTCCATAGTCTAGGTTGATGCGAGTTTACCCAGAAAGGTGCCCCATCAATACAAGGCATGGTATCACTGTTATCATGATGGACAAAGGGAGGGCCCAGTACCAAAATCTATGATACCTCTGTATGTAATGGAGGTTTCTTTCGGAAAAGGTACTACAGACCCTAAGGATGGTTCGATGGTGGACACGAAGGATCGCAAGCTTGATGATCCTAATTCTTCAGTGTACTCAACAGTGGACTCCAATTGGAGCGTGGAAGAAGGAGAAATCGAGGAGGATGATGACCCGGAGTAGATTGGAAACCCCACCCCTGTTTGCAAACCTTGTTTTCTTACTGATGTTGTGTAAGACCTAACTCCTTTAGTTCTGATTGTATATTTATGACTCAGTTTGTTGTATATATGTAAGTGTGGTTGTTATTTCAAGTTCGAAAAATATGGGCTTACTTTCCTATCCCATTGTTTTATTGCCTAGGGATTATTTATATGCTTTTGCATGCATATTAAAACGAATGGGTTGGCGATACGTCCTAGAACGCCGCTATTTAATTGACCAAGTCGGGATGGGTGCGCACTCGAGGATTGGGGCGTGACACCATTGCTCACACCTCGCTATCGTCCCTCAGCTGCCACCAGACTGGGAGACCAGCAGCTCGTGCCACACCGCATGTTGTTGTCATGGCCGCCTCGCTACAACCATGCCTGCCGCTCATGCCTCGAGGACCTGAGGCAAGTGGTAGTTCTGTTGCTCTATATTGTGCGAGAATACCCTACTCGTGTGTTCGGATTTGGTAGAATGTTATGGAATTAGGGTTGGTTGATCAGTATAGGTGGTACGGTCACAATCATCATTGTTGGATGCTGATAGGTGTAATGTTTAGATGGCTCAATGTTGTCCTCGGCGAGATAAGTCAAGTTTATCATTGAGCGATCCCGTATGCGCATGAGGATCGTTGGTAGATTCGGCAAGGGTTCGAATATAAGGTTATGGGCTATTATCGTTGTAGGATTGGTATATTGGTTTTTAGTGGAATCAGTCCTGCTTGTTGTGATGCGGTGTAGGGTTAAAATAAGTTGGATATATACATCTTCTAGGGTCGAGTGTTAGGAGACCTTAGGCAAGTCGTCGAAATTAAGTTGAATAGAATAAAAGGGAGGTACAAACCTCGGGTATACGTGTGCAATGATTCTAATAAAACCTGTTAGGTGCTGCATCATGGTTGAAACGTTATTGATGCCGTCGGACCCCTAGGACGATGATGCCCCGAGCGTCAAATTGCCTAGAGGATCATGATGGCGATGCCTCTAGATGCTTGGGGACTGGTGAGCCTCGAGGATGCCCCGAGTGTCGAGATGCCTAGAAGTGTGACGTAACACGTTTCGGATGCCTGGGAACATCAAACATGATGAACTCAGAGGACATCGTGATGCTAGGTAAGGTGCGAAATGCCTAGAGGTGTGACAAAACACGCTCTGGATGCTCAGTGACTGTAATATGGAATTGGAGGACCTCATGATGCCAAGTAGGGTGTGAGATACTTAGAGGGATGCAAACACTAATTCCTTTAGAAGATGACGGCGGTTAGAATTATGGTTGACTCGACTTATGAACTGTTTCGATTGTTT
The DNA here is from genome assembly GCA_017140165.1 of Eucalyptus shirleyi. Lineage (NCBI taxonomy): Eukaryota > Viridiplantae > Streptophyta > Magnoliopsida > Myrtales > Myrtaceae > Eucalyptus > Eucalyptus shirleyi. The sequence continues at coordinate 69,271 of JADGRX010000013.1, forward strand.
AAATTACTTTCCTAATACTTCACTTGAATTGTCCTTGTAGCTTTATAGTACTCTGAGTTATTTTGTCCTACGTGTTGCATGCTGGAATGTCATAGGTAGAGTGGTGGTAGACTTGTATAATATGGTTTGACAGGCTTCCCTATGTTAAGTAGTCGTACTCACCTCTCGTGGGACCATCATATTTCAGAGATGTAGAGATGCCGCTGTAGCCCGCGTCCTCTGGCATGTTCTATGGTATCCCCATCGATCTTAGATGGGAGCAAACAGAGCACCCGGATCTTGACCTGCCAGAGATCACATTCATCTAGATTCGGGTGATCCTTATCGTGGATGTCGGACTTACCACAGGCCCTGTGCTTATGGGGTTTGTTCTCCTGTACGCCTGAGTCAACGGGCACATGGTGGGACCACTGCCGCTGCCAGAGGATGATGATAATGGGTCAAAAGGACGGCAACATTTTCGAAAGCTGGGTCATGACGCCAAGACAACGATGTGGATAGACAGTTGGATAGTTGGTCCAATTTTGGTTTAGCCAAATATGGGAACTTTTGGCCTATGTGTATAGACTAATGTAGTCCGAAAACTATAAATAAATAAAGTGCCTGGTTGATATATGGTGTGCATCATTCTTAGTTTGATTGGGGTATTTGTTCGCTTCCGCAATAGTTTAGCGCGGGGACCAATGAAAGTCATGGCATAGGCGAACCCTAAGGATCAAGGGTCGATCAAAGAAAGCCGTCACCATAAAAACGATACCACCACAATAAAGTGGTATGAAAGCAAAGGATAGCTAGGACACTAAAACAACGTGGCAACCCCAGCAAGCTGGGGGTCGTCACATAATTAGAATAGGACATTAGCCATCAAAAGGGCTTATGTGTCCCTTAGGGTCATAAGCACATCATGAGCCTTAATTGAGCCTTGGAGAGCAAGCCAATAGGTGGACCAATCATAAATGAACACCAAGGGACATAGATGCCAACTTGAGAGGATAGAAAGGCCAACTCGTCATTTAGGTGTAATCATGAGCTTGCATACAAATCTAAGAGGAGAAGGTCTATAAATAGGAGGGGACACCCTTGTATTTTGCTGTTTAGCCATTTCTCTCGTTTCCCTTCCTTGCTCTCTCTTTCACAGCTTCCTAACCAAGCTGCCCTAGGAGCCATCTGATCACCAAAGGAGCATCTTGGAGCTAGGTCCAAAAAGTGGTAAGTAGACTTTTCTAACTCCTTAATAGGGTGGTGTGCTATGTGTATCAATCTTAGGATCTTGTCATCGTTTACTTGCTTGAGCTTGTACTATTATGCTTGTTGTGTGTTTTCAATTGCCTGTTCTTGCATCAAGTAAGTTCATGGTCTTTCATGAGTGTCGAGCACACCTGGATGTCGAGGAAAGGTCTTGCCAACCTTGGATGTGTATTGAGGCGGGTGCATGACCCACACTTGATATTGGGACAACATTGGGCATGTTGTTATTGGGGACAAGTTAGGGACCGATGCCAAAGTCAAAGCGAATGGTTCCAAGTCAAGACCATGAGCCCAAATTGGATCCGGCATGAGCTTAGCAAGGAGCAAGAGTCGTTCATTGATTCACTTTGCATGCCACGCCTTTAGGCCTTTTATCCGACTAAAAGTTCAAAGACAAAGTGAATCGGTTGATGTTTAAAATGCATGGACACATGATTGATTTTTATCATTGACGTTGGGGTATGTCGAGTCGTTTCCTGGGGTGAAGTCTCAAATGCCGTCCATATATTAAGATTGTGGACGATGCCAACCCGGGTGAGGCTAATGATAAGGGTTCACCCTGGTTGCCGTCCTAATAATAATATTGGGACAATGTCGATTGCCAGGGGGGACCAATGCCCAGTTGAAATCAGAAGAATCGATGGATTTCGACTAGCTAAATTAATTGAAATAAATTTCAAGTCCATGTGTGTGGCACTTAATTGATACATTTGTAATGCTTGAACTGATGCTTGCACTTGTGACAACCCTCAACTGTCACCCTCAACCCGTTAGGGTCACCACGACATTTCCTATCATTACTATTATTTTCATTAGGGTAGCGTGCATCAACAACTCCATCATCACTTAAAATGACGCACACAAAATATAAAACCAGACACTTTTATTTATTTATATTTTTAGATGACTCCGGTCGATACATTAGGGCCAAAAAGTCTCCTTTTCTAGCTAACGAAAATTTTGACTCGACCCCCTCGTAGTCTATTCACATGGTCATCTTCATATCACGTCTTGGTTGTCCAAAAATGCTACCATCCTTCCTCGGCTCGTCCGCCTACTCAACCCCACTCAAGCCGTTGTCATCGTCATCCGGAAGTGGAATTGGCCCCACTGTATGCCTATTGACTCGGGCGTATAGTGCTATGAAGCTCATCAGCACGAGGCCCATAGTGAGACTAGCGTCCACCATCATGATCATCGTGATCCAGATGAACATAACGTCTTGGAAGTCGGGGTCCACGTGCTCCACCTGATCCTACTTGAGGTCTGTAGGGATGCCGTAGAGCATGGTGGAAGACGCGGGTTAGATGGGCATGACTACATCTCTAAAATGTAATAATTTTTTACAATGGATGAATACAACTACTCAGCAAATGAAAGCCTATCAGACAATATTACATAAGTTTACCACTACTCATCTGACGAGGACCTAAACATGCAATGTGAGAAGTCAAAAAAACTTGAATTACCATGACTCTAAAGGAATCTCACAAAATAACACACCATAAAGTAAATAGACAATCTGGAAAATTCAGTACTCGATTCGACTTTGGATCTAACTACCGCCATCTTCCAGAGGGACCCGTGTTGCTCCCCTCCAAGCATCTTGCATCCCACTTGGCATCACGAGGACTTCCGGTTTCTTATTTCAATCGTTGGGCATCTTGAGCATATCACATTACACCTCTAGGCATCTCGCATCCCATCTGGTATCGCGAGGACCTCCAAGGCTCAATCACATTCCCCAGGCATCCAGAGGGCACCATTTTCACGCCCCTCCAAGCATCCCGACACCCGGGGCATCGTTGCCATAGTGGACCGACGGTGCCAATATCAATTCAATACATGGTGCAGCACCTAAAGATTTTATTGATGTCATCCCACAATCTAGACCGAACCACTTATGGACGCATGAGACCGAAGCAAACATACTTATCAGAGCTATACTATTCTATAGTCGACTCAATTCCAATGACTTGCCTAAGGAATTGTAGCATCCGAACCTTAGGCAAAACAATGCCAAACCGTCCTAACATTATGGTACGCACCAATTGACCTCAAATCTGAACAAGATCGTAACAGGACCAGACTGACCAGCAATGACTTGAACATACGAAAAACTGGTACTAACCATTCTATGATTGTTAGGACCCACAACCTCACACCTGAACTAGTGTCGACCATGCCGACGGTCATCACATGCACAACAAGGCAAGTCAACGCCGAATCCAGCTCAACTCACCAGGAACAGACCCAAATACACAGTAGCTCGAACTAGTGTCGACCATGCCGACGGTCATCACATGCACAACAAGGCAAGTCAACGCCGAATCCAGCTCAACTCACCAGGAACAGACCCAAATACACAGTAGCTCGAAGCATCTGAGCCCAATTTTGTTCAAATCCTAGAATGAAAATCAGAGTAAGGCAGTACCATGCAATATAAAACAACAAGACCTCCACTTGCCTTAAATCCACAAAATACAAGCTGCGGGTGTGAATAGTGGTGAGGCAATGCGACGGCGAAGTACTGGAGCAGTAAGCGACGCGGGCTGAGCAACGATGAGCGGTGAGCTTTCTTGGCCAGTAGCGGAGCTAAGTTGAGACGGCGATGGAGGTGGTGGTGCGGTGGTTGGCATTGAGCGGCAGAGCACGGGCGGAGCGGCGAAGGTTTTTGGGTGAAGTTTGCTAAAACAGAGATGCCAATGACGGGAAATGGTGAGGTGCCGAGAGAAAAGAACGGTCTTCTTTCTGTTTGCCGCTGGTTGACTCTAGTAGTCAACATTTTTCTTCCATTCGGTGGCAGCAAGGGGCGGAGATAGCTCCGCGGCTTTGGCCTTGGCGTGACACTTGCAATCTTCATGCAAAGGACGTGGCTTCTTGCATGGTTAAGGTCTTTAGTTGCTGTCCGGCGGAGGGAGAAGAAACGTGGCTGAAGATTTTGGTGGTCAGTGATCTAAGTTTGCATGAGGAACGAGCGGTTGGCGTGGGGCAGTTTCGGGGGTCAACATTTCCTTTTCGTTGACTGCATTGGACGTGTGCATGGGTTGGAAGGAAATTTTGGATGGAACTCAATTTGGCAACGTACAAATGTGGGTGAACATTGGTCTCGCTGGTGGCGTGAAGAGAATTTTGCCTGAGGTGATGGACTTGGTGATAGCCAAGCTGTCCCAGTACGGTAAAGATGTGACTATGAGGGGATGCTGCGAGGACGTGATGAAATGTGATGGTCCAGTATGGTGATGGTGGTGACGAAACAATGGTCATGAATGGTGCCAGCGACGTAGTCCAACGACAAACTTGTCGACGCGGCATAGACTGTTATGTACTCAAGGCTGGGGCGAAGTCCAGATATCACAATTCTCCCCTCCTTAAAGAATTTCGTCCTCGAAATTGAGCGCCTCTTACGTGTCATTGAAAAGATGAGGGTACTTTTGCCTCATCTCCCTCGCTTTCCCATGTAGCCTCTTCCACGTCATGGTGTCACCACAAGACTTTAACTAGTGGGATCACCTTCGTTTGGAGGACTTGCTCCTTCCGATCCAATATTTGTGTCGGTTCCTCCACGTATCTCATTTTTTCCTTTATTTTGATAACTTCATGATCTAGTACATGAGCAAGATTGAGATGATACCTTTTTAACATTGACACATGGAAGACATCATGTAAATTTGCCAACTTAGGAGGTAATGCCAATCGATAGGCCAAATCCCCTATCCTTTCACGGATCTCGAGAGGTCCAACAAATCTCGGGCTCAACTTGCCATTCTTTCCAAATCGTGATATACCCTTCATCGGGGACACCTTTAAAAATACATAATCTCCCACGTTAAATCCTAACGATCTTCTACGCTTACCTGCGTAACTCTTCTATTGACTCCGGGCCGTCTTGGGTCTATTTCTGATGATTTCCATTGTATCCAAAGTAACTTGTACTAACTCTAGTCCTATTAGTTTTCTCTCATCCACCTCATTCCAACAGACAAGAGTCCTTCTGTATAGTGCCTCATAGGGAGCCATACAGATACTTTGTTGGAAACTATGGTTATATGCGAACTCCACCAGATGTAACTTCTCATCATAATTTCCTTTAAAATCAATCATGCAAGCTCTTAACATGTCTTCCTGTATTTGGATTACTCTTTCTGTTTGTCCATCCGTCTATGAATGAAAGGCAGTACTAAACTGAAACTTAGTCCATAATGCGGTTTGGAGACCTCGCTAGAAATTTGAGGTAAATCTCCAGTCTCAATCTGATGTGATGGTTACAGGAACACCATGTAAACGTACTATTTAGCTTACATACATTTCGGCGTATTTGTCCATCTGATAATCCATGTGTACTACTAAGAAATGGGCAAGTTTATTTAGATGATCAACTACTACCCAGATAGAGTCGTGACCACTTGATGTCCTTGGTAATCCTTTCACAAAATCCATCGATACATCTTTGTATTCCTAGGGTTTATACTATAATTACTACTATGTGCTTTTCACAAAATTTCTCTTCTTATCTCTTCATTATTGGGAACACATAGTCGTCTTTGGTATCTCACTACTCCATCCTCAAAAACTTTGAATTTTGGCCTTTTTCCTAACGATACCTCGTCTCAAAACTTCATGATTTCTGGGTCAAACTGTTGTAGTGTTCTAATTTTTCGAATAATTTCCAGTTCAAGTCTCAGTGCAGTTAGTACACCAGTAAGATGGTCTATTTCTAACTTAAATGCTAAATTTGCTATTATTTCTGACAAATTCCATTCTATCACCTTTATACTTGCCATATCCACTACTGACTTACAACTGAGAGCATCTACCACCTTGTTTGCCTTCCTTGGATGATACAATATCTCACAGTCATAATCCTTCAACAGTTCCATCCATCATCTTTATCTCATATTTAATTCATTTTGAGAGAATAAGTACTTCAGACACTTGTGATCTGTATAGATTTCAAATTTCTCACCATACAAATAATGTCTCCATATCTTTAATGTGAAAATTATTGCTCCCAATTCTGAGTCATGAGTTGGTTAGTTCAATTCGTAAGGTTTAAATTGTCTCAATGCATAGGCTATGACCTTTCTATACTGCATTAGGACACAGCCCAACCCTTTATGAGAAGCATTGCTATATACCGTGAATCCACCAGATCCAAATGAAATAGTTAGTATCGGAGTTGTGGTCAATCTTTTCTTGAGTTCCTGGAATCTCCGTTCACAATCATCACTCCATTTGAACTTCACATTTTTCCTAGTCAATTGGGTCAATGAGCTTGCAAGTCATGAGAATCCTTCTATAAACCTCCTATAGTAACCTACAAGTCCCAAGAAATTTCGTATTTCCATTGGCGTTGTTGGTCTTGGCCAATCTACTACAATCTCGACCTTCGTTAGGTCCGCTGAGATTCCTTCTCCTGATACCACATGACCTAGGAATATTACCCGGTTCAACCAGAATTCACACTTACTAAATTGCCTATAGTCAATGCAAAGGCACATTGACCCATCATTCTTTACAAATAGGATCAGTGCACCCTATGGGGACGCACTTGGCCTAATGAATCCCCTATCGACTAATTCCTACAATTGTACTTTCAACTCTTTTAGTTCCGCCAAAGCCATTCTATACGAGGTTTTTGATATGGGTTCAATTCTAGCTATCAATACAATTATGAACTCAATTTCCCATTCCAGTGGTAGGCTAGGTAATTCTTCAGGAAATATGTCTGAAAATTCTTGGACCACTCAAATTTCATTGAGTTTGGATTCTTCTTTAGTATGGTCCTTTACCATTGCCAGGTATCCTGAAAATCCTTTGTCAAGAAGTGCATGCGCCTCTACTATTGAAATAAGGGCCACTAAGGGGTTTGTTTGATCTCCGTCAAATTCAAAGCTAGGCTGATTAAGTAGGTTGAATTGAATCATCTTTCTATCACTAGCTTGTTGTTTACGGAGCCAATCCATCCATATGATGACGTCAAAGTCAGACATAACCATCACAACTAGGTCTATTTCCTGATCTTGTCCACCTATAGATATCTTAGATCTCTCGCATACTAATATAGATAATACTACATCTTTCAATGGCATAGAAATACAAAGCAACGTATCAAGAGATTTGGCTTCTATTTCACCTAGCCGTCTATATCTTTCAGACACAAAAGAATGCGTAACACCCGTGTCAAATAATGCATAAGCCTTATCGTTATTTAAAGAAATCGTATTGTAGATAACATTTTTGGAAGCCTCCGCTTCCGTTTGGGTGACTGCGCACACCCGTCCTTGTGTTGGCAGCCTCTGTGGATTTCCTTATGGAGGTGGTCCGCCTACACGTTGTTGCATCTGTCACGCTGGATCAACGTTCGACTGCGACCCTCCTTGTGGACAGTCCCTCCTAAAATGACATTTTTGCCCATATTCGAAATAGCTTTGGTGATCTAGGCAAGGTCTTGGCCGATGTTGTCTACCACACCTTTGGCATGAATTATTTTGATAAGGCACTTTACCTGGAGCGTGATCATTCCGATCCTCTCGAAATTTCCAAAACTCCTTTTCTTCTTCAATTCGACGTGCGAATCCCTCAAGTGCCATAACTTTGGCCAATGGGACACTTAAGTGCCATAACTTATGAAATGTACACTTAAGTGCCAAAATCGGAGTAAAAGGGATCACTTGAGTGCCAATCCAGCCAAAATCTAGCCAAAATGCCGACGTGGCATTTTTCCGGCGAAGCACACCCAAAACGATGCCGTTTTGCATGCTAACGTGGCGAAATAATGCAAAAATGACGTCGTTTTTGGCCTGACGAAAAAAAAGGGAAAAGGGGGAGGCGGCTGACAGATCAACCCTCAGCCGCCGCCATTGTCGCCGCCCCGCCGCCAAGGGGAAGCACCAGCAATGGCAGGGGGAGGGTAGGCCGGGGTCGCTGGGCCTTGGCCAAGGGCTGGTGACCCCGGCCACCGGCAGCGAGGGCTCGCGAGCCCTTGTCGGATCTGGGCGAGGGCCGCGAGCCCTTGTCGCAACCAGGGGGGGGGGCTCGCGGCCCTCGCCTAGATTCGATGAGGGTTGGTGACCCTCACCCGACCAATCGGCAGCGAGGGCCACGAGCCCTCGCTGCTGGATCTGGGCGAGGGCCGCAAGCCCTCGTCGCTAGATCTGGGGGGGCTCGCGGCCCTCGCCGTTGGATCTGGGTAAGGGCCGCGAGCCCTCACTGCTAGATCTGGGGGGGCTCACGGCCCTCGCCGCCGGTCAGCCGGGGTCGTCGACCCTCCCGCCACCGTCACCGGCCCTTCCCAGCGACGGCGGGGCGGCAACGGTGGCGGCGGTGGCTGGTGGCTGAGAGCTAATCCCTCGCCCGCCTCGCCCCGTTCCTTTTTTTTTTTAATTTTCTTTAAATTTTTTAAATTTTTTTAGAGATTTATTTTTATTTTTAATATTTTAACTAAATTTAATTTTAAATTTTAAATTTTTAATATTTTTAATTTAATTAATTAATTATTTTTTTACCACATTAGCCCAAAACGACACCTTTTTTGCATTATTTGACAATGTTAGTGTGCAAAACGGCGTCGTTTTGGGCGCGCTTCGACGGAAAAATGCCACGTCAGCATTTTGGCCGGACTTTGGCCGGACTTTGGCCGAAGTGGCACTCAAGTGATCCGTTTTTCTTTGAATGTGGCACTTAAGGGTCCCTTTGGCCAAAGTTATGGCACTTGAAGCGTTCTTTTGCCTCTTAAATTCCCAAGGTAGCTCTTGGGTTGGATATGGTCTTTTACCCCGCTGGGTATCACTTAGTGCTATTTGTGGCGTTGACTCCATTTGTTCCTTGTTTTCCAATTGCTTCCTTATTACTTCTTGCTCCACAAGTTGGGCCCGTTCATAAATTTCATTGTAATCTCTTAGATTCAAAGGCACCAATTGTCTCCTGATGTCTGTTCTCAGGCCCTTCAGAAATCTCTTAGCTTTTTCCTCTCAATCTTCTACTAATCTAGGAGCATACTTTGACAATTCGGAAAATTTTGTCTCATATTGGTCTACTGCCAGCTCCTTTTGTTTTAGTTGAACAAATTATGTTATTTTCTTATCCCTGGCACAATCAGAGAAATGCTTTCTATTGAAAGCTCTGACAAATTCCTCCCAGGTTATGGCAATACCAAGCGAGAAGATTGTGTCTCTAGAAGCCCTCCAACAATACTTGGCATTTCCCTCTAATTAGTACTCTACCAAGGTTATCTTCTCGATCAATTCAACAGGCGGAAGATCATTTCTATCCCATCGATCCATTGTTTCACCTCTTCAAAACTTTCCATTCCAATAAACTTGGGTGGCTTCAATTTCAAGAATTGCTTCACCAACCCTTGAGTATGACGTTCTGTTCCCGGTTGTTGTTGAGCTTGCCTTTTCGTTAGATTCCCTATGTTGGCCAATGCTAGTAGCATGTCTTCCATTCATGGTTCTGCCCTTGAAGTAGCAGCTTTAGTCCTTGACAGAGGAGAACTTCCCATTTGTACCATATTTTCCCGCAAACTATTAAGTATTTACCATAGGGACAATTAGTGACCTAGTGTCACTAATCGACCAATAAGGAAAAGTAACATTCACACATTACTAAGATCATATGAGTAACATACAAATGTTACTAGCACGCATGGTAAGTCACAATTGTTACCAACACTTTACGAGTGAAAATTAGTCACCTGTTATTCAAAGCAAATCAACCACATGAGTTTTTTGTGCCTAAACATGTGCGCTCACCATAACCTCCTTTCTCTAATAGCGCACCTTATCACTCCAGACAAACCTAGGCTCTAATACCACTCGAGGCTGTGACGACCCTCAATCCATTAGGGTCACCACAACATTTCCTGTCATTACTATTATTTTTATTGCAGAAGCATGCATCAACAACTCCATCGTAACTTAAAACAACGCACACAAAATATAAAACCAGACACTTTTTTTTTATTTATATTTTCATATGACTCCGGTCGATACATTAAGGTCAAAAAGTCTCATTTTCTAGCTAACCCAAAATTTTGTTCCGACCCCCCTACAATCTATTCACACGGTCATCTTCATATCACATACTAGTTGTCCAGAAATGCTACCATCCTTCCCCAGCTCCTCCGCCTTTTCGACCCCACTTGAATTGTCATCATCATCATTTAGAAGTGGAAGCGGCCCTACTGTACTCCCATTGACTCGAGCGTATAGTGTTATGAATCCCATCAGCATGGGGCTTGTAGTGAGACCAGTGTCCACGATCAGGATCACCCTACTCCAGATGAACGTGATGTTTGGGAAGTTGGGGTCCATGTGCTCCACCTGATCCCACCTGAGGTTCGTAGGGGTGCCGTAGAGCATGGTGGAAGATGCAGGTTGGAGTAGCATGACTATGTCTCTAAAATGTAATAATCCCACAAGGGGTGAGTACAACCACTGAGCAAATGAAAGCCTATTAGACTATATTACATAAGTCTACCACTACCCATCCGACAAAACCTTAAACATGCAATGTAAGAAGTCAAAATAACTTGAATTACCATGACTCTAAAGGAATCTCACAAAATAACACACTTGAAAGTAAATAGACATTATGGAAAATTCAATACTTGATTCGACTTTGGATCTAACTACCGCCATCTTCCAAAAGGACCCATCTTGTACCCCTCCAGGCATCTCGCATTTCACCTAGCATCACGAGGACCTCCAGTATTTCTGTCCTCAGGCATCCAGAGCATGTCCCGTTACACCTTTAGGCAAATCACACCCCATTTGGCATCACGAGGTCCTTCGGGGCTCAATCACATTCCCCAAGCATCCAGAGGGCACCATTTTCATGCCCCCCAGGCATCCCGACACCCAGGGCATCATCGCCACAGTGGACCAATGGTATCAATAACGATTCAATCCATGGCACAGCACCTAAAGATTTTATCGATGTCATCCCACAATCTAGACCGAACCACTTATGGATGCATGAGACCAAAGCCAACATTCTAATCGGAGCTGTACTACTCTATAGTCGACTCAATTCTAATGATTTGCCTAAGGAATTCTAGCATCCGAACCCTAGGGAAAACAATGCCGAACCGTCCTAACATTATGGTACACACCAATTGACCTCAAATCCAAACAAGGCCATAAGGGGATCGGACCAACTAGCAACGACTCGACCATACAAAGAAAGTGGTACTAACCATTCTGCGATCATTAGGACCCACAGCCTCATGCCCGAACCAGTGTCGACCGTGCCAACGGTCGTCACATGCACAACAAGGGGAGTTAACACTGAATCTAGCTCAACTCGTCAAGAATAGACCCAAATACACGGTAGCTCGAAGCATCGGAGCCCAATTTTGTTGAAATCCTAGAATGAAATCCGAGTAAGGCAGTACCACGCAATATAGAACAACAAGACCTCCATTTGCCTTAAATCAGCGAAATGCGAGCTGCAGGCACAGCTGGTGGCGATGGCAAAGTAGTGGAGCAGCAAGTGACGCAGGCTGAGCAACGACGAGGGGTGAGCTTTCTTGGCTGGCAGCAAAGCTGAGTTGAGACAGCGATGGAGCTGGTGGTGCGGTGGTTGGTATCGAGCGGCAGAGCACGGGCAGAGCGGTGAAGGTTTTTGGGTGAAGTTCGCTAAAACGGATATGCCAATGACGGAAATGGTGAGATGCCGAGAGAAAAGAACGCTCTTCTTTCTGTTTGCCGCTGGTTGACTCTAGTAGTCAACATTTTTCTTCCATTCGGTGGCAGCAAGGGGCGGAGACGGCTCCGTGGCTTTGGCCTTGGCGTGACACTAGAGTTGTTGCATGGTCAACGTCTTCAGTTGTTGTCTGGCGGAGGAAGAAGAGACGTGGCTGAAGATTTTGGTGGTCAACGGTCTACGTTTGCATGAGGAACGAGCGGTTGACGTGGGGCAGTTTCGGGGGTCAACATTTCCTTTTCGTTGACTGCATTGAACGTGTGAATGGGTTGGAAGGAAAGTTTGCATGGAACTCAATTTGGCAAAGTACAAATGAGGGTGAACATTGGTCTCGCTCATGGCGTTTCGTGAAGAAAATTTTGCCCGAGGTGATGGACTTGGTGATAGCCGAGCTGTCCCAGTACAGCAAAGATGTGACTATGAGGCGATGCCATGAGGACGTGATGAGATGTGATGGTGCAGTATGGTGATGGTGGTGACAAAACAATGGCCGTGAATGGTGCCAATGACGTAGGGGCTGTTTGGTTCAGCATTCCCAAGGGGCTTTAAGCCCCGAAAGCCCCTTGGGAAAAATTTCAGCCGTTTGGTTCAGCATTTGGAGGTATACTTGGGGGAATGCTAGCATTTGGAATGCTCTAGAATGCTGAAGGGGGTTTAATGATTTTTTTTTCTTCCAATATTGCCCTCACTGATAATTGAGTTTTCTTGTTTTACCCTCAAAAACTACTATTCATCGTCTTCCTCGTCTCCCTCGTTTCTTCAAGACCAAAGCCCAGTCGGCGGACCTCAAGCAGCCGGAGCTGGTCGCACACGCACGGACGTCGCCACACACCGCCGTGGCCATGCACCACCGTCGCCACACACCGCCGTGGCCACGCACCACCGTCGCATGGGTCACAACCTCAGCGGCGTCGCCTGGGTCGCGAGACCCACGCGACAGGCTGAGAACCGGTCGCCACGCACCGCCATTGCGTGGGTCGCGGCCTCAGGTGGTGTCGCGCGACCCATGCCACGTGCTGAGCGGTGCTCAGTCGCCCAGATCTGGTCGCCACGCACCGCCATTGTGTGGGTCGCGGCCTCAGGCGGCGTCGCACGACCTGCACGACAGGCTGAGCGGTGCTCAGCCTACCAGATCCGGTCGCCCTGAGCCCGCGCGACCCATAAGACGGCGGTGTGTGGGTTGCGCGACCCGCCGCCTCCCCACCACCACAGCCACCGGCCGCCTCCCCACCACCACAGCCACCCGCCGCTTCCCCCACCACAGCCACCGGCCGCCTCCCCCACTTGCTCCCCTCCTCTGCGTCAAGAACATCTCCTCCTCCTTTTTCCTTTTCTTTTTTTCCTTTTTCTTTTCTTCTCAAAGCTATTTTGCAAAATGCTACACCAAAAAAGAATTCCCAAACACTTTAGCATTCACCAAATGCCCATTCTTCTAAATATACTTGGGGAAATGCAAAACCATTTCCCCAAAGTGGAACCAAACAGCCCCGTAGTCTGACAACAACCTTGTCAACGCAGCATGGATCGTTATGTACTTGAGGCTCGGGCAAAGTCCTGATTGTTGGAGAAATCTTTCCAGAATATTTTGAAGCTGACAAAACAATTCTATCAGTCTAGTCTGGATATTTGCAGACCGTCTTTTCAAGTCTGAAGACTTTTCGATCACCGACTCAAAGCACTCAAGACTTAAGACTTAAGACTCAAGACTATTCTCATTGACAGTCTTTTGATCCGTGTGACGAAGGAAATCAGAGCCGAAGTATATGGTTGAGGATTTAATCCTATCCTCGGAGAAGATCTCTTAGTTGGATAAATATAACGGATTCTTTTATTCGTATCTAGATCGATTGAAGATTCGATGGTCGACGAAATATTCTTGGAAGGTTCTATTCTTGGAAACCAAGATCCTGATTGTATGGGCGAACATGATTGATGGGCTATCGTCAGGTTCCTTTAATAGCTCGAATGATCTTCTTAATTGATTCCGTCCAACAGGTAGATTGGAGAAATTCCTTTGGTAAGTGCCAACGGGTATGATGGCACAAAGGAGTATAAAAGGAAGACGTTCTAGTTGTTTTAGAAGTGTGATCGATAGAGAAATTCCAGAGTCTGAAGCACCTTGATTATTAGTCGATACAGTTTGAGCGAAATTGTATACACAGAGAGTGTCTATACTTGGTGATACCTTCAGCGAGTGTGGTAGATCATCTACACCTAGAAATCAAGGAAGATCAACACTGTAACATATCTTTGTTCATAGTGGAATCCAGCCAATTGGCTGTCAGTGCAGAAGAGTGGACGTAGGCTTGAATCAAGCCGAACCACTATAAACCGCGTGTTCAATTCTCTCTTTCCTTTACTTAGTCTTACGTTGATTATTATTTGTCGCAAATCCTTCAACTGTCTAAGTATTATGCAATTATCAAGAAAAATCTTTTATATACCTATTCACCCCCCTCTAGGTACTCGTACTAGCTATATCAATTTGTATCAGAGCCCGTGTTCTTACTTTATTTGAAGTGTTTTACTTCAAAGTAAAAGATCCATGGCTAGTATGCTAGCACCAGGGCTGGTGGAAGGGCAAAGCAATACCAGACCACCCTACTTTGATGGAAAAGATTACAACATCTGGAAGAACAAGATGAAAGCTTTCCTATGATCAAAGGATCCTCTGGAATGGGACGTTGTGGAAAGAAAAATCACTCCTACTGCTGCATCAGTCTCTGAAAGAGGGAAAGAAATTGTTGAGACCAGCGAAATGACTCAGGAAGAGATAAACAAGAGACAAGCACTCGATGCAAAAGCAATTTACTCTTTATATTGTGCTTTGTCACCAACTGAATATAACAGAATATCTTCTTGTGTTACAGCAAAAGAAGTATGGGACAAATTACATATCACCTATGAAGGAACAGATCGAGTGAAGGAGAACAGAATTAACATTCTCCTTGGTCAATATGAAGCCTTCAAAATGAAACCAGGAGAATCTATAACTGACATGTTTAGTCGTTTTACATATATTGTCAATTGGTCTTGAGAACCGAGAACAAAAAATTTTTGATCCCATGAAGGTGAACAAGCTACTGCATGGACTCTCCAAGGATTGGAATCATATAAAGACTTCAATAAGAGAGACGCAAAGAATTATGCCACTATTTGTCGACGAGCTGATTGGAACTCTTCAGTCTTATGAAGTGGAACGAATTAATGAAGACAAAGATCCAAGAGGTAAGAAATCCATTGCATTAAAATCAAATGATGATTATGATGATACAGATTTTGAAGATGATATGGACGATGAGGAGCTTGCTCTCATGATAAGAAGATTTAGAAAACTGAATAGAAAAGGAAGAATGTTCAACTCAAAGAAACAAAGTTTCCAAAGATAGCAGACCAAGTATGTTGATGATGAGGAACCAAACAAAGATGTAGTCTGCTTCGAATGTAAGAAAAAGGGACACATCAGACCCAACTTTCCTCTTCTGAAGAAGAAAAGAGGAAAAGCTGAGAAGTTTCGAAAAGCTCTCAAAGCCGAAACCTGGAGTGATATAGAGTGCGAAGAAAGTGATAGTGAATATGCCAACATATGTTTGATGGCACTTTCAGACTCAGACTTAGATTCTGGATCAGACTCAAATAGTAAATTTGAGGTAAGTGATTTTAAAATTCCTGTCAAAGTCTCTAAATACATTGATGAACTGTGTTTTAGTCTTAAGACTTCTCTCAAAAAAATTTCCGAACTTAAAAAGGAAAACTCAGCTCTAAAACAAAAGGAAAACATTTTAGAAGAAAGAGTTAAAAGTTTAGACTTGAATGTTTCTACTCTTAAAGAAAAAGAAGATAATCTTTTGAAAGAAAATGCTTTTTTAAAAATTGACTTATCAAATATTTCAAAGAAATTTTCGATAAGATCCGAAAAACTTGAAAAAGTTATTTCAGTTCAAAGACCTTACTTCAATAAGTCTGGTCTAGATATGACAGCAGAAACAATTCCCTTGATTGATTTTCCTAAAGTAAAAGAAAGAATTAAGAAAAGACCGTCGAGAGAGGCTTACAAAAATCATTTGAAGAAAGTTTTTGTAAAGTCTCGTAGGTCAAAATGCTCTAAGGTGTTCAAAGTGTAACAAAGAAGGATTACTTTGAAAAAGAGTGTCCTATGGTTTGGAAGCCTGTTAAGAAAGTATGGCCTAATAATGTTTATCTTACTAACACTAAAGGACCCAAGAAAATTTGGGTACCAAAGAAAGCTTGAGACTCTCTTTTAAATGTAGGTCTCCGTCAAGAAAAAGGTAATGTGGTATCTTGACAGCGGATGTTCAAGACACATGACAGGAGACTCAAATTGCTTCATAAAGCTTATTCAAGTGAATGGTGGAAAAGTTTCATTTGGAGGAAATGGCAAAGGAAATATTGTGGCATTTGGAACTGTAAAAATTGGAAATCTCACAATAAGCAATGTTTCTCTAATGGAAGGACTCAACTATAACCTTCTCAGCATTAGCCAATTGTGTGATACTGGTTTCAAGATCTCCTTTCAAGAAGGAATATACTCTGGAATCAGTAAAGACTCTACTCAGTCTTTCATGGGTCGAAGACATGGAAATATCTACCTCTTAGACATGAATCTAAATGAATCGCAATGCCTAATCTCAATTCAAGATGAAGCAAGCTTATGGCACAGAAAGCTTGGTCATGTCAATATGAAGCAATTAGCCAAAATCTCATCAAAATAGCTTGTTCGAAATCTACCCAAATTACCATACCAAACGTCCGATCCATGCACACCATGTATTCTGGGAAAGCAGGTAAGAAATTCATTTAAGCCAATAAATCATGTCTCTACTAATCATGTACTACAGTTGCTACATATGGATCTCTTCGGACCAACCAAAACCCAGAGTATTGGAGGTAAGAAATATTACCTAGTAATTGTGGACGATTACTCCCGTTTTACTTGGATATATTTCCTTGCAAGTAAGTCAAAAACCTTCTCGTATTTTGAAAAATTTGCTAAAAATGTTCAAAATGAAAAAGGATGTGTTATCTCAAGTATAAGAACAGATCATGGAGGTGAATTTGAAAATCAAGATTTTACAAAATTGTGTGATGAATCTAGATTTAAGCATGTGTTCTCCTCTCCATATACTCCTCAGCAAAATGGAGTTGTGGAAAGAAAGAATAGATCTCTTTAAGAAATGGCTAGAACTCTGTTAATTGAAAGTAAAATTTCTTCACGATTTTGGGCTGAAGCTGTTTTAACAGCATGCTATATCATCAATAAAGTCTTCCTAAGACCTATTCTAGAGAAACCCCTTATGAGTTATACAAAGGTAAGAAGCCCATTGTTTCATACTTTCATGTGTTCGGTTGCAAATGCTTTATATTGAAAAATGCAAAAGATCGAGTTGGTAAGTTTGAAGAAAGATCAGATGAAGGCATATTCCTTGGATATTCTACATCAAGCAAAGCCTACAGAGTCTATAACAAGAAGAGCCAGTCTGTGGAGGAGTCAATGAATGTCAAATTTCAAGACTCTACGCAAGATGAATCCAGTCAGACTCAGTATGAAGAGTCTGAACCTGCTCCAGACCTTCCAAAGCTTACAACTCAAGAAGTATCTCAGACTCTGGAAGACCAGCATCAAGATGTTCATGAAGATTCAAATAAAGAAAGAGATCATCATCTAGACAAATCAACCAATAACTGGAAGCATAAATCCAGTCATACCAAAGATCTCATTATCGGCGAAATTAATGAAGGAATTCGCACCATATCCAAAAGACATGAAGAGTCTAGTGCTGTGGCTCTCATTTCTTAAATTAAACCAAAAAAACATAGAAGAAGCTTTATCTGATGAAAGCTGGATCGAAGCTATGCAAGAAGAGCTCAGACAGTTCAACATTAATGATGTCTGGGAATTTACATCTAAACCAAAAGGTAAAACTGTTATTGGAGCCAAATGGGTGTTCAGAAACAAGATGAATGAAAAAGGAAAAGTCGTACGAAACAAAGCAAGACTCGTGGCCAAAGGATATACGCAAGAAGAAGGAATAGACTATGATGAGACTTACGCTCCTGTAGCAAGGTTAGAAGCTATTCGACTATTACTTGCGTTTGCTTGTTATAAAAATTTCAGGTTATTCCAAATGGACGTCAAAAGTGCGTTCCTAAATGGATTTATCCATGAGGAAGTTTATGTGGAACAACCACCTGGGTTTGAAGACTCAAAGAAGCCAGACTCAGTCTTCAGATTGAAAAGGGCATTGTATGGTTTAAAGTAAGTACCTGGAGCTTGGTACGACAGACTAAGTAAGTTCTTATTACAGAATGGTTTTGTCAAAGGTGAAGTAGATACTACTTTATTTATCAAAAAGGAAAACAAAAGCTTTTTACTTGTTCAAATATATGTGGATGATATTATTTTTGGATCCTCTAATGAAAGTCTATGCAAGAAATTTTCTAAGTCTATGCGGGATGAGTTTGAAATGAGTATGATGGGAGAATTAACATTCTTTATTGATCTTCAAGTAAAGCAATTGAAGGAAGGAACTTTCATTTACCAAGAAAAATATGCTAATGATCTTGTCAAAAGTTTTGGATTGGAAAATTGCAAAAAGACTGATATACCAATGTCAAGTTCTTTGAAGATAGATAAAGATGAAGAAGGGAAGAAAGTTGATCAAAAGTTGTATAGGAGCATCATTGGTTCACTTCTTTATCTTACTGCTTCTAGACCTGACATTTTGTTGAGTGTTTGCATCTGTGCTAGGTTTCAATCAGATCCTAGAGAATCCCATCTCAGTGCTGCAAAACGTATTATTAAATACATTGCTTCATCTTCAAGCATCGGTCTTTGGTATCCTAAGAAGGGAGACTTTAATCTTCTAGGATATTCAGACGCAGATTTGGCCAGTTGCAAAGTCGATAGAAAGAGTACTTCGGGAACTTGCCAGTTGCTTGGAAGCAGGACAGTGTCTTGGTTTTCAAGGAAACAAAGCACTATAGCTCTGTCAACAACAAAAGCAGAGTATGTAGCTCTTGGAAGCTGCTGTTCATAAATTCTATGGATAAAGCAACAGCTACAAGACTTTGGGATTGAAGACTCATGCACAGAAATCAGATGTGACAACACCAGCGCGATCAATCTCACCAAAAATCCAATCCTTCATTCAAGAGCAAAGCATATAGAGATTCGACATCACTTCATTAGAGATCATATTCAAAATGGAGAAATCTCGATTCAATTTGTTGATTCAAAAAGTCAACTAGCGGATATATTCACAAAGCCTTTGGAGAAAAATCAATTCAATTTTATCCGTTCTAGACTCAACATTTTGAAACTCGAGGAAGTTAAAGTCTAGATACTCTCCAACCATCAGACTCTAAACCGTCGACTCTAAATCCTTAGACTCGAGACATTCATGACTATAGACTGTAAGTTGCCATTTTATCTAAACTCGAAAAGGTACGATCTTTCGTTCAGTTTTTTTTTCAGTCTCCGTGAAAAACGAAATCTTGTCTTTTCAAAAAGATTAATTTTGGCAGTTAATGATTTAAAAAAAAATGTTCTTACACTTTCCTTGTGCCGATTGAACTTTCCTTTTCAAAACTGAGTTATACATATACAGTTTTCTTTTTCACCCAATCTTCAAAACCCTAAAAGGCATTCTCCTCCCAATCCGGTTTCTACTTCGTGTTCATCTTCGAGAAAGTTGTCATCTTTTCTTGGGAAAGCAAGTAAAAGAATCTTTCAACGACAAGGAAGGATGTCTTCTTCGAGGAAGTCTTCAAGAATCGCGAACAGGGGACCACAGAGAATGAAGGAGGGACCTACCCATTTTAATCTCACCGAAGAGGAAAAATTATCGAGTCAGCAACAGAGCCCGATTCACTCTCCACCACGTCACTCAACGCCATCTATCCCATAAGGTGTGGGTCAACAACAGGAGGAAGAGATAATCGAGGACGCAGACCCTATAAGAGTCCAAAAACCCTCTTTTATTTACAAACTCTACTGTGCGTTGAAAAGTACTAGGACTCCGTTGAACTACGTTGATGATTTTCTTAAAGATAAGAATTATGGGAATGAGTATATCTTTCTGAGAAAAATGGAGGATTTGGGAATTGCTCCCAAGGGAAAGGCGGAGGAAGCACTTGCAAACATTCCAAGTGACCCTCGTATGTCGGGACCAAATTCGACTGACGGGAACGATGATGATAAAATGTTCAGTGATTTTCAACCTAGAATGGGTGTTGCTGTGAAGGTGAAGGGAAAGAGAATGGAGTTGTTTAAATCGAAGGAACAGGAGAATCTGTTCTTCAGACTGCTGAAACGAGGGGTGAGAAACCCTATGAGTGTTGATTTCGATTTCTTGGATGCCGTTAATGTGAACTTAAGGGAGAAGTTCAATCTGCTTCAACTTGAGCAATTTTGCACCGATACCACAGACGGTTATGCGCAATTGACAGCATACTTCTATTCGAATCTCAGCTTTTTAGATGCGAATAGAATATCATTCAGTGTTCGAGACCAGGACTATGTGGTAGACGTGGACATGTTAACGGACATAATTGGAGTTGAACGAGGACATTATCAACCAATCAAAGTCTCAGTTGCTCGTGCCTCAATGGAACTTGTCAAAGATAGAGATATAGAAGGAAGAATCATCTATTCAAGGATGAGTGTCATCAATATCGTGCTGCACAAAATTGGGATCAATTGCATCAGGCCCAAGTCTACATCAAAGACTGATGTGTCTAATTCTGAGGCAAAATTGATGTACGCAATCAACTCAGGGAAGAAGTTCTCTCCCTCACACTATTCTCTTTCACATGTACAGAGCAATGTCGAAGGACAAGGGACAATTGCCTTACCCAAGTCTGGTGACCAAGATCTTCAGACACATGAATATTGAACCGCCACATACACTTTGTGTTCGACCGTGCAATAAGATGGTGGTAGGTTTGAAGATGTTGACGAAGATGCGTCTGAAAGAACTTTCCAAGGCAATGGAGAAATTCAGAGTGAAGACTCCAAATGCGTCTCGCTTCAAAGAGAAAAGGGAAGGAGGCCATTGGTGCCCCATCCAAAAAGAAGAGAACTCTCATCTTGGAGGATGAAGATGAGGAGGAAGATCTCACAATCTCTGCCTTGATAAGAACCAGATGTTCGTACCTCAACCGACGGAACCCCGGAAGAAACAGAGAGAAGAAGAGGAGCAAGCCAAGAACAGAGAAGAAGAAGAGCAGCGAGAGAAAGAGAAAGAAGCTGGAGAAGAAGGAGAAGAAGAGAAAGAAAAGTCTGCAACTGAATCTAGAGAGAAGGGAAATCAAGATACAGAAGAGCATGATCATCACTCTTCCCCTTTTGATGTCCTAGAGACAGGGGGAGTTGGCAAGCAAGAAAGGTCCACACCTCATGCTGCCAATAGTGAAGGTCTAAGACAATCTCCAGCAGATCCAGAAGAGTTTCAGGCTTCTCAATTGCTTGAAGAAGGACATGATACGTCAACACCAAATCTGCAAGATTATACAGAAGCGCCATCGTCTGCATTCACTCCATTTGAGAAAGCAAATGCAAGTACACAAACGGACAATTCAGCAGTTTTTCGTCGTATTCTTGATGTTCTTCTGGAAATGCGGGGCCAAATCTATGCTGTAGACTGTGAGATTCAAACCATAAAGAATGCTGGACAAGCATCTTCGGTTACCTTGGAGGACAAAATGAAAGACCTTGCTCTACAACTTCAAGCCAATGCCAAAGGAGAGGAGGTAGCTCAACTAAGGGAAGACTTGAAGAGGCTAGAAGGCATAGTCCAGTCCATGGGAGATTTCCAGATCGTGCGCATTCCCAAGCAGACCTGACTCCTTTCTCACCTTTTTTAATGATGACAAAAAGAGGGAGAAGCAATTTGAACCAACCAACTTTAAACTTTGACTTTAAATTTGTTTTTGTGGTTATGTTTGTTTTTTAGTATGACTTGAGTGAACTTGGATGTGAACTTGAATTTGACTGAATTGGTTGTGGATTTTGATGCTTGACTATTTGCATTTATATCAAGTGTTGTTATATGGTATTACTCATGAAAGACTAACCAATTTTCTGTGGATGCGGAGTCTAGTTGTTTTATTAATCTTTATGAGATAGCCATATTGCTTGAGAAATGTTTTTGCAAGTCAAAGTTGTTCAAATCTACAGGAAAGTTTTGTCACCATCAAAAAGTGGGAGATTGTTGGAGAAATCTTTCCAGAATATTTTAAAGCTGACAAAATGTTTCTATTAGTCTAGTCTGGATATTTGCAGATCGTCTGTTTCAAGTCTGAAGACTTTCAGATCACGAGACTCAAGCACTCAAGACTCAAGACTTAAGACTCAAGACTATTCTCATTGACGAGTCTTTCTAATCCGGTGACGAAGGAAATCAGAGCCGAAGTATATGGTTGAGGATTTAATCCTATCCTCTGGAGAAGATCTCTTGGTTGGATAAATATAACGGATTCTTTTATTCGTATCTAGATCGATTGAAGATCCGATGGTCGACAAAATATTTTTGGAAGGTTCTATTCTTGGAAACCAAGATCCTGATTGTATGGGCGAACATGATTGATGGGCTATCGTCAGGTTCCTTTAATAGCTCGAATGATCTTCTTAATTGATTCCGTTCAACGGGTAGATTGGAGGAATTCCTTTGGTAAGTGCTAACGGGTATGATGGCATAAAGGAGTATAAAATGAAGACGTTCTAGTTGTTTTAGAAGTGTGATCGATAGAGAAATTCCAGAGTCTGAAACACCTTGATTATTAGTCGATACAGTTTGAGCAAAATTGTATACACAGAGAGTGTCTATACTTGGTGATACCTTGAGCGAGTGTGGTAGATCATCTACACCTAGAAATCAAGGAAGATCAACGCTGTAAATTGGCTGTCAATGCAGAAGAGTGGACGTAGGCTTTAATCAAGCCCAACCACTATAAATCGCGTTTTCAATTCTCTCTTTTCTTTACTTAGTCTTACGTTGATTATTATTTGTCGCAAATCCTTCAACTGTCTAAGTATTGTGCAATTATCTAGAAAAATCTTTTATATACCTATTCACCCCCTCTAGGTACTCGTACTAGCTATATCACTGATATCACAGCACCAATGCTCGAACTAATGCTTGCAAAAGCTAGGTTTTGTTTTGCTATGAGCTATTGAGTCCTTATATGTATCTGAGCATATCATTGCATTAGGTTACCTAGTGCATAAACGAGTCTTGAGTGGTGCACACATTATTCTAGGACCAAAATGGTTGTAAGTCCTAGATCGTAGGAAAGCTTGTTCCTAATGCACTAAACTCTGTCTTGGATTTTTTGAAAGTACATAAACAATTGAGAGCCTTCATATGCATAGGTAAGGCAAGGCACGAATCTTGTTATTGATTTGTTATCAACAAGTGGGTGGTGATCTTGTCTCTGAGGATTGATGGCGAGACATCTTCATATAGGAGAATTAGAGATTTCTACTTGCCGAGTCATTGACTTACTCTTGTTATTTTCACAATTTTAGGTGTGTGATGGCCAAACTAGTCCCACCGCCCGTCCGTCTTGGTCTTCCTATCGATATTGTTATAGCTGTAACGAATATAGTCGACTTAGAAAGGGATGTCTCCTAGCCAAAGTATACCACAACCATATGGGTCCACGAAGTGGTAGACACCTTGGTTCCCTGTATGTACGAGGCTTGGTGCCTCATTTTTTTTTTTTTTAATGGGGGCATGATAGGTCCTATTTGTGATTTCATCCCTCTGGTGGATCCCACAGGATCTTAAAGTAATGGGCTTAGGATGAGGGCCATTTTTGAAAGAAGCTAATAGCGCTAGTATGAAGACCTAGAGGGGGGTGAATAAGTGTAAAAACAGATTTTGCAAAATGCAGTGAAAACATGTACTTTTAACCTGAGTTTAAATAACAATAGACTTTTGAAACTGAGTCTGAAGAGCAGCAGACTTTGAGTGAGATCAGACTTTAGCTGTTATGAACAAAATAAAGAGATTCAGGAAAGAAAATAAGAACACAAGATTTATAGTGGTTCGGCTTAATCCAAGCCTATGTTCACTCTCCCACGCTAAAACCTTCTTACTGGATTCCACTATGCAATCAATAAGAGATTACAACTTTGAGTGCAAACACTTAGTAGTAGATCGCACTATCTCACTAAGTCACTCTTTTGATATTTTTCTTAGGATCACAAGCATTTAAACTCAACAAAGACAAGTGTATAATCAAAGATTGCTTAAACTTTGGAATTATAAATTCTACGCTCCATCTCTTACTTGCTCATCGGTCCTTCATCTCCTTAAATACTCCTCCACTTCCAAACTAGCTGTTGGACAGTATCTTGAGGATCGTCTTCCAATCTACCCATTGGACAGATCTATATCTAGAAGATTTGGTAGCCGTTGAGTGACAAAGGTAGAATTGATTCCAATCGCCCATACAAACAAAATCTTGATTTCCATAAGTAGAGCTTCTTCGTATAGAAAGTTCTTGTCTTCAAGATCCAATTGTCAATCAATTAGATTGAGTCAATCAAATGAATCTTGATGTAGAATCCAAATTAGATCACTAGCCGTTATACATTTGGGCTTGTATTACATTTTGTCGAATCTGGATGTAAAGTCTAAGAACAGTAGACTTAACAATTTGAGCTTGAGTGTGATAGACTTTACAATCTGAGTCTGAACATATTCTGCTTCTGAACAAATTTAGTTTTAAGGTCTGGATATAGTCTGAATAAGTTTGGCTTTAGCATAGAGTCTGTCTTCAGCTTTAGCTTCAACATAGAGTCTATCTTCTAGTTCTCCATACACGTTCAGTTTGGAATTTGTTAGAGTTGGAAAACTTCTGATGTAGAACAGATTTTGACACTAAAGTCTGGCAGTCTTTAGATTTTGACACAGAAATCTAGAAATCTTCAAAATAGACTTTGAACATGTGTTACGTTCAATCTTTTGGTTCTTCAAAGTATAGACTTTGATAATATCATTTATATGTTCTATCATCTGCATAGTCTATTACTCAACCAATAAACACGTTAGTAGTCTTTGATTTATTTTGTCATCTTTAAAAAATCATAAGGGATTTCCCTAACGGAAGCTTGGTAGAGGAGCTAGGCTACCCTAACCCTTTTTGAATGCCGATGTATGAAAATGGAGAAATGCAGGCTAGGGCTAGGATGGGCTTGTAATTATAATAGCTTTTGATATGTATAAATATATGTTTTGCCCAACTTCCACGTTTTTTATGTGTGGGGGTTGTTTATATATTGTTTTTGTATGTGTTTAGTCAAAGATAAAAGATTTTGGGATGTTTGACGTGCCTGGGACATCGATGCTAATCCGTCGAGTCACGCTTTCATTCTAGCGGTGGGACGAGGGCATGACAGATGTCACGTGAACTCTCTAGAGACAAAGTTAGGCCAATCCACTTAATGCTCTTGACTTAGTAAGTACTTGATTCGATGTTCATTTGATGCATTGTTGTGCTATGCTTGTCACGATGTCAGATGATGGTCATCATACATTATGATGTTTAATAATGAAAATCATAACAATGCACATGCTTTGGTTTGCTTGTGATGATTGCATGCATGTGAGGCTATAGTAAATATTGTTCCGTTGTTCATGTAGGGGTGGTTCGACGATGCCCCATATGTTGAGATGCCTCATTTGGGATGGGATGCCCTGAGGGAGGGTTGTTAATCAGAATGCCATGAAGTTGCGATGCCCCTATTGTGTAGATGCAGGGACTCCTCGAATGAGTCGGGATGCCCTTGGTGTGTTTGGGATTATATTGAAGTGCAATGAACCTCGAGCATGCCACATTTCTTTCATGGCACTAGTACATGTTGGTTTATATAATTAATCATCGTAATTAAGCCTTGCTATTAATTTACCATCAATATGTCCATCGAATATTCTTGCCTATCTCACCATTTTGTGTCCGGGGTTGAGCAATGGGTCGATCTCTTGCCTTAGAGATAGGGATTTCACCGTTTATAAATATATGTTTTGCCCAACTTCCATGTTTTTTATGTGTGGGGATTGTTTATATATTGTTTTTGTATGTGTTTAGTCAAAGATAAAAGATTTTGGGATGTTCGACGTGCCTGGGACATCGATGCTAATCCGTCGAGTCACGCTTTCATTCTAGCGGTGGGACGAGGGCATGACAGATGTCACTGAAACTCTCTAGAGACAAAGTTAGGCCAATCCACTTAATGCTCTTGACTTAGTAAGTACTTGATTCGATGTTCATTTGATGCATTGTTGTGCCATGCTTGTCACGATGTCAGATGATGGTCATCATACATTATGATGTTTAATAATGAAAATCATAACAATGCACATGCTTTGGTTTGCTTGTGATGATTGTATGCATGTGAGGCTATAGTAAATATTGTTCCGTTGTTCATGTAGGGGTGGTTCGACGATGCCCCATATGTTGAGATGCCTCGTTTGGGATGGGATGCCCTGAGGGAGGGTTGTTAATCAGAATGCCACGGAGTTGCGATGCCCCTATTGTGTAGATGCAGGGACTCCTCGAATGAGTCGGGATGCCCTTGGTGTGTTTGGGATTATATTGAAGTGCAATGAACCTCGAGCATGCCACATTTCTTTCATGGCACTAGTACATGTTGGTTTATATAATTAATCATCGTAATTAAGCCTTGCTATTAATTTACCATCAATATGTCCATCGAATATTCTTGCCTATCTCACCATTTTTTGTCTGGTTGAGCAATGGGTCGATCTCTTGCCTTAGAGATAGGGATTTCACTTATTGGGCTATGGCGGCTCACTTTGTCTTTACAGATTCATAGGATGGATCCACCTGTCGAGCCATGTTTTGGGATTCTCGTATACATAGACTCAGAATATTAGGATATAACGTTACCAGGATCTGAGATAGTGTATGTTAACCATAGTTCCATTGTCTTGGCGGATGAGGATTCACCTGAGCTTATTCCCTACCGTTTCGTTGCTTGGTACATTGAGATA
Source organism: Eucalyptus shirleyi (assembly GCA_017140165.1). Lineage (NCBI taxonomy): Eukaryota > Viridiplantae > Streptophyta > Magnoliopsida > Myrtales > Myrtaceae > Eucalyptus > Eucalyptus shirleyi. The sequence goes on from JADGRX010000013.1 coordinate 96,270, forward strand.
AATGGTGATACGATTGGACCTTCAAGAGGTTTAAGGGACCCTCCTGGGTATGACAATTGAGTAGACAAGTCAGACAAGGAGATCTTTAACCCGCAGTGGAAAGCTGTCTTTGTATAAGCATGTCGTTGGGTAATATGGAGATCAGTGACCCTAACCCCTTCCCAGGTCTTTTTTATTTTGTGACTAGTTGGACAGGTTGTTTATGTTCGTAATATTTATGTGAATATAAAGAAGCATATGTTCAATATTTTGACTAGTGCAAATTTTCCAATATGAGATGTGATGATTGCTTCCGCATGCTTAATAATATTGAAAGATTAAGACATTAAAATAGGCAGGAGCAATAGTGACGTTCTTGGGGCGTCACATATATGCTATGCAATTATGTTATTTTTATTTAGTGACTAAAAACCAGTCCCTAATTTTTTATGCAATTATTCTAAATGGTTGGCCCGAACCTAAGTATCAACAACCACGTGAGGGAGATGGATAGGTCCACACATTTTATTTTTTCATTCTTTTCTCCATGATCATGGTGGAAGTACCATGAGGACTGAAAAGCAACAAATAGTCAAGGAAAACAAATGACATGTTCGGTTCTGACTTTTTTTCCCCCTTCTTCTTACCATGATCATGACGGCAATAGCAAGAGGATTGAAGGATGATAATGGTATAGCATGAGGATTGCTGAGGACCGAAAGATCGTGATGGCGGTAGCACGAGGACTGAATGATCATGAGCACTCAAGGATCATGATGGACTGAAGGATCATGATAGAAGTAGTATAGGGACTGAAGGATCATGATGGAAGTAGCATCAGGACTGAAGAGCAATGAATCTTCAAGGAAAAGAAAACACATGGCCAGGTACGCACCTTTCTTTCCCCATTTTCTTTCCATTATCATGATGTAAATAGCACCCCCAATTCTCCCTAGATCTTTATCTTTCCCAAGAAGAGGGAATACCCTCTCTAATTTTTACATCCCGGTGATTCCGAGATTCGAATGAGAAATGAGATAAAGTTTTGTAAGGACTTGCTTTGGTCCCGGTTCAAGGAAAAAGAAATGACATGTCCGGTTCTCGACTTTTATTTTTCTTCTTCTTACCATGATCAAGACGGCACTAGCAGGAGGACTAAAAGATCATGACGGCAGCAGCACGAGAACTGAAGGATCATGAAGGCAGGAGCACAAGGGCTGAACGATCGTGATGGATTCACAAGGACTAGAGGATCATGATGGCAGGAGCACGAGGATTACGATCATGATCGCAGTAACATGAGGACAAAAGGATCACGATGGCAGGAGCACAAAGACTGAAGGATCATAATGGATTGACGAGGACTGAAGGATCAAGAAGGCAAGAGCATGAGGATTGAAGGATCATGATGATAGGACAAGAGGGCTGAAGGATCATTATGGCAGTAGCACGAGGACTGAAGGATTATGATGGAAATAGCACGAGAACTGAAGTGCAACGAATCTTCGAGGAAAAGAAAATACATAACCAGATGCATACCTTTCTTTCCCTTTTTCTTTCCATGATCATGATGTAAATAGCACTCCTAATTCTCCTACATCTTTAACTTTCCCATTAAGAGGTTATACCCTCTAGAAGTTTTACATCTTGGTCATTCCAAGGTATGAATGAGGATTGAGATAAAGTATTTTAAGGACTTGCTTAGTTCCAGTTCAAGGAAAAGGAATAACATGTCCAGTCATCACCTGTTCCTTTCCCTCTTCTTACCATGATCTTGATGGTAGAAGCATGAGGACTGAAGGATCTTGATGGATTGATAGGGACTAAAGCACCATGATGGCAGGAGCACAAAGACTGAAGGATCATAATGGATTGATAGGGACTAAAGCATCATGATGGCAGGAGCACAAAGACTGAAGGATCATAATGGATTGACGAGGACTGAAGGATCAAGAAGGCAGGAGCATGAGGATTGAAGGATCATGATGGTTGGACAAGAGGGCTGAAGGATCATTATGGCAGTAGCACGAGGACTGAAGGATTATGATGGAAATAGCGCGAGAACTGAAGTGCAACGAATCTTCAAGGAAAAGAAAACACATAACCAGTTTTATACCTTTCTTTTCCCTTTTTCGTTCCATGATCATGATGTAAATAGCACAACTAATTCTCCTACACGTTTAACTTTCCCAATAAGAGGTTATACCCTCTGTAAGTTTTACATCTTGGTAATTCGAAGGTACGAATGAGGATTGAGATAAAGCATTTTAAGGACTTGCTTCATTCCAGTTCAAGGAAAAGGTATAACATGTCCAGTCCTTACCTGTTCCGTTCCCTCTTCTTACCATGATCTTGGTGGCAGAAGCATTAGGACTGAGGGATCATGATGGATTCATAGGGACTAAAGGATCATGATGGCAGGAGCACAAAGACTGAAGGATCATAATGGATTGACGAGGACTGAAGGATCCAGAAGGCAGGAGCATGAGGATTGAAGGATCATGATGGTAGGACAAGAGGGCTGAAGGATCATTATGGCAGTAGCACGAGGACTGAAGGATTATGATGGAAATAGCATGAGAACTGAAGAGCAACGAATCTTCAAGGAAAAGAAAACACATGACCAGTTTTATACCTTTCTTTTCCCTTTTTCTTTCCATGATCATGATGTAAATAGCACTCCTAATTCTCCCTTCATCTTTAACTTTCCCAAGAAGAGATTATACCCTCTAGAAGGTCATTCCGAGGTTCGAATAAGGACTGAGAAAAGCCTTTTAAGAACTTAGTTAAAGTTCAAGGAAAAGGAATAACATGTCCAGTCCTCACCTTTTCTTTTCCTTCTTACCGTGATCTTGATGGCAGAAGCACGAGGGCTGAAGGATCATGATGGATTAACGAGGACTAAAAGATCATCATGGCAATAGCACATGGATTGAAGGATCATGATGGTAGTAGCACGAGGACTGAAGGATCATGACGAAAGTAGCATGAGGATTGAAGAGCAACGAATCTTCAAGGAAAAGAAAATACATAAGTGAGTCCACACCTTTTTCTTTTCCCACTTGGGAAAAACTGCTTTCAAATATATAGGGGAACGTGGAGTAAAACAAGAAGATGTTTCTGGGATCATCCGATCCTCAAGTTAAATTGTGATTACGGGAAGGAAATTGACAAAATTTTTGCTCAATGAGTAGAATTTCGGACTTATTTGGCAAGAGTGTGCGATCGCTATTTATACATGTTATGTGGTGTGATGTTCAAGTCTTCCGGTACTTTTGGCATGTGAGGCTTCGTTAACTTTATCATGTGTAGGTAGTTCAGATGACATCCAACATTCCTGGGGACCGTGCTCGGTGATAGATGTATGATCCCCCTTTGGGCTTTCAATTGAAAGGGTTTTTGGATGGACTTGGGTCATGTAGACATGGATTAAAAGGAAAGATGACACCACAAGTATTATTTGCGTGTCTTAACTTCTTCTTTTTCAATCCCTCATAACTTATATATGACACTCACTTGAGAGTTGTAACTTTTTTTCAATCACTTGAATGTCATGTAATTTTTCAATCGATCATTTGAGTTCTATAATTCTTAAAGTTGACTCGTTTGGCTCCTATCTCAAGAATATGAATCATTACTTCTTTTAGTTTTTGACACGTCTTTGGTTCGGAAAGCTCCCAAAAGTTGTATGTTTATTTCTTATTTTCTTCGTCATGTTCATTCGACTTTTCCCCCATCAATTGAGGTTTTCTAACTCTCTCGTTTGGTTCTTCCACTTCTTTCTTTCATGTCAGTTTTTAGGCTCCTCGCTAAAGGTATGAGAATTTCTCTTCTCCAAAATTCTTAAGAATCGCTCAACCTTCCAAATTCTCTGTTTCTGAAATTCCAAACACTCTTTCAAAGCATGGTCCCATTTCTTAAGGTATGTATGTAGGATCTATGTTGAGTTTTCTCTGAACTTCCCTCCCCAGAAAATCAGGCTAGTGATTCCCTGGAAGGGAAGTATCGCTTTTATTCTAAGAATGTTAAAGCTGGTCTTAGGTTTCCTCAATGTAATTCTGTTGTCAAGGATTTGAGCTGGTGCTATCTTACATGTTGTCTACTTTTTCCAGACTTTTAGCGTTGCCTTATAAGGTATATGGTCCGGGAGTTATGCCATTCTACCAAAAGGCGGGGTTGATCAGCTATCTATCCGAGGGACGAACTGTGGCATCCCAAAATTTAAGGCAACCTCTAGATGTATTAAAGTCTATGATTAGGTAATATAATTTGCCTTTGGGTTATGCCTTAGCTATTGAATTACTTTTAAGACTGAGTGTTATGTATCTTGTGTTCATGGGTTATTAAAATTAGTATTATAGGATAAGTTGATAAGAAGAATTTGTTCTTGGCTATGCACCTCATAGATTTGATCCCTATAGTTTAAATGTTACAAGTTTTATGGCCATATGAAATTGTGAATTTGAAATTTATAAAAGAGGGAATTAAGATGAATTATTAAAAGTGAAATTGGAATTAATTAAGATTGAACTTTAGGCCTGAGGGTATTGGTCCTAAAGTGGGCCAAATTGGCTTGGCCCGTGAAGCCCATGAAGGGGGCTACCATCGACCACAAGGAAAGAAGGGAGAGGCCAGCCCATCTTCAAGCCCATCATGCATATGATTTGCCAAGTGGCAAAAAGAGAGCTTCACCCATTGGTCACTTTGGGTGGCTCCTAATGATGACTAATGATTGATTTAAAGGGAAATAAAAAGAAGGGGTGGCCGGTTTAGGGGGGGCTATCGACCATAAGAGAGAGAGAGAGAGAGAGCGAGAGAGAGAGAGAGAGAGAGAGAGAGAGAGAGCTGTTGAGAGAGTGAGAGAAGCCAAGAGAGAAGAGGAAGAGGCCGCCCGAAGGAGGAAGCCCGCTCGTCAGTCGCCCGTAGCTGTCCGTGCGTCCATCGTCTGCCGTGTGCTCGTGCTTGCTCGGTTTGGAGGCAAGTTGGGATCTATATTCTGCTCTTGCATGTTGTATCTAGCATATGTGTTTGAATGGTGATGAATCTCGGATGTCTAGGGTGTGAAAAACCGAAGTTTTGAGTGTGTTGTTTTGAAATAGCATTCTATTTTCGAGTAAACAGCCTGACCCAGAATGTTGTAGAGGCTTGCATATGGGGATTGGGTCGGATTTTGGCTTTGACTTCTTCACAAAAGTTGTAGAAAACATCTTAAAGTATAACATACTAAAATTTGAGACAAAATGGCTGAGTTTTGAGGGGTGAAACCCTCCCTCTACGAAAACGTTAGATCTGAAACTGTTTTGTTGACCTCTTGGTGATTTAGTGTGTTGCATGTAACTTTTTACTAAGAATTTCACTTCAAATCCTTCATGAAAGTTGTATAGAACATCTTGAAGCCTAACATACTCAAATTTGAGGTAAAACGAACAAGCATATCCTAGTGAAACGATTTTTCCTTTGAAGACGATAGATCTGGAAATATTATACTGGACTCCAACGACTTCGTGGACTATAAAGTGATTTTCCTTTGAGAATTCCACCTGGATCCCTAATTAAGAAATTGAAATTGAGTCATGCATGGTATGAGGACATGTATGATGTATGCTTGATGATGAGTGCATGGATGTATATGCACCTATGGGATGATGGTATATGCATGAATGCTTGATGATGAGTGCATGGATGTATATGCATATATGGTATGATGACATGTGCATGGCTGCAAGGTAAGTAATGCTTGGATGTATGAATGATACAAACTATACTATGATGTCTTGATTCTTCTGTGTGATGTATTGAGTAGTTTATTGGATCTTTTACCTACTGAGTGGTTGTACTCACCCCTTTTGGGGACTAACATTTCAGATTAGAAAGATGCCGCTCCCTATTGTCACGGGGGGCGCCTTTTACGGCCTTCCATTTGATGTGGAGGTCGAGTATATGGAGATCGACTATCCCACCATCCCTAGTTTGACGTTCATTCGGGTTCGTGCACTAGTGATGTATGATGTGGGCCTGGCTAAGGGCCTAGTCAATCAGGAGTTCATATCTGTTCACATTCGTCGTGACGAAGTGATGTGGGGGATGTTGCCGCTGCCACCACCTAATGTACCGGGATGGGCGTGACGGCCCGTGTGAGAAGTAGGAGCTACTACTTTTTGGACATAGCCGACACTTGTAGATGGAGGATTTTGCATGAACGACATAGAGGGTCAAGTTGTCTCTTTTTGAGTTGTGGCCAAGTCTAGCCAAGAGTCTTGGTTTTCCTTTTGATTGTACCGACCCATTAAACCCGTCTTGAAAATATATAAATAAAGAGTGGCTCGGCTTTATTTTCTTATGGTGCTTAGTGGTGTGCATTGTATCATGATTGTTGGAGGGAGAATTAGTAAGACTTGATTATGCTTCCGCAAATAAGATGCGATGGGACCGTTATAAAAAAATAAAAAATAAAAAATAAAAAGAAAAAAAAATATGCCTAGGAACTAAGGTTCTTCTTTGGTATCTGTGGTGACCTTAGATGTTTTGGGGCGTCACAGTCCGGTATTGGTATCAGAGCAATGGTTATAGATTGGAGTGATAAGGAGCCTCACTTGGAAACTGAGGTACATGATGACAATGCACACCATAGATATAAAATGGAATAACTGATTAACTTTGAATAACGAGTGATGAGTATTCACTCGTAGATCCCTAGTAGTTTATTTTGAGTTTTCTTTAGGTAGCAGTAACATGTATACGTTACTTTTGTAGTAGTAGTAGTTGCTTTGAATGGAGACAGTGGGTCTCAGACTATTCCTAAGGCAATGCTTGGAAATTGCAAGAAAGTCATGGTGCGAGCTGGAAATGCTCATCCATCGAGGGCTAAAGCCTCTACTACAAGGGCTGAACCTCGAATGGAAGACATCGTGCAGGCATTGGCCAATATTGGAAATCTAATGGAAAGACAGGCGTAGCAACAACCTGGAGTGTGACATCTTGAAATTCGACCCCGTTTCGATAAAATGAAATGTGCATATCGTCGGCAAGCCTATGGTCCTTTTTCTCTAAACTGATCACTCACGAGTTAACTAACCTATTGGGTGAAGCCGTTAAGGGATATATCCGCGGTAAAATCCCTAAAAGCTACCTAATTTGTTGGACTGTACTAAAATTACGTTCGGTCGATTTTAATCATGAAATTTAATTCGGTTTTGGGAATCAAATATTCAAGCGTGTCACAATTCATTTTTAGGACTGTCTCATCATCTATCAATTTATTGCTGAGTTCGAAATTTCAGGAAAGAAATTATCGGAGGAAAAATCGAAGGCTGGAAGAAAATAGAAAGGGAAATGGAAAGAGAAAAGAAAATTTAGAATAGTATTATTCTTTTTCTTTTCTTTTTCTTTTCTCTCTTTTCTCTATTTTTCTCTCTCTTCTCTCTCCTCTTCCCTCACCCTCGTGCGAAAACCCTCCCCACCGACCGCCCCTTGCTGTCTTCCACTTTGCTTTCTTTTATTTTATTCTTTTTTGACTAGTCAAATCTCTCTCTCATCACTCATCCCTCTCTCTCTCGCACTCTCTCTTCTTCTCCATCTTTCTTCTTCGAGCAAGCGGAACCAGAAGCTGGAGAAGATTGGAAGCAGCAGCAGCCATCGTCGCCGCTTGTCCCACCACCGCGCCGCACGCCCACGCATGCCGCACGTCCACCGTTCGCCGCTCGTGCGCCCCCTGCGCTTGCCGTCCCTACCGTGTGACCTAGCTCTTGTTCGGCCTCTGTTCAGCCACCGTGAGCGGCTGAGCAGACCACTGGAGCCACCGTCCGGCCTCACCGGAGCTTCGCCCACTCTCCTGACCTCTTGCCACCCCTAACCCTCTCTCTTTCTCTCTGTTTTGCAGTTGAATCAGTAAACCCACGAGTGGGTTTCCAGTCGGTTCGTGGTTGGTTTTGGGCCGTTTCCGAGCCTCGAACCCGAGCCGTGCTTTAGGAAGTTTCGTTCCTCGCGTCGCCCTCGTCGGATTGATCCGATTTGCACGCGATTTGATGAGTAATCTCACTAATCCTTGCTTAGTGTACTAATTATGTTTAATGGTTGTTTAGCTATACTTAATTAGGTTTAGGTGGTTAGATTAGTATGGATTAGTATTTATTAGTTAATTGTGATGCGATTTAGATAAATTGAGTGTGCATTTAGCAAGTAGACATGGTCTAATATTTATTGAGGGTAGCCCGGGATTTTTCCCGACCCTATTTGGGCTTCAATTAGGCTTTTCGAGCCTAAGTGTAATTTTTGCTATTTAAATATTAATTTTCAGAATTAAATTAAATAATTATTTATTTTTCAAAAATTCAACTGGGATGGCTCGAGACCGGAATATTATGCTGATGACCGTGGTGAAGTCCGTTTATTTAATCGGGCTTTAATTTGAGCTAAATTGAATTTTTAATATTTATTAATTAAATTTTGAAATTAATTAATTAATTAATTAATTTTCGGAAATTAAGATTGAGATGGTCGACGACCGAAATCTCGTGCTAATTGTCGTGGCGCAGTCCATTTATTTAATTGAGCTCTACGTTGCTTGGAATTAAATAAATTGTGATATTTTAGGGATTTACCCTAAATTGATTGAAATTGAATTATTGATTGGTAGTTGGCTGGGTATGGCTATTTAGCATTTTGAATGCCTTGTTAAGCCATAAGTGGAGGGAGTGGTGAGAACTAACTGAGAATTCTATTGGCTGAGACCGATCAAGTACGAAGTATAGATGGGCCTGGTTCGGTGATTAAGAATATCACTGTGCGAAAATGGCGCCTTAAAGAACGCATGTAGACTGTCTATGATCTATGACAAGCGTGGTTCGGTGATGAGGAATATCACTGTGTGAAAACAGCACCTTAAAGAAGGCACGTAGACCGTCTGTTATTTACGTCACCTTGGCGGAAGTGCCACTTGAGAGCATTGATGTGGCTCTGTGACCGACTTCACTATGGGATGTTATATAGTGTGGAACGAATGACCTAGGAATGGTCTGACTGACATGTAATCGACTAGTTCGATTGATCAATGATTTGATCTGATTGTTGTGATTTGATTAATTGTTCGTTGTGATTTATGAAGTGTTTTTATATAACCTTGAATTGCAGGTTGAGACTAAGGCTAAGGTAAGTCCTCTGACTCGTGCTGTGCTTAGGCAACCAAGTAGTGTATTGGTTCCCTAATTGAGTCTTAGTGGGGTAGAACTTGCTGAGACATAGTCTCATTCCAGTTTGGGGAAAACATTTTAGGGCCCCGCTGAGGAGCTGAGGAGGAAGAGTCTGTGAAGGAGAACTCAGAGATGAAACCTGAGGAGAAGTATTTTTGGAAGAAGATAATCTCGAGAGGGATCTTGAGTACGACTAGATGAAATGAAATTTCATCTCCTTTTGTGACTCCATTTTTATGTGAATAGAGTAAAGTAAAAAGTTGTGAAGAGTGGTGGAGTACTCTGGTTTATGTCATGTATAAAGGTTTGGTTGTGGATTTCAATATGAAAGATATGGTCTAGTTTTCTATCCCATTGTTTTATTGTCTGGGGATTTATAACTGTTTCCAGATATGCATAATAAAAGAAAAAGGGTCGGCGATACATAGTCCTGGGATATTGCATTTTAAAATCGACCAAGTAGAAGGATGTGTGCGTGCCCGAGGATTGGGGCGTGACATACCCTTTTTTGTGGTATCAGAGCTTACTTCAAGATTGAAGTAATAAGGAGCGATGAGTCTTGGGATAGTAATATGAAAGGCCTTTAAATTCATGCCGGTGCATGTCTGTGTTAGCTGGATGCTAGAATTATTTGTTGTTTGTATCACTCTGTTTCTAATTCGATGTTGAATTGGAAGCAGGTGTCAATAGATTAAGGCGACACCATGAGCGATCGGGAACCTAGAACTCCTGCAAAGAGGGCCAGTAGGGCCGTGTCTCAGGGAAAAGCACCGACTAGAATCGGTACACGAGGAGGCTGTGGTCAAGCGCCAACACAAGCTAGTGCGAGTGGAAGGATTCCACCTATTGTAGATGCTAAAGTAGCACCACCTCCTGTTGGTGCTAGGGTAGCAGCCCCGGGTGAGCAAGGGGCTGTTGGAATCAACCAGGCTCTAGATGCTATGCGGGACATGATGGGGCAACAGGCCCGAGATCAAACTGCCACCTTTACTGCCGCTGTTGAAGCCACCGCCACTGCCGCTACCAATGCTGCCAACGCTGCCATTACTGCCGCTACTGCTCAAGCTGCCCCTGTCGCAACACCTGCAGTTCCACCTGTCGTTGCTCCTGCTGAAATACTACCAGGAGTTGTAACCGCTGGGAGGCCGATTCACCAATTAGTGGATCAATTCTTAAAAATGAATCTGCCAAAATTCATTAGTACCGGAGACCCCGAGGCCGCGTCTCTGTGGGTACAGGATTTGGAGAAGGCATTTGCACTTTTGATGTGCAATGAGGAGGAAAATGTGTTACTAGCTGTGTACCAACTTCAAGGTAACGCCAATATATGGTGGAGATATACCAAGGATATAGTGTTCTCGGTAGGTGTGGTCCAAGGGTGGGACACCTTCCTCAGAGCCTTTAAAAATCAGTACTTTTCGAGTACTACTTGGGAACAAAAGATAGAGGAGTTCCACCGTCTCCGCCAAAGGAGCATGACAGTTGACCAATATGGGGTCAAGTTCGCAAAACTATCACAGTATACTCCTAAGTTGATAGAAGACCCTAAAGAGAAAGCTCGAAAGTTCAAATTCGATCTTCGTGCTGAATTGAAACAACCACTGCTACCATGGGACTTAAAAGATTACAGAGAGGTTTATTGCCGAGCCCAAATGATAGAGCGAGGATTGAATGAACAAGCTACCTCATCTGGATCAAGGTTTAGCTCCAATCGAGAGAATATCCGTCAAGGGAAGAGACCCATGCCTGGAGGTACGCCCAATGCTCCACCCTTCAAGAGGAGTGGATTCAATAGACCGATGCCTAATAGGGTTAATTCTTGTCGCTCATGTGGAAGACAACATGGGACAGCTCCGTGTCTAGCCAAATCAGGAGCATGTTACGAATGTGGCCAGCAGGGCCACATTGCAAGGTATTGTCCAAAGAAGCAAAGAGGACAACCTCAGTTGCCGCCACCACCACCGATGAGACAAATAGGAGGGTATACCCCTCAGAATGCATCGCAAGGAGGACAGCAGAGACCTCCAACTCAAGGTACGATTTATGCAATCACACAAGGTCAGGCAGAAGCTGCGCCTAATGTGATAATAGGTATGGTTTTGCTCAACGACTAGCTTGCTTATGCTTTGTTTGATCTGGGAGAAACCCATTCCTTCATTGCCGAGCAATATGTTAGGATGCTAGGGTTGAGTCCTGTATTATTGGAGTTAGCAATTTGCATATCTACACCGTTGAAAGATAAAGTCATTGTTGCAGAAAACATTTTAGGACCCCGTTGAGGAGCTGAGAAGGAAAAGTTTGCGAAGGAGAACTCAGAGGTGAAACCTGAGGAGAAGTATTTTTGGAAGAAGATAATCCCGAGAGGGATCTTAAGTGCGATCCAGATGAAATGAAATTTCATCTCCTTTTCTGACTCCATTTTGATTGAATAGAGTAAAGTAAAAAAGTTGAGAAGGGTGGTGGAGTACTCTTGTTTATGTCATGTATAAAGGTTTGGTTGTGGATTTCAATATGAAAAATATGGCCTAGTTTTCTATCCCATTGTTTTATTGTTTGGGGATTTATAACTGTTTCAACATCTTCTTAATAAAAGAAAACGGATCAGCAATACATAATCCTGGGATATCGCATTTTAAAATCGACCAAGTAGAAGGATGTGTGCGTGCCCGAGGATCGGGGCGTGACATGGAGCAGAACGCCATACTCATGGACTGGTTGAGCAGTTTTTGAAGCTGAAGCCACATAAGTTCAGTGGAATGGGAAGTTCTGAGGAGGCAGAACATTGGATTGATGGAATGAAACAAATTTTCAGGTTGTTGGACTGCATTGATGCTAAGAAAATAACTTTGGCAAAGTACCAACTGGAGGAAAATGCAAAGTTTTGGTGGAGAGCTACGAGGGACACAATCTTCCCACCAGGTGCGATGTTAACTAGGAAGAGTTTGTGAGAGCTTTCAACAAAAAGCATTTTTCTGACCATGCTAAGGATAAAAAAATTACAGAATTTGTTCAACTAGAATAAAAGGAGCTGAGAGTAGACTAGTATGAGGCAAGATTTTCTGAACTGTCTAGATATGCTCCTAGACTAATTGAGGATCAAGAAGAGAAAGCTAAGAGGTTTCTGAAAGGGTTGAGGACTGATATCAGGAAACAACTGGTGCCTTTGAACATAATAGTTTATAATGAGATCTATGAAAGGGCATAGTTGGTGGAACAGGAGTTGGTAAGGGAACATTCGGAGAATAAGAGACCATTGTCTTTTGGTGATGTGAAACGGGGTAAGAGAACCTATACAGGTCAAGGTCAGACCTGGGAGTCTAAGAAGAAGGGCAATTTCGGGAACTTTGGAAAGGGTAGGGGTAGCCTGAATTTAGAAAGAGCACCTTATTGAAATGAGGAGTGTTAAAGGTGTGATGAGTGAGATGGCCCAAGACCTTGCAATGGGCAACTGAGATGTTATGGTTGTGGACAAATAGGTCACCTTAAGAGAAGCTGCCCATAGGAAAGGTCGCAAGTGAGTATTGACTCGGTGCGACAACCATAGTAGAGTACTGTTAGACCAAACTTACCAAGGAATCCTCAGAGGCCACCAGCACAAGGAAGGGTGTATGTGATCACCCAAGAGGAAGCGAAAGCTTCCAAAAATGTTATCTCAGGTACAATCCTTATAAATGATAAAAAGGCATATGCATTGTTTGATACGAGTGCTACACATTCATTTGTATCTGAAAGATATAAACAGTTGAATAAGATAGAAACTACGCCTCTTTAGACACCTCTTTATGTTTCTACGCCTTTAAATGATATGTTATTGTCTACGTTGGTGTGTGGAAATTGTAAGATAACAATGGGAGGAAAGGATATGGAAATAGACTTAGTCGTAATGGCCATGTATGATTTTGATGTTATCATAGGTATGGATTGGCTTCATAAGTATCAGGCCAAGATGGATTGTTATAGGAAAGTGATCCAATTTACTTTACCTGATCAATCTAGCTGTGAATTTTTGGGAGGTCATACCCACCTACTTGTAGCACTTATTTCAGCAATAGAGGCCCGTGCATTACTTGACAAAGGATGTCAAGGGTACCTGGCCATGGTTAGAGATTATACTAAGGAAGAGTCTAAGCTTGATGAAATTCGAGTAGTTAATGAATTTCAAGATGTATTTCCTAAGGAATTACCTGGATTACCGCCGGAATGAGAAATTGAGTTTGAAATTGAATTAGTGCCTGGAATAGGACCTATATCAAAAGCCCCATATAAGATAGCCTTACTTGAGTTGAAGAAATTGAAAGTGCAACTACAGGAGTTGCTTGACAAAGGATTCATTAGGCTAAGTGCTTCACCTTGGAGTGCACCAGTCTTGTTTGTGAAAAAGAAAGATGGATCCATGTGCTTGTGACCAACTCCATGGAAGTTCGGTCTTCTCTAAGATTAACTTAAGGTACGGATACCATCAGCTAAGAATTAAGAAAGAAGACATCCCTAAGACTGCGTTTAGGACTCGTTATGGACACTACAAGTTCCTTGTCATGCCATTTGGATTGACAAATGCACCGGCTACATTTATGGATCTAATGAATAGGGTATTTAAGTCTTATCTAGACCAGTTTGTGATTATTTTTATTGATGACATCCTAATATATTTGAGCGGGCCTAAATAGCATGAACAACACTTGATGATAGTTTTGCAAACTCTAAGAGAGCATAAGCTATACGCTAAATTTAGCAAATGTGAATTATGGCTGACCAGATAATATTTTTAGGGTATGTAGTATCAGGAGGAGGAATTGCAGTGGACCTGGCGAAAGTTGAGATGGTAATAAATTTGCCAAGATTGACAACACCTACTGAAATACGGAGTTTCTTAGGACTAGCTGGTTATTATAGAAGGTTTATTGAAGTGTTTTCACGACTGGCAGGTCCTTTAACTAAATTGACTCGAAAGAACGTGAAATTTGAATGAAATGGGGAATGCGAGAGGAGTTTCCAGGAGCTTAAAAGGAAATTGACCTTGGCTCCAATATTAACTATACCAACTGGACCTGATGGCTTTACAGTGTATAGCGATGCATCTCACAAAGGACTAGGATGTGTTTTGATGCAGCATGGCAAGGTCATAGCCTATGCATCTAGACAATTGAAACCCCATGAACTGAACTACCCAACGTATGGTTTAGAATTAGCATCTATAGTGTTCGCCTTGAAGATCTGGAGGCACTATTTGTATGGGGAAAAGTTTGAGATTTATACAGACCATAAGAGTTTGAAGTATCTGTTCTCACAAAAGGAGTTGAACATGAGACAAAGGAGGTGGATGGAATTGTTAAAGGATTATGATTGTGAGATAAAATACCATCCAAGGAAGGCGAATAACGTAGCGGATGCTCTTAGTCGTAAGTTGGCTATGGAGATGGCTAGTTCGCATGGACTACCCAATGGACAAATATGCAGATATATATGTAAGTCAATTAGTACGATTACATGGTGTTCCAGTAACTATTACCTCATATCTGGATTTGAGATTTACTTCGAACTTTTGGCAAACAGATGGACAAACAGAAAAAGTGATCCAGACATTAAAGGATATGTTAAGGCCTTGTGTGATCGACTTTAAAGGAAATTGGGATGAAAAATTGCATTTTGTGGAGTTTGGTTATAATAATAGTTTTTAGAAAAGTATAGGCATGGCTCCCTATGAAGTATTATATGGAAGGAGATGTAGGACTCCTGTTTGTTGGAATGAAGTAGGTGAGAGGAAATTAATAGGACCTGAACTAGTATAAGTTACCACTCAAGCTATTGAAATTATAAAAAAGAGAGCTTAAAACAGCTCAAAGTAGGCAGAAAGACTGTGCAGATAGGCGTAAAAGGCCTTTGGAGTTTAGTGTAGGAAACCATGTATTCCTTAAGGTATCTCCAATGAAAGGAATATCTCGATTTGGAATGAAGGGTAAGTTAAGCCCTAGATTTGTCGGACCTTTTGAGATACTTGAAAGAATAGGAGATGGAGCTTATCGTTTGGCGCTGCCTCCTAAGTTTGGAAATTTGCATGATGTGTTTCATGTATCGATGCTAAGAAAGAACTAGCTGGATTCTAGTCACATACTCGATCATGAAGCCATTGGAGTGGATGAGAAAGCAAGGTACATTGAAGAGCCTGTGCAAGTACTGGATCGGAAGGAACAAATTCTTAGGACCAAGACAATTCCACTGGTCAAGGTATTATGGCGACATCACAATATAGAGGAAGCCACATCGGAAAGTGAAAATCAGATGAAGGAAAAGTACCCCTACCTATCAAAAGGGCATGAGTGGTGTCTAATTTTGAGGACGAAATTCTCTAAGGAGGGAGAAATTGTGGCATCCCAAAATTCAAGGCAATCTCTAGATGTATTAAAGTCTACGATTAGGTAATGAAATTTGCCAGTGGGTTATGCCTTAGCTATTGACTTACTTTTAAGACCGAGTGTTATGTATCTTGTGTTTATGGGTTGTTAAAATTAGTATTATAGGATAAGTTGATAAGAAGAATTTGTTCTTGGCTATGCACCTCATAGATTTGATCCCTATAGTTTAAATGTTACAAGATTTATGACCATATGAAATTGTGAATTTGAAATTTATAAAAAAGGGAATTAAGATGAATTATTAAAAGTGAAATTGGAATTAATTAAGATTGAACTTTAGGCCCAAGGGTATTGGACCTAAAGTGGGCCAAATTGGCTTGGCCCATGAAGCCCATGAAGGGCGCTGCCGTCGACCACAAGGAGAGAAGGCAGAGGCCAGCCCATCTTCAATCCCATCATGGATGTGATTTGCCAAGTGGCAAAAAGAGAGCTTCACCGATTGGTCACTTTGGGTGGCCCCTAATGATTGATTTAAACGGAAATAAAAAGAAGGGGTGGCTTGTTTAGGGGGGGCTATCGACCATAAGAGAGAGAGAGAGAGAGAGAGAGTTGTCGAGAGGATGAGAGACGCTGAGAGAGAACAGGAAGAGGCCACACAAAGGAGGAAGCCCGCTTGTCCGTCACCCGTAGCTGTCCGTGCGTCCGTCGTTAGCCATGTGCTCGTGCTTGCTCCGTTTGGAGGCAAGTTGGGATCCATATTCTACTCTTGCATGTTGTATCTAGCATATGTGTTTGCATGGTGATGAATCTCGGATGTCTTGGGTGTGAAAAACCGAAGTTTTGAGTGTGTTGTTTTGAAATAGCATTCTGTTTTTGAGTAAACAGCCTGACCTATAATGTTGTAGAGGCTTGCATGCGGGGTTTGAGTCGGATTTTGGCTTTGAATACTTCACAAAAGTTGTAGACAACATCTTACCGTAAAACATACTAAAATTTGAGACAAAATGGCTGAGTTTTGTGGGGTGAAACCCTCCCTCTACGAAAACATTAGCTCTGAAACTGTTTTGTTGACCTCTTGGTGATTTTGTGTGTTGCGTGTAACTTTTTACTAAGAATTTCACTTCGACCCCTTCAGGAAAGTTGTAGAGAACATCTTGATTCCTAACATGCTCAAATTTTAGGTAAAAATAACAAGTATATCCTAGTGAAACAATCTTTCATTTGAAGACGATAGATCTGGAAATATTGTACTGGACTCCAGTGACTTCTTGGACTATAAAGTGACTTTCGTTTGAGAATCTCACCTGGCTCCCTTAATGAAAGTTGAAGTGGACATCTTGAGGCAAAACATATAAAAAATTCAGAGGAAATGAAGGAAGTTGAGTAGGTGAAATATTGATTTTTCGGAGATGGCTAAACCTGGAATGTTAGGTACTAGGAACAGGGGATTCGACTGTCCATAGTTAATTATCTAGGACGAGTATGACCTTGAAGTCTGAATGAAAAATCTACCTTAGATCCTGGACTATCATCTGGTAAAATTTCATAATTTTTTAAGGTCATTCGGGTATTTAAGTTAAAATATTTCAAGAACCGCGCAATCTGATGGGTCCGAATTTTTGCAAGCTGTAATGTGTGAGCTATATCTTTTTGTGTGAAGTTCTTTTGGGCATGTGTTGTTCATGGGGTTGCTCCCTTTATGTCTTGACTATCACATGTTCAGATTTCATAATTTTTTAAGATCATATGGATATTTAATTAATATGTTTTCTGAAGTTGTGCAAGCTGGATTTTGTAGATTTCAAAAAAGGCATGATGTATGGATTATTCTAAGTTGTATGAACACCATGGATTATGTGTCTTATGTGATTGAATCTTGCTGCACATGCGATGATATTTGACACTATATATAAGAGTTAAAATGATGAGAATGGTCTTGTTGCCATCATATCATATGCCATGTTGAAATTGAGCCATAATTGTGAGCGTGAACAATGATAAATGAGAATGCCGTTGGAGGTGTGAGTCGATGATGCCCCGAGAGTGTCGGGATGCTCGGCCAGGGAGTGTAAATGTCGAATGCCCAGTGGGTGTGTGTCGGATGTCCTCGAGAGTTTCGAGATGCTCGGGGTGTGGGGTTGCCGGAAGCGCGAAGGTGTGAGCTAGGGGATACCTCATGATGCCAGTTGGGGTATGAGAAGCCCGAAGTGTGTGTGCCGAATGCCCGGAGGTGTGTGCCGGAGGTTCCTCACTATGCCAGGTTGGATGCGAGTGATAAATGTGGGATGCAATTTCTAGTCCCAGGAAAGAAAAATATGGCGGCCCAATTGAAAGAATGAAAATTGAGAAATTGAAATTGAGTCAAGCATGGTATGAGGACATGTATGCATGTATGCTTGATGATGAGTGCATGGATGTATATGCACCTATGGCATGATGGTATATGCATGAATGCTTGATGATGAGTGTGTGACATCCTAAAATTCGACCCTGTTTCGATAAAGTGAAATGGGCATTTCGTCAACGTGTTTAGGGTCCTTTTTCTCTGAGCTGATCACTCATGAGTTAACTAACTTATTGGGTGAAGCCGTTAAGGAATGTATCAACTGTAAAATCCCTAAAAACTACCTAATTTGTTGGATTGGACTAAAATCACGTCTAATCGATTTTTAACCATGAAATTTAACTCGATTTCGGGAGTCGAATTTTAAGCGCGCCATAATTCTTATTTTTAGGATCCTGTCTCATTGCTCGTCAATTTATTGACGGGTCCGAAATTTCAAGAAAGAAATTATCGGAAGAATAATTGAAGACCAAAAGAAAATAGAAAGGAAAAGGAAAAGAGAAAAGGAAAATTGAAATAAAGAATTATGTATTTTCTTTTCCTTTTTCTCTCTCTCCCCCCTTTTCTTTCTCTCTCTTTTCCTCTCCTTTTTCTCTCTTTTCTCTCTCTTCTCTCCCCTTTTCTTCCGTGTGGACAGCCCCCATAGATTCCTCTCTCTCTCTTCCCTTTGACTAGTCCAAGCTTATCTTCTCTCTCTCTCTCTCTCTCTCTCTCTCTCTCTCTCTCTCTTTCTTCTTCTTCTTCTTCCTTCCTCCGCACGTCCGAGCGAGTGAACCAGAAGCTCAAGCAAAAGCTACAGCCCCGTCACCACCCGTCCCGCCGCCACACTGCCGCTCGCATGCCCGTGACGGCCGCCCGCCTGATGCAGCGCATCCAGCCACCCATCCCTCGCGCCTAGGCGTCCCTCTCCCGCTCGGCCCAGCACTGTTTCGCCCCTGTTTTGCCCCGATCAGCCGCGTTCGGCCACCGCCCAACTTCATCCGGCCACCACCTGACGTCCCCGGCGTCCCCCTCACCCTCCGCTGGCCTCCCCTCGCCACCCTAGCCGCGGGAGCAACCCCGGCCAGCCCCGAACAACGACCCACGAAGTGGGTATCCAGCGACTTCAAGCCCGCTTTTGGGCCGTTTCCGGGCCCCGGATCCGTGAGTCACTTTAGAAAGATTTGTTCCTCGCGTCACTGTCGTCGGATTGATCCGATTTGTGCACGATTTGGTGAGTAATTTCACTAATCCAGGATTAGTTGGCTAATAATGCTTAAGGTCGGTTTAGTTTTAATTAATTATGTTTAGGTTGTTAGATTAGAATAAATTAGCAATTATTAGGCAATTGTGATGCGATTTAGATAAATTGATTGCGCAATTAGCAAGTAGACGTAGTCTACTAATTATTGGAAGTGCCTCGGGATTTTTCCTGACCCTTAGTGGGCTCCACTTAGGCTTTTCGGGCCAAAGTGGAATTTTTTAGTATTTAAATATTAATTTTCGGAATTAAATTAAATAATTATTTATTTTCTGAAAATTCAACTGAGATGGCCTGGAACCGAAAAATTATGCTGATGACCGTGGTGAAGTCCGTTTATTTAATCGGGCTTTATTTTGAGCTGAATTGAATTTTTAATAATAATTATTTAATTGTCGAAATTAATAAATTAATTAATTATTTTTCAGAAATTAAGATTTTGATGGCCGACGACCGAAATCTCATGCTGATCATTGTGGCGCAGTCGGTTTATTTATTTGAGTTCTATGTTGCATGGAATTAAATAAATTGTGATATTTTAGGGATCTACCCTAAATTGTTTGAAATTGAGTGAATTTGAATGATGGATTAGTAGATGGCCGGGTATGTTTATTTAGCATTTATAATGCTTTGATTGAGTTGTAAAGTGGATGGAGTTATGAGAGAATTGGAAATACTCTAGAATTGAACCCATCAGACACAGTGTATGGACCTACGTGGTTCGGTGATTGGGACATCACTAGCAAAAATGGCGCCTTAAAGAACGCACGTATCGGTCTGGTACATACATTTTTGTGGACCTACATGGTTCGGTGATTGGGATATCACTGACGAAAATGGCGCCGTAAAGAACGCACGTATCGGTCTAGTGCTCATATTGTTATAGGCATGTATGGTTCGGTGATTAAGGACATCACTGGCGAAAACAGCGCCTTAAAGAACACATACACTTGTCTATTAAATACATCGTTATAGGCATGTGTGGTTCGGTGATTTGGGATATCACTGGCGAAAACGGCGCCTTAAAGAACGCACGCAATTGTCTATTGAGTACATCGTTATAGGCATGTGTGGTTCGGTGACTAAGGATGTCACTGGCGAAAACGGCGCCTTAAAGAACGCATGCAGTTGTCTAGTGGATAAATCACTTTGGCGAACTTGGCACCCGAGAGTATTGACCTAGAATGGTCCGTTTGACATGTAATCGACTAGATCGATTGATCATTGCTTTGATTTGATGTTGTGAATTGATTGACTGAATGGAAATGACCGTGAGTGGTCTTGTTGGCATATAATCGACTAGGTCGATTTGATCGATGCTTCCATCGGTGATATGACTGTTTGGGTGTCTCTTATGAATTGTACTGACTTGCAGGTAGGATCTAAGGCCAAGGTAAGTCCTCTGTCCCGTGCGTGTTTAGGCAGCCTATAGTATAATGGTTTACTAATCGGGCTTAGTGGGGGTAGAACTCGCTGAGACGTAGTCTCATCCCAATTTGGGGAAATCATTTCAGGACCCCGCTAAGGAGCTGAGGAGGAAGGGTCGGAGAAGGATTTTTGGGAGAAGAAGATAATCCTAAGAGGGGCCTTGAGTATGGCCCAGATGGACTGAGATTCTGTCTTCTTTGATATCTCCATTTTGATGTGAATAGAGTTTAGAATAAAAAGCTGTGAAGTGTTCTGGTTTGTGTTTTGTATAAAAGTTTGGTTATAAGTTTCAATATGAAAAATATGGCCCTGCTTTTCTATCCCATCGTTTTATTGTCTTGGGATTTTAACTGCTTCTGCATGTGCTTAATAAATGAAAGGGTCGGCGATATATAGTCCTGAGATATCGCATTATAAAATCGACCAAGTGTGAAGGATGTGCGTGTGCCTGAGGATCGGGGCGTGACAGAGTGCATGGATGCATATGCATATATGGTATGATGACATGTGCATGGCTGCAAGGTAAGTAATGCTTGGATGTATGAATGATACAAACTATACTCTGATGTATTGATTGTTCTATGTGATGCATTGAGTAGTTTACTGGATCTTTTACCTGTTGAGTGGTTGTACTCACCCCTTTTGGGGACTAACATTTAAGATTAGAAAGATGCCGCTCCCTACTATCACGCGGGGCGCCTTTTACGGCCTTCCATCTGACGTGGAGGTCGAGTGTATGGAGATCGACTATCCCACCATCCCTAGTCTAACGTTCATTCGGGTTTGTGCACTAGGAGTTCAAATATGTTCACGTTCATCGTGACGGAGTGATGCGGGGGATGTTGCCGTCGCCGCCACCTGACGCACCGAGATGGGCGTGACGGCCCACGTGAGGAGTAGGAGCTGGTACTTTTTGGACATAGCCAACACTTGTAGATGGAGGATTTTGCATGAGCAACATAGAGGGTCGAGTTGTCTCTTTTTGAGTTGTGGCCAAGTCTAGCCAAGGGTCTTGGTTTTCCTTTTGATTTTTCCGACCCGTGAAACCCATCTTGAAAATATGTAAATAAAGAGTGGCTCGGCTTTATTTTCTTATGGTGCTTAGTGGTGTGCATTGTATCATGATTGTTGGAAGGAGAATTAGTAAGACTTGATTATGCTTCCGTAAATAAGATACGCTGTGTCGGGGTGCCACACGAACTCACAGGCCTGACTTCTAAACTTTATGGACCTCCTTGATTCCATAAAAGAATTAAAGGAATTGCTTCTTTTTGTTGGATAATGCAGGGTTGCTAGTTTGAACCTTTCGAAACGACCACATTATTGAGACTACCAATGCAACCCAAAGGGGATGAACAGGTTTCAAACCTTCAACAAATTTCATGGAATACTTTAACTTTGATAGATGCATAAATAGCTTGATGTAGTCAGGTGCAAATGCTTCTATGAAATAGATATAGACGATATTACAGATAGAATATATTGCACATAGATATATAGTGATTTGACATATTTTAAGCCTATGTCTACTTCAAAAACTAACTACCAACAAGACTAGAATCCACTAGTAATCTCAAAAGATGTTACAAAGTAACAAGTGCAAGTTCAACCTCAAGCCGAAAGATCCCTTTGTTGAAACACAAACACCGTTATTACACTTGTACGCTTCTCTATTAACTAATTACAATCAATAAGCATTCTTAACAGAGAACGATAGATGAGCAGAATCACAGGAGCACAACAAAGAGAATATGACAATATTAGAGATTAAGCTTTCTCAATTATGTGCAAGCCCTTTCAACTTGCTTCCATCTTCTTATATGGATGTTCCAACTCCATTCTAGCCCTTAGAGAGTCTTCAAGAAAGTCAAAGAGACATTTGGATAAAGTGGAAGCAACCGCCAGCGATCGCACTACCCTTGCAATTTGATTGCCCCAACAAAAATAAGGTTTACGAAAATGGAGTCCATTGCCTCTGTTAACTGTTTGTTCCTCTAGTTGCTCAAGCAAATGAGGTAAAAACTGCTCCGACTCAACAGCCCTACTTTTTCCATGAATTCTTAGCCTTGTCATGGCTACATCCATCTTGTCCGATGTCCGATTCAAACGAAAAATAGTCAAGGTCTTCTTCAGTTGTACTTTATGAATACGTCTATGATGGGGCGCGAATAAGTTGCACCTGTCATGTCCCAATCCTCAGGCATGCACACATTCTTCTTTATTGGTCGATTTCATAATGCGATATCCTAGGACTATATATTGCAGACCTTTTCTTTTGTTAAGCACATGCGGAAGCAGTTATAAATCCCCAGACAATAAAACAATGGGATAGAAAAGCAGGTCATATTTTTTATATTGAAATCTATAACCAAACCTTTATACATGACATTAGACATAACACATCACAAACTATTCACAACCTCAAGGTCTCACTCTATCTACACATATACAAGGGTTCACCAAGAGATGAAATTTCAATCCTCATCTTGGTCATAATCAGGATCATCCTGATCCTCCTCTGACTCCTCTTCATTCAGATCATTCTCTTCTTCAGCTTCGTCCTTGGCTTCAGACACTGGCTCATCTTCAGGCATCTCTTCAGTGGCTCCCAAGTCTTCTTCCTCCTCCGGTCCTTCCACCTCCTGCTGCCGGTCCCTTACATCCACTATTGACCCATCTGCTCGATCAGCTATTCCATCTCCAAACTTCTTCTCCACTCAAATATTTTTGGCATCATCAACCGATGCCCGGTTATTTTTCAATTAATAACCAGCGATTATTCAATTAAAGAATAATTTCCAATTTCACAAATAATTCAATTTAGCACAAAATAAAGCTCAATTAAATAAATGGACTGTGCCACGACAATCAACACAAAATTCCGGTCCTCGGCCATCTCAATCTTAATTTCCGAAAAATAAATAAATAATTAATTAATTTGGAAAATTAATAATTAATTTCAATAAATCCAATTTAGCTCAAATTAAAGCCCAATTAAATAAACGGGTTGCACCACGATCATCAGCATAAAAATTCGGCCACTAGCCATCCAAGTTGAATTTCTGGAAAATAATTAATTTATTAATTAATTTCGAAAAATAATATTTAAATACAGGAAATTCAATTTAGCGTAAAATAAAGCCCGATTAAATATACGTACTTCGCCACGGTCATCAGCATAATATTCTAGTCACTGGCCATCACTGTTGAATTTTCGAAAAATAAATAATTAATTAATTTAATTCCGAAAAATAATATTTAAATGCCAAAAATCTCACTTAGGCCCGAATCACCAAATTGAAGCCCGATTAGGGGTCGGAAAATTTCCGAGATACTTCCAATAATTAGTAGACCACGTTTACTTGCTAATTGCGCAATCAATTTATCTAAATCACATCACAATTGACTAATAATTGCTAATTTATTATAATTTAACAACCTAAACATAATTAATTAAAACTAAACAACCAATAAGTGTAATTAGTCCACTAAGGAAGGATTAGTGAGATTACTCACCAAATTGCGCGCAAATTGAATCAATCCGATGAGGGCGACACGAGGAACAAAACTTCCTAAAGCACGGCTCAGGTTCGGGGCCTAGAAACAGCCCAAAAGCAGGCCTAAAGCTGTTGGAAACCCGCTTCGTGGGTTGCTACCCTTGGCTGGCCTGAGCTGTTCCGGCGGCTAGGGTGGCGAGGAAAGGCCGGTGGAGGGTGAGGGGTACGCCGGGGGGTCGCAAGGTGGCCGGATGGAGCTTAGCAGTGGCCAAAGGTGGCCGGGCAGGGGCAGAACCGAGCTGAATAAAGGCTGGTTCGCTGGTGGAGGTCGCTTGGCACGAGGGAACGGAGCTGGTGGCGGACGGCGGCGAGCAGTGGGCGCGCGAGCGGTTCGGCTCTGGTGCGGCAATGACGGGCGGCTGGTTCAGTCTTCGGTGAGCTGCTGTCCTTCCTCCGTTTCTGGTTTCCGCAAAGAAGAAAGAAGAAAGAAGGGGTTCGGTCACGTGGGGTTGAGGGGAAGAAGAAAGAAGAGAGAGAAGAAGAGATAAGCTTTGACTAGTGAAAAAGAAAGAGACAAAGAGAGAGAGAGAAGGGTGAGTGGGTGGGGGGGAAAAGAATTCGCACGAGGGGGAAGGATGAGGAGAGAGAAGAGAGAGAGAGAGAAAAAGAGAGAAGGGAGAGAGAGAAAAAGATAAATTTATAATACTTTTCTTATTTCTTTTCTTTTTTCTTTTCCCTTTCCCTTTCCATTTTCTTTTGGTCTTCAATTTTTCCTCCAATAATTTGTTTATTGAAATTTCGGACTCGTCAATAATTTGACGAACAATGAGACAAGATCCCAAAAATGAATTGTGATACGCTCGAATATTCGATTCCCAAAATTGAGTTCAATTTCCTGGTTATAATCGATCAGACGCGATTTTAGTCCAATCCAATCAATTAAGTAGCTTTTTGGGATTTCACCGCAGATACAACCCTTAACGGCTTCACCCAATAGGTTAGTTAACTCATGAGTGATCAGCTTAGAGAAAAAGGATGCCTATTTCACTTTATCGAAACAGGGTCAAATTTCAGGATGTTACAACTCTTCCCTTCTTATAAAATTTTGTCCTCAAAATTTAAACCATTACACACTTTGATCAAAATGGTGGGGGTACCACTATCCCATCGATTCTTCAGTCTCCCATGTCGCTCCTTCAGTGCCGTGGTGTTGCCAGACCACTTTGACCAACGGAATGGTCTTTGTACGCAGAACTTGTTCTTTGCGATCGACAATCTGAACCGGGCTTTCGACGTATGACACATGGTCATCCACGTCCAATTCCTCGAAATTGAGCATGTGGGTCGGGTCAGGCTCGTACTTCTTTAATATCGACACGTGAAAGACGTTATGCACTTGCGCCAATCTTGATGGCAACACAAGACGATACGCTAGGTTTCCGATTCTTTCAAGAATATCAAACAGACCTACGTACCTCGGACTTAGCTTGCCTTTCTTACCAAACGCCAAGTTCCCCTCATTGGTGACACTTTTAGAAAAATGTGATCACTAACTTGGAATTCCAAAGACCTTCGACGCTTATCTGCATAACTTTTCTGCCTGCTCTACGCTGTCTTTAATCTGTCTCTGATCACTGCCACAACATCTACTGGTTGCTGAACCAACTCTGGGCCTGTTATTTTCCTTTCCCCGACTTCATCCCAACATACTGGAGTTCTGCATGCTCTGCCATACAACGCTTCAAATGGAGCCATCTTGACGCTCTGCTGATAACTATTGTTGTAGGCGAATTCTACCAGATGCAGCTGATCTTCCCAACTTCCTTTGAAGTTTATGACACACGCTCTCAGCATGTCTTCAAGAGTCTAAATTTTCCTTTCCGACTGGCCATCCTTCTGAGAATGATATGCCGTACTGCACTGAAGCTTTGTACCTAAAGCACTCTGCAAGCTCTTTCAAAAAGCAGCAGTAAACCTTAGGTCTCTATCGAATGCTATTGTAACTAGCATTCCATGCATACGAACCACTTGATGCACATACTAGTCTGTGTGTCTATCAAGACTGAGGTCCTTTCAAAATGCAATGAAGTGAGCCGACTTTGTAAGCATGTCGACTTCTACCCAAGTCGAATCATTCTCTCTCTGACTCTTTGGTAGTCCAGTCACAAAGTCCATCGTGATACGTTCCCATTTCTAGTCTGGGATTGCAAGAGGTTGCAGAAGTCCTCCCAGCTTGCAATGTTGGGCTTTTACTTGCTGACAAGTCAAATACTTAGCCACATGCTTGGCGATGTCCACCTTCATACCTGACCACCAATAGTGTTGACGCAGGTTCTGATACATCATGGTGCTTCCAAGATGAACGTTGCAACTGCTACGATATGCTTCAAATAAAACATCCTCTTTACGCTCTACATCATTTGGTACAACTAAACATCCACAGAACCTTAGTGTCCCATCATCAGAAATCTGAAAGTTAGCTTTTCCTTAAGCTCTTGGAAATTACACTTGCACTGATATGTTCACATGAACTTTTCTTCCTCTTTCAACAGTCGAGTTGTTAACACTGAGAACCCTTCCATGAACCTTCTGTCATACCCTGCTAAACTCAGAAAACTTTTGATCTTCGTCACGGTTGTCGGTCTTGGCCAATTGATTACAGCTTTAATCTTATTTGGGTCTACGGAGATTCCTTCTCTGGAAATCACATTACCTAAGAACACAACACGAGTCGACCAAACTCGCATTTGCCAAACTTAGCATACAATTGATGGGTTCTTAAGGTTTGGAATATTAATCTCATATGGCTTTCATGCTCTTCATTACTTCTTGAATACACCCGAATATTGTCAATGAACACGTTCACAAATTAATTTGGATACTCATTGAACACACGATTCATTGCAACAAGGCATTCCTTAAGCTAAACCCTTTCATAGAGAACATCCAGGTTATACATAACCAAAATATTTAAGCATCACTTTAGTCAGTGATTCTCTTTATTACAACTTCATTCTCACAAACTGAAATTCTATAAACTTAACCCAAAATTTCATTGTGCTACTTTGATAAAGTCACTCCAAAAACGTTCTTCCTCTGATCGGTGCATAGTCGGTTCATTCTTGTCCCCTTCACCATTCTAGGGGTGTTCTATATGTGGTGCTTTCCCTTTGTTCCATCCATTAGTGATGGCATATGTCTGTCCTTGACCTGGAGGTCCGAATAGTCCACCCTGCTGTGCAATTGATGGCGGGAGTCCTCGGTTTTGACCCATCTGTGGCGGTGGTGGTAGCTGCTGTAGTCTCATTTGCTTGCGTGGACAATCCTTGCACTGGTGGCCATGATTGCCACATTTAAAACAAGCGCCCGTCCTCCTATAGCATGGAGCTGAGCCATGTCTTTTCCTACAAAAACTACACACGTCGATTAAGTTGGGTGTTGACTTTCCAATCCTATCCTGCTTGTTCAATGGGATGGGATACCTTCCTTCAGTCATCAATCTCTTCCCAAACTGATTCCTGTCCTGATTAAATCTGAATCGCGATCTAGATGCGGCGGCTCGTTCATTCAAATTTTTCTCGATCAGCTGAGCTCGCCCATATAGCTCATTGCAGTTCTTTATATCAAGTGGCACTAGCGGATCTTTCAGTTCTGGTCGGAGGCCATCTATAAATCTCATTACCTTCTCCTCGGGATCCTGGATCAACCTAGGAGCATACTGTGATAATTCGGTGAATTTCACTTCATACTGGTCCACCGTCATTGGACCTCGACAGAGACGCAGAAATTTCGCCATCTTCAATTGCTTAGCACAACTGGAGAAGTACTTGTCACGAAACGCTCTAATGAAGGCATTCCATATTGGGGCTATGCCTTCCGAAAATACTTCTCCTCTGGTGGCTTTCCACCAAGTACTTGCAACTCCCTGCATCTAATACATTGCAAGGGTAACCTTCTCTTCTTCAGAGCACTTTAGTAGCTCAAATGCTTTTTCCAGTTCTTCGATCCAACGGGTTGCAGCCTCGGGATCTCTTGTCCTAGTGAACTTCAGTGGTTGCAACTTCAGGAAATGTTCAACGAGCTTATGAATCGGTCTGTCTACAACTACATTTCCTTGTGGAACTTCAACTTGTGCGGCAACGGCTGCGGCAGCTTGATTCCGGGCTTGCTGACCCATCAGATCTCCGATTGCCTGGAGCGCCTGCATGATCCCTTCGAATCTGGGATCATTAGGGGCTGCTACCCCGACATCTGCGACAGGTGGAATCATTCCACTCGTGCTAGCCTGTGCTGGTGCTTGACCAAGTCCGCCTCGGGTTCCGACACGAGTTGGAGCTCTACCCCGAATAACGGCCATACTGGTCCTCTTTACAGGAGTTCTCGACTCCTGATCGCTCATGGTGTAGCTTTACTCAACTAACACCTATTTCCAATTCAATACCGAATTAGAAACAGAGCGATCCAAACAACAAACAATTTTAGCACTCAGCTAACACAGACATGCATTAACATGAATTGAAAGGCCTTTCCTACTAACTATCCCATGGTCATCGGTCCTTATCACTCCAATCTTGAACTTCGCTCAGATACAACAAAAATGGGATGTCACGCCCCGATCCTTAGGCACGCACACATCCTTCTCTATTGGTCGATTTCATAATGCAATATCCTAGGACTATATATTGCAGACCTTTTCTTTTGTTAAGCACATGCGGAAGCGATTATAAATCCCAGACAATAAAACAATGGGATAGAAAAGCAGGTCATATTTTTTATATTGAAATCTATAACCAAACCTTTATACATGACATTAGACAAAACACATCACAAACTATTCACAACCTCAAGGTCTCACTCTATCTACACATATACAAGGGTTCACCAAGAGATGAAATTTCAATCCTCATCTCGGTCATAATCAGGATCATCCTGATCCTCCTCTGACTCCTCTTCATTCAAATCATTCTCTTCTTCAGCTTCATCCTCAGCTTCAGACACTGGCTCATCTTCAGGCATCTCTTCAGCGGCTCCCCAGTCTTCTTCCTCCTCCGGTCCTTCCACCTCCTGCTGCGGGTCCCTTACATCCACTATTGACCCATCTGCTCGATCAGCTGTTCCATCTCCAAACGCCTTCTCCATCACATCAAAAGGAACGTCTTCTTCCGAGATAGGACCTTCTCTGCGTCCATCAAAATAATCGCGGTACCAAGACCGATACCTGTGGGGCCTCTGGTCTTCCTCCCCCACATTAACCCAGATGGTAGACTGAACTAATACATACAATAATCCTTCTGGGTGAGGATGGACGTGGAAATGGGTCTCAAATTCTAAAATATGTTCCGGGACACCGTAATGCATACGAGGACGAGGAGGTGGAGGTCCTGCCATTCTAAGGGCCTGAAATGATTTCCCCAAACTGGGACGAGACTATGTCTCAGCAAATTCTACGCCACTAAGACTTAATTAGGAAACCAATACACCTTACGACTGCCTATGCACAACATGAGTCGGAGGACTTACCTTGGCCTCAGGTTCCAATTGCATATTAGCATAGTTCAAATAGACACCCAAGCAATCATATCACTGATCGAAGCATCGATCAAATCGACTCAGTCGATTACACGTCAACAAGACCAATCACGGCCATTCCATTCAATCAAGCAATTCACAACATCAGACTAAAACAATGATCAATCGACCTAGTCGATTTCATGTCAATAATGACCCTTCCCGGCCAACTCAGTTCAATCAATCAATCCATGACAAACGAATCAAACCATATCGATGATTTCATCTATACTCGATAATTAATCTCAACATTCCCATTCAACATTCCCACTCAAATATAGGCTCAAGGTGCTAGAGGTGACCCCAACACAAAGTCTCATCATCGTGCGGTACTTAGTCCTTGACCACAAATAACAATAGTATAAGGCGCTAGAGGTAGCTCACACGAAATCTCGCTATCATGTAGTACTTAGTCATTAACTACAAATGAGAATAGTATAAGGCGCTAGAGGTAACTCACACGAAATCTCACTATCGTGCAGTACTTAGTCCTTAACTACAAAATGCAATAGGGTAAGGCGCTAGAGGTGACTCACACGAGATCTTCCATCGTGTAGCACTTAGCCCTCCATTATGCATAACAATGCAGCAAGGCACTAGAGGTAATTCCCATGCGACTCAGGTCGCCATGTAATACTTAGTCCTTAACTACAATAAGCAATGGTATAAGGCACTAGAGGTAACTCACACGAAGACTTCTACTTGTGTAGTACTTAGTTCTTTACCGACTCATGATCCATTGGTTTCCCTCGACACAACACACATCACATCACTTCCGATAATCCTCTTGCTATAACTATAAGTCAACACACGATTAATCCCTCACGGCCCAATGACAATGTGCCTCACATTGTCTTGGCCTCATTTCTTCGTATCAAACATATCCGATAAAATATCGTGCGTGGGCACACCGCTGGCCTTAGCCAAAATATAATATTTTCCTTTCCATAACTCCCGCATTTTCTGTAGTCCATTCAAATATTTTTGGCATCATCAACCAATGCCCGGTTATTTTTCAATTAATAACCAGTGATTATTCAATTAAAGAATAATTTCTAGTTTCACAAATAATTCAATTTAGCACAAAATAAAGCTCAATTAAATAAACGGACTATGCCACGACAATTGGCACAAAATTCCGGTCGTCGGCCATCTCAATCTTAATTTCTGAAAAAATAATTAATTAATTAATTAATTTCGAAAATTCATAATTAATTTCAATAAATCCAATTGAGCTCAAATTAAAGCCCAATTAAATAAACAGGCTGCACCACGATCATCAGCATAAAAATTCGGCCACTAGCCATCCAAGTTGAATTTCCGGAAAATAATTAATTAATTTATTTATTTCAAAAAATAATATTTAAATACAAGAAATTCAATTTAGCTTAAAATAAAGCCCGATTAAATAAACATACTTTGCCACGGTCATCAGCATAATATTCTGGTCACTAGCCATCACTGTTGAATTTTCGGAAAATAAATAAATAATTAATTTAATTCTGAAAAATAATATTTAAATGCCAAAAATCCCACTTAGGCCCGAATCGCCAAACTGAAGCCCAATTAGGGGTCGGAAAATTTTCGAGATACTTCCAATAATTAGTAGACCACGTCTACTTGCTAATTGCGCAATCAATTTATCTAAATCGCATCACAATTGACTAATAATTGCTAATTTATTCTAATCTAACAACCTAAACATAATTAATTAAAACTAAACAACCAATAAGTGTAATTAGTCCACTAAGCAAGGATTAGTGAGATTACTCACCAAATCGCGCACAAATCGGATCAATCCGACGGGGGCGACGCGAGGAACAAAACTTCCCAAAGCACGGCTCGGGTTCGGGGCACAGAAACGGCCCAAAAGCGGGCCTAAAGCTGCTGGAAACCCACTTCGTGAGTTCTTGCCCTTGGTTGGCCGGAGCTGTTCCGGCGGCTAGGGTGGTGAGGAGAGGCCGGCGGAGGGTGAGGGGTACGCCGGGGTGTCGCGAGGTGGCCGGATGGAGCTTCGCGGTGGCCGGAGGTGGCCGGACAGGGGCGGAATCGAGCTAAATAGAGGCTGGTTCGCTCATGGAGGTCGCTTGGCGTGAGGGAACGGAGCTGGCCGCGCACGGTGACAAGCGGTGGGCGCGCGGGCGGTCCAGCTCCGGTGCGGCAGCGATGGGCGGCTGGTTCAGTCTTCGGTGAGCTGCTGTCCTTCCTCCGTTTCTAGTTTTCGCGAAGAAGAAAGAAGAAAGAAGGGGTTCGGTCGCGTGGGGTTGAGGGGAAGAAGAAAGAAGAGAGAGAAGAAGAGATAAGCTTTGACTAGTCAAAAAGAAAGAGAGAAAGAGAGAGAGAAGGGTGAGTCGGTGGGGGGGAAAAGAATTCGCACGAGGGGGAAGGGAAGAGGAGAGAGAAGAGAGAGAGAGAAAAGAGAGAAGGAGAGAGAGAAAAAGATAAATTTATAATACTTTTCTTATTTCTTTTCTTTTTCTTTTTCCCTTTCCCTTTCTATTTTCTTTTGGTCTTCGATTTTTCCTCCGATAATTTCTTTATTGAAATTTCGGACTCGTCAATAATTTGATGAACGATGAGACAAGATCCCAAAAATGAATTGTGATATGCTCGACTCCCAAAATCGAGTTCAATTTCCTGGTTATAATCGATCAAACGCGATTTTAGTCTAATCCAACCAATTAGGTAGCTTTTAGGGATTTTACTGCGGATACATCCCTTAACGGCTTCACCCAATAGATTAGTTAACTTGTGAGTGATCAGCTCAGAGAAAAAGGACCATAGGCACGTTGACGAAATGTCCATTTCACTTTAACGAAATGGGGTCAAATTTCAAGATGTCACAGCACCGGTTCATCTTGATATGCTATGATGGAGAGACACTCTTTTGAAAGGGTATGAGAGAAGTCATATAAATAACTTCAAGAGATAACAATTGGGTTGGTTTTGTAGAAAGAACGTTAAGAAAGAAACTATTCTCTTTTCTCTGTCGAGCAAAGAACAAAAGGCATTCCATTACTACTTTCAGAAGACAGTCGACATTAACGCTATGGAAATTGAATGTTTTCGTGATTGCATTCGGATCAATGTGAAGTCATATCATTCATTGTTCGCTCATGATTTAACATTCGTTCTAGGGTAAATTGTTCATTGAGTAGCTGTGGCACCCCCGACACGGCCCCCGATCCACTAGGGTCGTCACAGAGTTCTTACCCTTTTTTTATCCTAATTACATGTGACATCCCAGATTTTTAACCTTGTTTTCTATTGAATAAATCGGGCATTTCATTGACGCGCCTATAGGGTTGTTCTCAGAGCTGATCACTCTTGGGATAACAAGACTATCTAGGGAAGCCATTAAGGATTTGAAGGCAAATAGACCTGAAGATTTGACCAGGAATCGGCTACTCAATCATGTTTATCTGCTGAGATCATTACAGCACAGACGTAAATAAATTAGAGATCAGAGATAGGTTAGTTTGATTGAGATGAGTGGTTAGATGTGGGTGATCCCACTAAATTGCAAAATTCTCATTGATCAGCACTAGCTTGATTTTTCTATTATTTTGGTACCATGTGTCCATATTTAGATCCTTGAGATTTTCACAACAACTGAGAGTCGCCAATGAGTCGAGCGGGTTCATCATGGCTCGAAGAAAATGGACGACGGGTCATTTGCACTAAAAATGGCTGAAAGTTACTCGGTAGCTTAGGTCACGCTAAAAACGCACCGAATGGAAATTAATCATCAATTCAAGTCCGATTTCAGAAATTGAAGATTTTATCATATCACAATAAATTCTAGGAGTGTCAACTTAGTCTCAAAAGATTTTTAGAGAGTCCAAGATTTTTACGGAAAGTCATTTCAGACGTTGCGGAAAATTAGCAGAAATTCAAATGGACCAAATAAAAGGAAATTTGGACTTGCAAGCCGAGCTATTTGATGAGGGGCACTTGTACAAATAATGGGCTTTTTCTACATCAAATTTGGACATTAAATTGAAGAATTCGGAATAAGGCATGGACAGCTACTTTGGCTTCAAAAATTGGATAATTGGTGGTTTATTTTGTGATATTATTGAGCAAGAAAGTAATATAGGGAAACATGGTGACATTTATGCAAGCCTAGGGGGAGACAACGCCTTAATTGAATGGATATGGATTGTTGACTTTCTTCCCTCCTTCGGCAGCTTCCTCCTCACGCATGCCAGTTGCTTTTCTCTTTACTTCGTGCGCTGAGTTCCTCCTCTCACAACCAAGTCTTGCTTTGGTTTCACTTTTAATTTTCCTTCGAAGTCGACCAGCCCATTCTCCTTCAATCTCGGCTGCGTGCCCTCTTCCTTTCATTGCCCTACACCTATCGAAGTAACGCATGCCCCACATACTCCATCCACCTCACGCCTCTCTTCCACCAAAGCCCACACTGCTTTGCACGCCCATGTCTTCATTTGCGGGGTCAACTTCCTTCTACGTTGAAGTCCAACGATTGACCTCACTCCACTGATCCCTCTCCACGTTGAAGCCTCCACCGATTCTTTCATTTCCTTCACCACTGAAGCCTTGTTTGACCACTCCTCATCCACGCGGTCTCTTCACGAAGCCAACAGCCCAGCAACTTCAACCGTTCCTCTCTCCAACGAAGCCGCGTGTGTCTCCCTTAGCGCCATCGACTTTGCTACTTCCTCCACACGTTTTCACGGTCAACTAGCAAATTCCAATTGATGCGAGCAGCGAAGCTTGAAGACCAGCAGCTTTCATCTTCATCCGCATGGCTGTCAGCCAGCAACGAAGACAGCAGCTCCTTTGGGCCACTGAATCCTCAAGTGCAACAACCCATCGAGTCCAGCAGTCTTCAGCCCAGTGAAGCCAGTCTTCTCTTCAAGCCCAGCTCGCATTCCTTTCAGCAGCCCATTTGAAGTCCTGCAGCCTAAGAAGCCCAACAAGTTCTATTTTAGTCAAGCCCAAGCCCGTGAAGCAAGTGAAATTTCAACAGTCCAGCCCGTGAAGAAGGCCCAACTGCAAGCTCAACCCAAGCTCAGCAAATTAATGTGGGCTTATGAGGCTTGTAGGCTCAGCCCGCATGTCTGTCAACGCCATCGAAAATTTAAGTTTCGGCTGCCGTCGCGCCGTCACACTATTGTCGTGGTGTTTCAGTCTCCCCTTTTAATCAGGTGAGTTTTACTCACTAATGCTTTCTTAGTTTGCTAATTATGCTTAAGAGTTGATAGATTTAATTAAGTGTAATTAGGTGGTTAGATTAGTTTAGAACAATTAAATTAGTGACTTAATGATGCATGTTCGGTGGTTAGCATAATCATTAGCAAGTAGAGAGCTCCTAATGTTTATTGAATGCATCTTAGGATTTTCCCGACCCTTATCGGGTTTCAATTAGGCATTATGGCCATAAATTGGATTTATCATATTTATTTACTAATTTTCAAAATTAATTATTTAATTTTTTATTTTCCATAAATTAGGCGGGAATAGCCGACGATCAGAATTTTATGCCGATTGTTGTGGTGCAGACCGTTTATTTAATTGAGCTTTATGTTGTGCTGAAACTAATTAATTGTGATTATATGATTATTTTCTTGAATTAATTAAATTAAATAATTAATTGGAAAATAACCAGGTGTCGGTTGACAGCACCAAAAATGTTTTGGTGGATTACAAATAAGGGTGCGATTTATGGAAATGAAATTATTATATTTTGCCTAAGGCCAACCATATGCCCACGCACGTATACTTTTGTCAGAAAAGAATAAGAAATGGGATAAATTGATTGTACGTTCAAAGTATCACGCGAAATACCGGCTTGGTGACCCTATAGGTCATTTTGTATATGGACGACATGCCATAACAACTCAGTAACCCAATGGGTTATTTTGTAGATGGATGTTATGATGAATATACTCAATGACTTATATGTCATTTTGAAGAATGAATTGTATAAAATACTGGCTCGGTAACCCGATAGGTTATTTGGAAGAATGGACAGTATCGATTGAAATGACCAAGAATGGTCCAATTGACATGTAATCGACTAAGTTGATTAATCGAGATATCAATCTGTGATGTGATTGCTTAGGTGCCTATTTGAACTGTGCTAATATGCAGGTGGAATCTAAGGCCAAAGTAAGTTCTCTGTCCTGTGAGTGCATAGGCAATCCAAACGGTGTATCGGTTTACTAATCGAGTCTTAGGGGATAGAACTTGCTGAGACGTAATCTCATCCTGGTTGTGGGACAACGTTTCAGGACCTTTATGAGGAGCCTGAGGAGAAAGAACCCGAAGAGGAGTACCTGGAGGAGAACCCTGATGATGATCCTGAGTACGACCCGGATGAAGACTGTGAACCCTGTTTATAGGTAGTTGAGTGTGAAACTAAACCTTTGTGAATAGTATGGTAAAAATACTTTGAGGTGTGGTTGTATAAAATTTTGGTTGTGAATTTCAATATGAAAAATATGGCCCTACTTTTCTATCCCATTATTTTATTGTCTGGGGATTATAATTGCTTCCACATGTGCATATTAAAATGAAAAGGGTCGGCGATACGTCCTGGGATATCGCTTTTAAAATTGACCAAAGATGAAGGATGGGTACGTGATTGAGGATCGGAGCGTGACATCCCCTTTTTGTGATACGAGAGCAAAGTTCAAGATTGGAGTGAGAAGGAGCGATGATTATTGGGATAGTAGTAAGAAAGGCCTTTTAATTCATGCTAGTGCATGTTTGTGTTAACTAAATGCTAGAATTGTTTATCATGTGTGGATCGCTCATCTTCTAATACAGTGTGGATTTAGAAAACAGGTTTCGGTGTAAAGGCTGAATCATGAGCGAGCAAGAGCTAAGAACTCCTCGTAAGAGGGTTGTAACTTCTATGACTCGGGGTGGAACACCAACTGGATCGGTGTCCGAGGCAGTTGTGGCGAAGTTGGCGCAGGCCAGCGTGAGTGTAAGAGTACTGTTATAGGCTGGTACTAGTGTAGCAGCACTGAGTGATCCTACTTTCGAGAGGATTGTTCAGGCGCTAGTGTCCTTGGATTTGGTTGAGTCAATATGTTTAGGACCAAACCGCTGCTGTTGTTGCTATCACTACTGCCGTTAGTGCCACAATTGCTGCTGTTGCTACACCTGCCGAGATCTAGAGTGGGGATGTGATTTGGGAGCGAGTCGTTGCATTCAAGTTGAGGTACAAATCCAGTTCAGGTAAAAATGGAAATTGGTAAGGGAAAAAACTGAGGTTGAGAGAAAAGTATTTTATTTCACTCAATAGGAAGGGTGGGGCAGTCAGGTCAGGACCTAGTCAAATGGATCATGTTGTTTCCAGACGTGATGATGGAATTGGTCTTATGTCCTTCCTAGGTTGAGAAATTGTTTGGAGTGTAGCCAACAGGGATATCTGCACAGGAGTGGTCCTAGTAGACCAACGGGACAACCTGAAAGAGTGCATGCTGTCACTTGATAGGAGATAGAAAACTCATCAAATAGGTGTTGGATTTGTAGAAGGAAACATGGATAAATCTAGTGTCCAAGAATGACTAGAGTGCGTTGGAGGTGATTTTATCAAAGTAGCGCAGCAAACTTTTGTGCTAAGTTGGTAGAACTTTAATTGTTGAAATAAAGTGGAAGAAGGGGGAACCACTAGTTATAGTCATGTTCGACTAGTTGCTGAAATGTAATCTGGACGCTACAAAAGTAGAGTGGGCTCATGGAGCATCTTGTGATAATGAATTATGGTCATGGAGTGAGGCATCCCAAAATTTCATGGTAACCTATGGATGCATTACGACCTATGAAAAGGTGATTGACGTGTTATTGATTTATGTTATGGCCTTTAGACCAAAGAATTTTAATAGATTAATGCCAAGTATTTTAATGGAGAATTATTTGGGTAGAAATACATCTTATGTTAATGGATGATTAAGGTTGGTGCTATAGGACAATTTGACAAAGAAGACTTTGTTCTTGACTATGCACTTTATAGATTTGATTTTATGGATTAATGTCACAAAGTCTTTTGCCATTTTATTATGCAATTAGGTATTTATTTAAATGAGGATTAAGATGTATTATTAAAAGTAAACTTGGGCCATTTAAGTTTGGACTTTAGGCCCAAGAGTGTTGGCCTAAAGTGGGCCAAGAGTCCCAGCCCATGGAACCCATGGGGTAGTTGACGCATCGAGGGGGGGGGAGGAGCCACATGGCCTCTTCCAAGGGCAAAAGAATGCTTCAAGTGCCATAACTTTCGCCAAAGGGACACTTAAGTGCCATAACTTACGAAAGGTACACTTAAGTGTCACATTCAAAGAAAAACGGATCACTTAAGTGCCACTCTGGCCAAAATCCAGACAAAATGCCGAAGTGGCATTTTTCGCGAAGCGCCCCAAAAATGACGCCGTTTTGCACATTGATATGGCGAAATAATGCAAAAACGGCGTCATTTTGGGCTGACGTGGTAAAAAAATAAATAATTAAATAATTAAATTTAATTTAAAATTAAAATTAAAATTTTAAAATTAAATTTAGTTAATATATTAAAAATAATAATTAAAAAATAAAAAAACTCTAAAAAACTTTAAAAAAAATTTTGAAAAAGGGAACGGGGGATGCGGCTCAGGGATCCGCCCTCAGCCGTTGCCACCACCATCGAGAAGGGCCGGTGACGGCGGGAGGAGGGTCAGCCGGGGTCGCCGGGCTCTGGCCAGGGGCTGGCGACCCTGGCCGATTGGTAGCGAGGGCTGCGAGCCCCCATGAATCCAGCGGCGAGGGCTCGTGGCCCTCACCTAGATCCAACGACGAGGGCTCACAAGCCCTCGCCGCCAGTCGGCCAAGCGAGGGCCGCAAGCCCCCCCAGATCTAGTGGTGAGGGCTCGTGGCCCTCGCCTAGATCCAGCGGTGAGGACTCA
The DNA here is from genome assembly GCA_017140165.1 of Eucalyptus shirleyi. Taxonomy (NCBI): domain Eukaryota; kingdom Viridiplantae; phylum Streptophyta; class Magnoliopsida; order Myrtales; family Myrtaceae; genus Eucalyptus; species Eucalyptus shirleyi. Next base: position 134,779 of record JADGRX010000013.1, read on the forward strand.
CGGCCTTCGCCCAGATCCGGCGAGGGCTCGCGAGCCCTCGCCGCCGGTCGACCAAGCAAGGGTCGCCAACCCTCGCCGAATCTGGGCAAGGGCCGCGAGCCCCCCCAAATCCAACGACAAGGGCTCGCGACCTCGACCAACCCTCCCCTTGTCAACGCTGGCGCTTCCGGCGATGGCGGGGCGGCAGCGGCGAGGGTTGATCCCTCAGCCGCCTCCCCCATTCCCTTATTTTTAAAAAGTTTTTTAGAGTTTTTAAATTTTTTTAATTATTATTTTTAAAATATTTTAACTAAATTTATTTTTAAAATATTTTAACTAAATTTATTTTTAAAATTATTAGTTTTTAATATTTTAACTAAATTTAATTAATTATTTATTTATTTTTTTACCACGTCAGGCCAAAACGACGCTGTTTTTGTATTATTTCGCCACGTCGGCATGTAAAATAGTGTCGTTTTGGGTTTGCTTCGCCGGAAAAATGCCACGTCGGCATTTTGGCCAGATTTTGGCCGGATTGGCAGTCAAGTGATCCCTTTTACTCTGATTTTGGCACTTAAGTGTACCTTTCGTAAGTTATGGTACTTAAGTATCCATTTGGCCAAAGTTATGGCACTTGAGGTGTCCACACGTCCTCTTCCAAGTGTCTTCGGCAAGGGAGACACTTGTCTCCCTCTTGGGAACAAGTGTCCCCCATGCAAAATGTGGATGCATGCAAGCTTTCTTTTCAACCAAAAAGGAAAAGGGGGAAGGGGGTGGTCAATCTAGGTGCCAAGAGAGAGGAGAGAAAGAGAGAAAGAGAGAAAGAGAGGAAGAGAGGAAGAGAGAAAGGAAGGGGGAGGTTCGTCGCCACCATGCCCCATTGTCGAGCCCGCCTAGTCCCACCGTTGTTCTTGCTGTGTTTTCCTTTGATTTGAGGCAAGTGAAGTCCTAAAACCTACTCTTTGCATTGTTGTGTGTATGTGTAGTAGATGATAAGTCTTGGTTGTGGTAGATGGGATGAAATTTCGGAGCTTTGAAGAGAGATTCGTTGGCCATGCATGCTGTTTCTGGAAAGACCAGTCCGACCGTCCATGAGATTGTGTGTTGCATGTGACCTTTTAGTCAGAATCGTGTTTCGATTTCTGCATGAAAGTTGTAGAGAACAAGAGGAACAACATACTAAAATTTGAGGCAAAAAATAACAAGAAATGGTTAGTGAAATTATTTTTCTTTGGAGAGACTAGATCTGGAATTCGTTGTGCTGACCTTCAGTGGTTTTGTGGTCTGTAAAGTAATCTTCTCGTGAAAATATCACCTTGATCTCTTAAAAAAAGTTGTATTGTACTTCTTGAGGTAGAACATATCAAAAATTTAGAGAAAACAAACAAGAGTAGGTAGGTGAAATCGTGGTCTTTCGGAGATGGTTAGATCTGGAAATTTCGGTACTAGGAGCAGAAGTTTTAACCGCCTATATTTAATTACCTAGGACGAATCTGACTTTGATGTCTTGATGAAGTATTTACCATATAGTTTTTGATATCACATAGTCAAATTTCATAATTTTTAAATGTCATTTGTGTATTTAATCGATTTTTTTTTAAAACTGTGCAATCTGATGTGTTCGAACTTGGTAATGTTGCAATGCGTGGTCTACCCTGTTTTTAATGAGATTCTTTTGGAAAAGTGTTCTGCATGAAATACCTTTATTTATGTCTTTCCTAAAACATATTCAAATTTAGTAATTTTTGAAGTTCATTTGCCTATTTAACCAAAAATGTTTCAAAAACTGTGCAAGTGGAACAGACAGAATTAGTAGTGGTGTGATGTGTGGTCTGTATTGAACTATATGGAGATCTTTTGGTGTATTGTTCTTCATAAAATATATGTTTTTATGTCCTGAATACCACATGTTCAAATTTCATAAATTTTGAAGGTCATTTGGGTATTTAATTAAAATGTTTTCTAAAACTGTGCAACCTGGATTGTGCGAATTTCAAAAGCTGGAATGCGTGGACTATTCTGTTTGTATGAAATTGCGGTGGTGTTTGTGTTCTGCATGAGATAAATGCCTCTAGAGCTTGTCTATGATGTACTAAATTGTTAAAAATTATTAGGGTCAATCACTAAACTTTAAGAAGTGCAAATTAAAAGAACGCATTCCGCTTCTAAAATAATAGCAATGATCCATAAGTTTGCCCCATGAATTATATTGTTTTTAAGTGATTGAATTTTGCTGCACATGTGATGATATTTGACATTTCATATGAAATCAAAAGCTCAAATTTACTTTGTTGCCATCACATAATGTACCATGTTGATATTGAGATGCAAATGTGAATATGAATTATGATAAATGAGGATACTGTCGGAGGTGTGAGCCGACAATGCCCTGGGAGTGTCGAGATGCCTGGAGTATGTATGCCAAATGCCCGGTGGCCTAGTGGCGTAATTCCGAAGGGTCCTTGGGAGTTTCAAGATGCTCGGTGGTATACAGTATGTAATTCTAGGGGGGAATGCCTGGTGGTATGTCGGTACGTAATCCCGGAAGCCCCGGAGGTGTGCCGAGGGGATACCTCGTGATGCTAGTTGAAATGCGAGATGCCCGGAATGTGGGGGTGTCGGATGCCTGAAGGTGTGTGCCAGAGGTTCCTCGTGATGCCAGGTTGGACACGAGCGATAAATTGTGGGATGCAAACATTGGTCCCTGGGAAGAAAAATTGAAGGGATCCTTGTAATAGATATGAATTGAAAATGAATCATGTGCATGGGTGTATGCATATGGTATGTATATGCATGAATGCTTGATGACGAGTCCATGGTGGTATATACACATATGGCATGGTGATATATGCATGAATGCTTGATGATGAGTGCATGGTGGTATATGCACATATGGCATGGTGATATATGCATGGATGCTTGATTATGAGTGCATGATGGTATATGCACATATGGTATGATGACATATGCATGGTTGCAAGATAAGTTATGCTTGAATGCATCAATGATATGTGCTTTGTTATGATGCCTTGATTGTTTTGTTTGACGCAATGAGTAGTTTGGTGGATTTTTACTACTGAGTGGTTGTACTCACCCCTTTTGGGGATTAACATTTCAAACTAGACAAGATTCCTCTACTGCCACTGCCACCAGTAGATGGATCAAGTGGTTGGATATAACTGCGATGAGGAGGATAGCAAAGGAAGGAACTTTTTGACACCGACACTGATCGATGGACTTTAAGTATATGACTATTGAAAGAAATGTCGGTCATCTTTTGAAGTACAGCCGAGTATAGAATACTATGGCATTTTGATGTATCGATGAATGATGTCCATCAAGTTATGTAAATAAAAGTGTACGGCTTTAATTTATATGAAATGTCTTAGTTGGTGTGCATCGTTTTGTGAATATAGGGAAGGGAGTTGTTGGATATGCTTCCGTTATATGAATTGCATAAGGGAACGATCTAAAAGATGTAAACCCCTAGGTTGTATGGACCCACTGTAATTGAAATGGTATCAGAGTGACATGTTATTAGGGAAAGTCAAAGGTAAGCGAACTATGGCGACCCTAATGGATCGGGGGCCGTCGAGGGGTGCCACATGGAGTAATCCAGTTTAGTCTATTGGCTTGCGAAAGTGTCGAGATTATTAGGAGTTGAAAAGAATCTTTGATTTCATTGATCTCGTTGGCTGAAGACAACCCGTTTGTTAGACAGAGCTTGCCAAGATTGATTTGGCAGCTATAGTGGATATGTCAGTTGAGAAATATAATGTGAAGAAGGTGGCTGTGATATAGAAAATTGCTAAGATGGTTCCAAGGGAATTGCCAAGTCTACCACCAAAAAAGGAAATAGAATTCGTGATTGAGCTAGCACCCAGGATAGAGCTAATCTCTAAGGCTCCTTACCAAATGGCGTAATCTGAGTTGAAGGAACTGAATGTGTAGATGCAAGAGTTATTGGATAAATGATTTATTTGCTCCAGTGCATCACCTTGGGGAGCACCGGTTCTGTTTGTAAAGAAGAAAGATGGTTCGTTGCGTCTGTGCATCGACAATCGGCAACTCAATCAGGTAACGATCAAGAACAAGTATCCACTACCAAAGATTGATGACTTTTTTGATCAGCTTCGAGGAGCGTCAATTTTCTTGAAGATCGACTTGAGGACAAGATATCATTAGTTGAAGATTAGGAAGGAGGACATTCCTAAGTTAGCATTTCGTACTCCATATGGTCACTATGAGTTCACAGTGATGCCATTCAAGTTGACAAATGCTCCAGCTGCTTTCATGGATTTAATGAACAAGGTATTCAAGGAGTACCTAGATTAGTTTGTGATCGTGTTCATCAATGATATTCTAGTTTATTCAAGAAGTGATAAGAGCATGAGAGTCATTTGAGACTAATGTTGTAGACACTGAGAGTTCATCAGTTGTACACTAAATTTAGCAAGTACGAGTTTTGGTTAACTCATATTGCTCTTTTAGGGCATGTCATCTCAGGTAAAGGAATTTTAGTAGACCCAAGCAAGATTGAAGTTGTGATCAACTGGCCAAGACCGACTATAGTGATAGAGATCAAAATTTTTCTGGGTTTTAACAAGGTATTATAGACGGTTCATGGGAGGGTTCTTATCAAAAGCATCACTTCTGACAAAGCTCCTGATGAAGGAAGAAAAGTTCGTGTGGATAGACAAGTGCGAGGATAGTTTCCAAGAGTTTAAGGAAAAGCTTACTACTGCACCTGTGCTGACGATACCATCTGATCTTGGAGGATTTGAGATCTATAGTGATACGTTAGTTAGAGGATTGGGTTGCGTGCTGATGCAACATGACAGAGTTGTTGCATACGCTTCCAATTAGTTGAGGTCACATGAATGGAACTACTCAATGCTTGTCTTAGAACTCGCAACTATCATCTTGTGTCGAAAATTTGGAGGCGCTACTGTGCAGGGAAAGATTTTAGATCTTCGCAGACCATCAGAGTCTCAAGTACCTGTTCTCTCGTAAGGAGTTGAACATGAGACAGTGCCGATGGATGAGATTGCTGAAGAACTACTACTGTGATATTCTATATCACTCGAGAAAGGTAAACAAGGTCGTCAATGCTTAGGGTCAAAAGTCTTCGACTGTTTATATATAGATTAAGGAGTGAAACTTAATCGAAAGAACTGGAAATTCGGTATTCAAATTTGAGGTAGGCCATCTTTCGAATCTTATGGCCACCCTCAAAAGTGAACTGGATGTTCAGATCAGAATCAAGTTACTCTAACCAACAGATCTAGAAGTACAAAAAATCCTGCAAGAGGATATTGATAAGAGAGAGAGGCCAACTTTCAAATTTTTGAGGATGGGAACTTCGGGATGCCCGGTTGTATGCTTGTCGGTACGTAAATCTGAACGGCCGAGCAACCTTTCTCATGGTAAGCTTCGGAGGTTTTCGTCGTGATGCCAGGTGGGGTATGAGATGCCCGAACGCGTTAGATACTCCGGATGCCTAGTGGCCTTCGTGGCTAAATGCCGGAGCCTTTCGTGATGCCAGGGTGGATGCGAATGCCTGGAGGGACACAAACATTGGTCCTTTGGGGGATGAAATTAAAGAAATGATATGTGATCTGATTATGTGGTATATGATTCTTATAGAAATGAAATTGCTTTAATATTAAAGAAATCCATGATATTGATATCCATTTATCCTTTGATTTCTTGCTTTGTCAATATTGTATGAAATTAGATGCTGATTGTCATGCTCGCCAAAGCTTGTTGAATCTTTTGCTGCTGAATGGTTGTACTCACCCCGTTTGGGGATTAACATTTCAGATTGAGACATGCTAATGTTACCTATCACACATGGTAGCTTCTACGGTGTCCTTGTCGATGTTGAGTGCTCGTGTTCGGAGCACATATGTGTTGGTGTGCGAGGATTGGTCTTCATCCACATGCGAGTGTTGGTCTTGTATGATGTTGGCTTACCGGATGGCCCTATAGTCCAAGAGTTTTTGTCGGTGCATGTCCAACGTGACGGGGTCATGATGGGGATGCTGCCACTGCCGCAAGACTATGGACTGGGCTAGGTGGGATCGACCGTGTGAGATGGGTAGCTAATGGGTTGGGTATATCGTCCTTTCTCCAAGATGACATATAGAGTCATCGAGCCAATATAGTATCTTGTTTTAGTCCACCACTAATTTCTCAACTTTTGTGATACCCAACAAAAATACCCCTGTGTGGGTACACGGTTGGCCTTAACGAAAATATAATAATTTCCTTTTAGATCCTCCCACTTCTTTCAACAGTCCAAAAATAGATTTTTGGCACTTGTAGACCAATGCTCGATAATTTTTCTCATTAATTACCAGATTTAATTAATTTAGGAATATAATCCTAAAATCACAATCATGCAAAATTAGCACAAATTAAAGCTCAATTAAATAAATAGATCAGACCCCATAAATCAGCATAAAATTCTGGTCACCAAGTATCCCGATCTAATTTTCGAAAAATAAATAAATAATTAAATAATTACGAAAAATATTAAATAAATGCCAATAAATCAACTTAGGCTTGTAATGCCTAATTGAACAATGAAATGGACCCGGAAAATTTCCGCGTCACTCTAGATAAATAAGAGAGCTCATTTATGCCCTAATTGCATGAACTATCCACCTAACATGCATCGGCAAATAATTAAATTTTACTAATCTATTCTAACTAACTACCTAACCATACTTGACTTAATCTAAACAACCCTTGAGCATCATTAACCTACTAAGCGAGGATTGGTGAGTTAAACTCACTCATTGCAATCCGATTGGCTCAAATCCTCGGGGACGCAACGGGGCTCAGTTCTCTCCAAAGCGGGCCTAACTTTCGGGGCTGAGAACACCTTCAAAACAAGCCTCAAGCGCTGCTGGAAACTCACAATTCCAGCTTGTGTTTTAGCCTAAAACAGAAGGCAACAAACTCGATTTAAGGCGGGGATGGACCGAGGATGGTTGAAAGGGCCAAACCGGGCCTAGGTGGGAACTCACGATGGTTGGAGTTGGCTCATAGTGGCTTGAGTTGATTGGAATGGAAAGGCTAGACGGTGGGGTTGTGCGGTAAGGCGGAGGGTGAGGACGGCGCTGCTCGAGGGGTCCGGCAGTGTCGGCAGTGTGCGGCATGGACGAGGCGGCTCCTCGGCAGTTCTTTTGGCTTGGCTGGAGTTTGCATGGCACAAGTGAGGGGAAGGAATGAGGGCTTCAGTCAGCTGAGGGAAATAGGGAAGAGAGGAGGCAAGAGGGGGCCACCTTTGGTCCAACCTCATCTCTTTGTCCCCCTTTGACCCTATCCCTTTGCTTGGTTGTCTTCCACCAGCATTTTCTAGGCCTCAACTCCTCTAGAAGACCTTTGAAAGGGTCTAAAAGTCACAGTGGTGGGGGGCATACGAATTTGCTTAGAAATTCCTCCAATGGGACACTTAATTCCTCTTAATTCAACGCAAATCAGCCTCAATAGATTCACTCGACACCTCATTGATCTAATTGGTATTTTTCCTCACCAATTGATCCCACTTGCTTCCCAATTTTGCAATCCAAAACTATCCCCAACATCTTCTAGACAAAAATGACCCTACCTCGACTTTTCCCAAAAAGTCTCGGGTTGCAAAAAACTCTTCTGAGACTGAGTCGATGCTTCTAGAATTAGTTATGACATAACAAAACTTTCAATTTCTAAAATCAGACTTAAATTCGCGGTTAATTTCAATTCGGCGCAATTTTAGCGTGACCTAAGTTACCGAGTAACTTTTATAGATTTTTAGTGCAAATGACCCGTGGTCGATTTTCGTTGAGTCACAATGAACCCACTCGAAACATTGACGACTCTCGATTGTCGTGAAAATCTTAAGGATTCAAGTATGGACATAGGGTACCAAAACGATAGAAAAATTAGTCTAGTACCGGCCGACGAGAATTTTTCAATTTAGCAGACTCACCCATATTTAGCCACACATTTCAGTCAAACCAACATATTTCGGATCTCAAATTGATTTTTAACTGTGCCGTAATGGCCTCTAGAGATAGACACGGTGGAATAGCCAATTCCTAGTTGAATTCTCAAGTCTATTGCATTCAAATTCCTTAATGGCTTTCCCAAATAGTCTAGTTATCTTGAGAATAATCAGCTCTGAGAATAGCCCTATATGTGTGTCAATGAAATGCCCGATTTATTCAATAGAAAACAAGATTGAAAATCTGGGATGTCACAACTCTTTCCTTTTTATAAAAATTTCGTCCTAAAAATTTAATCCATTACAACACTTAAGCAAAAAAGTGGGGGTACAACTATCTCATCGTCTCTTCAGTCTCCGACATTGCTCCTTTATTACCGTGGTGTTGCCAGACCACTTTGACAAACGGGATGGTCTTTGTACACAAAACTTATTCTTTTCTATCCATGATCTGAACTAGGCTTTCAACGTATGACACTTGGTTATCCACATCCAATTCTTCAAAATTAAGCATGTAGGTCGGGTTAGGCTCGTACATCCTCAACATCGACACATGAAAGAGTGCATTTGTGCCAATCTCGGCAGCAATGCAAGATGATACGCTAAGGTCCCAATTCTCTTTACAATTTCAAATGGACCTATGTACCTCAGACTCAATTTTCCTTTCTTCCTAAAACACGAAGTTCCCCTTAGTGGTGACAGTTTCAGAAAAAACGTGATCACCAACTTGGAATTCCAATAATCGCCGGTGCTTATTTGCGTAGCTTTTCTATCTCTTTTATGCAGTCATTAATTTGCCTCTGATCACTACAATGGCATCCGTTGACTGTTGGACCAACTCTGGGCCTATAGTCTTCATTTCCCCAACTTCATCCTAACAAACTAGTTGTGGCACCCCCGACTTGCCTAAGGTCACCACAGCTGATTTCTCTTAATTACTTGATCTCATATAACATCACTTACCGATACCCTTTGACTAGGGATTTTTTTTTAAAGCGGTCCCAGCGCAACTTATTAGCGGAAGCATAAACAAGTCTCATCATCTCTTCCTCCAATAACCATAATGCAATACACACCAACTATGCATCATAAGAAAAGATAATGCCGATTCACTCTTATTTATATTTTCATGATGGACATCGAGGTCGATACAACAAAAAGCCAAGATTTTAACTATACTCGGCTACCATCCCAAAAGGACTCGATTCTACATCGATCATGTACCACCCTTCATCTACGAGCGTCGGCTATCTCCAAAAAGTGTCATCTCTTATTAGCTATATGCGCCATCATACCCAATCCGGTGCATCGGGTGGTGGCGGTAGTAACATCCCTAACATAACTCCATGGCGTCAGAAATGGACAAATATAAACTCCTGGATGATCGGGCCATCAGCTCGACCCACGTCGTACATCACCAACACTTGAACTCGAACAAAAACTAAACCAGGAGCACCGACACGGACATGCTCTGCACACTTCACACCCACATCAGTAGGTATGCCATAGTAAGTATCACGTGCAACTGGGAGCAAAGGCATCTTTCTAATCTGAAATGTTAATACCCAAAAAGGGTGAGTACAACCACTCAGCAGGTAAAAAATCCATTAAACTACTCAATGCATCAAACAGAACAATCATGACATCATAGTAGAGTACATATAGTTCATACATGTTAAACATATCTTACCTTTCAGCCATGCACATTTCATCAAAATAGCCATGTATATAAGTCAACATGTCACATGCATATATCGCCATGCATTTATACATATTATATCATACAGTCATGCATACATGTCACCATACTATGCATGATTCAATTTCAACTTTTTATTTCTCAATTGGGTCACCACATTTTTCTTTCCCGGGACCAGTAATTGCATCCCACATTTTATCGCTTGTATCTAACCTAACATCGCGAGGAATCTCCGGCACACACCTCCGAGCATCCAGCATACACCTCTAGGCATCTCAAAACACCCAAGGACATCCGACACACACCTCCAGGCATCCGGCACTCACCTCCGGGTATCCCGACACTCCCGGGGCATCGTCGGCCCACCCCTCCGACGATATCCTCATTTATTATAATTCATATCCACAACTGTATCTCAAAATCAGCATGGCACATGATGTGATGGCAACAAGGTCTATTTCAAATTTTGACATTATGTACCATGCTATATGATACCATATATGCAGCACAATACATCACATCACATGAAACCAATTCTTTTATTTTTCTGAAAATATATGAATGTATGGATGAAGCATCATACACAATTCCGAAAATACTTTCAATTTAATGCCTAAATGGACTCCAAAAATTATGAAATTTTGATAGATTATAAACAACACCTAGAGGTAGTTATCTCGTAAATATAATATGCCAACATAACTCTACAAGATTGGGTACGGTCCCTGCATTGCAGATTTCGAAATTCAAACAATTTTGTTTGCACAGTTTCAGAAAACATTTCGATTAAGTACCCAAATGAACTTCAAATTTTATGAAATTCGAATATGTGAGAGAAAATACCATAAGGTTGATACTTCATGAAGATGTCAAAATCAAATTCGTCCTAGATAATGAAATATGGATGGTTAAAATCCCTGTTCCTAGTACCGTAATTCAAGATTTAACCATCTCCAGGGGACCACAATTTCACCTAGCTATTCTTGTTTGTTTTCTCTAAATTTTTTATATGTTAAACCTCAGGATGTCCTTACAACTTTTGTTAAGAAATAGAAGTGAAATTTCAACAAAAAGATTGCCTTACTGTCCATGCATTCATCAAGGGTGGGTACCAAAATCTCCAGATCCAGTCTTTCCAAAGAATAATGATTTCACCCACTTATACTTGTTTTTCTTGTCCCAAATTTGAGTATGTTATACTCCAGGAAGTCTTTTACAACTTTCATTTTGAGATCAAAGCCAAAATTCAACTAGAACATCACATGCCAGTCACTAACATCCAAGGTCGAGCTGTTTTTCTCAAGAACAGTACACTAGACTAGAGCACCACTCTTATAACTTCAATTTTTCACATTCTATACATCTGAAATTATTACCATTCAATCACACACACTAAGCACAGCATGCAAGAGTAGATCAAGGAATCCCACTTGCCTCTAGGCCGAGCAACGGCGAGCACACGGTGGCGGCGAACGGCGATGCATGGCCCCTCCTCCTTCCTTCTTCCCTTCTTCCTTTCTTCCTTTCTTCCTTCTCTTTCTCTCCTCTCTCTCTCTCTCGAACAAATCCTCCTCTCTCTCTCTCTCTCTCTCTCTCTCTCTCTCTCTCTCTCTCTTAAACCAGCCACCCTTTTCCCCTTAATTTCCTTCCCTTCATCATTATCCATCATCACCTTTTGCATGGGGTGACACTTGGCCATCACCATGGGACAAATGGGGAGGCATGCAAACCGGTCTCTACCCCGCTCTTCTTCATGAGATCGACGGCCCCTCATGGGCTCTATGGGCCAGCCATTTTGGCCCATCTTAGGCCCAACACTCTTGGGCTTAAGACCCAAGCTTAAATGAATCCATAATTGACGCTTTGAAAAACTAACTAAATCCCTATTAAATAAAATTACTAAATTGCAAATTAAATGGCTATACACTTGAAATCATAAATCCATAAGTTCTAATTTATAATACATATGGCCAAAGATAGAACTTTCTTTCCCAAAATTTATCCATTAAAAGCTTGGCCATAAATCTCATTGCGAATCATCGATCAAAATGCTACAAAAATACAATAACGGTGTTTCCATCACCTATCCATGGGTCATGGCATACTTAGGGATTTTCATAAAATTCTAGGATGCCATAATTCTCCCTTCCTTAGAGAATTTCGTCCTTGAAATTAGACATCACTCATGCCTCTTGAAACAAGTAGGGGTACTTTTCCTTCATCTGATCTTCACTCTCCCATGTGGCTTCTCCATATTGTGATGTCACCATAATATCTTAACCAGTGGGATTGTCTTGGTCCTAAGGACTTGCTCCTTTCTGTCTAGCACTTGCACAGGCTCGTCAATGTATCTCGCCTTCTCATCCACTTTGATGGTTTCATGATCAAGTGTGTGACCAGGATCTGGCTGATATTTCCTTAGCATCGACAAACATCATGCAAATTCCCCAATTTTGGAGGTAGCGCCAAACGATAAGCTACATCTCCTATTCTTTCAAGTATTTCAAAAGGTTCAACAAATCTAGGGTTTAACTTTCCTTTCATTCCAAATCGAGATATTCCTTTCATCGGAGATACTTTAAGAAATACATGATCTCCTACACTAAACTCCAAAGGCCTTCTACGCCTATTTGCGTAGTCTTTCTTACTACTGTAAGTTGTTCTAAGTCTTTTCCTGATAATGTCGACAGCTTCAGTAGTAACTTGTACCAGTTCAAGTCCTGTCAATTTCTTTTCACCTACTTCATTCCAACAGACAGGAGTCCTACATCTCCTTCCATATAATGCTTCATAGGGAGCCATGCCTATACTTTTCTGAAAACTATTATTATAAGCAAACTCCACCAAATGCAATCTTTTATCCCAATTCCCTTTAAAGTCAATCACACAAGCCCTTAACATATCCTCTAATGTATGGATTTCTCTTTCTGTTTGTCCATCTGTTTGAGGGTGAAAAGTAGTACTAAACTAGAGTTTAGTTGCTAAGGCAATTTGAAGACTCTGCCAAAAGTTTAAAGTAAATCTCGAGTCTCGATCACAGGTGATCGTTACAGGAATACCATGCAAGCGTATTACTTGACTTACATATATATCTGCATATTTTTCCATTGGGTAGTCTATGCGAATTGCTAGAAAATAAGCAGACTTAGTCAAACGGTCCACTATTACCCAGATAGAGTCATGACCACTTGACGTCCTTGGCAGTCCTTGCACAAAGTCCATTGTTATATGTTCCCACTTCCACTCTGGTATATCCAATGGTCTCAACAGTCCTGCGGGTTTACGGTGTTCCACCTTCACTTGTTGACACGTTAAACATTGAGAAACATGTTTAGCTATATCCTTCTTCATGCCATTCCACCAAAATTGCTGACACAAATTCCTATTGCATCTTTGTACATCTTGGATGAACACACTGTAATTACTCCTATGTGCTTCCGACAGAATTTCCTTCTTTACTTCTTTGTTGTCGAGAACGCTGAGTCATCCCTGGCATCTTATCACTTCATCTTTAGAGACTTGAAATTCCGATCTTTTTCCTAAAGACACTACATCTTTCACTTTCATAATTTCTGGGTCAGACTCTTGCAAGATCTTAACTTTCTGATAATTTCAAGTTCAATCCTTAATGCACTAAGCATACCGGTAAGACAATCCACTTTTAATTTAAACTCTGAGTCCGTTACGGACTTTAACAAGCTCCATTCCACCATTCTTAAACTGGCCATCTCCAAAGCTGACTTACGACTAAGAGCATCCGCTACCTTATTCACCTTCCCTGGATGGTATCATATCTCACAATCATAATCCTTTAACAACTCCATCCACTTCCTTTGTCTCATGTTCAACTCCTTTTGTGAGAATAGATATTTCAAGCTCTTATGATCTGTATAAATGTCAAAATTTTCCCCATATAAATAATGCCTCCATATCTTCAAAGTGAACACTATAGCTGCTAATTCTAAGTCTTGTGTTGGGTAGTTCAGTTCATGTGGTTTCAATTGTCTAGATGCATAGGCTATGACCTTGCCATGTTGCATCAAAACACATCACAATCCTTTGTGAGATGCATCACTATACACTGTAAAACCATCAAATCCAATTGGTATAGTCAGGATTGGAGCCAAGGTCAATTTTTTTTAAGCTCCTGGAAACTCCTTTCGCATTCCCCATTCCATTCAAACTTCGCATTCTTTCGAGTCTATTCTGTTAAAGGACCCGCCAATCGTGAAAACCCTTCAATAAACCTTACATAATAACTAGCCAGTCCTAAGAAACTCCATATTTCAGTGGGTGTTGTCGGTCTCGATCAATTTATTACCATCTCAACTTTTGCCGGGTCCACTGCAATTCCTCCTCCTGATACCACGTGCCCCAAAAATATTATAAGGTCTAGCCAGAATTCACACTTGCTCAATTTGGCATACAACTTATGATCTCTCAGAGTTTGCAAAACTATCCTTAAGTGTTGTTCATGCTCTTTAGGCCCTCTCGAATATACCAGGATATCATCAATAAAAACAATCACAAACTGGTCTAAATAAGGCTTAAATACCCTATTCATTAGATCCATAAATGTAGCAGGTGCATTTGTTAATCCAAATGGCATGGCAAGGAACTCGCAGTGTCCTTAATGAGTCCTAAATGCAGTCTTAGAAATGTCTTCTTTCTTAATTCTAACTGATGGTATCCCAACCTTAAGTCAATCTTAGAGAAGACCAAACTTCCTTGGAGTTGGTCAAATAGGTCGCCAATTCTAGGCAAAGGATATTTATTTTTAATGGTCACTTGATTCAGCTGTCTATAATCAAGACACAAATGCATCGACCCATCCTTCTTTTTCACAAACTAGTCTTGTAGTTGCACTTTCAACTCCTTTAGTTCCATTAAGGCCATCCTGTATGGGGCTTTCGATATTGGTCTTGTTCCAGGCATTAGTATAGTTCAATTGGTACTCAAACAATCACATCACCGATCGATGCATTGATCAAATCGACATCATCAATTACATGATAGCTAGACCCTTTCTAGGTTGTTTATCCCACACCAAGCAATTCCTTAGATTTAGTGACTTTACGGTCCCACCTGACCCTTTCAAGATCTAGTGGCTTTATGGTCCCACCCGACCCTTTCAAGATCTAGTGGCTTTACGGTCCCACCCGACCCTTTCAAGATCTAGTGGCTTTACGTTCTCACCCGACCCCTTCTATATTCAATTTAGGAATAAATCTTAAATTCACTCATAAATTACTTTAGCACCAAATAAAGCTCAAATAAATAAATAGACTGCACCATGACAATCAGCATAGAATTTTGGTCACCGGCCATCCCAGTTGAATTTCTGGAAAAATAAATAATTAAATAATTAATTTCGAAAATTAAATAAATAATTATAAAAATCCAATTTAGGCCCATAATGCCGAATTGGACACCGAGACGAGCCCAGAAAATTACCAAGACTCATTCCATAAATAACATGGCATGCCTACTTGCTAATATCTATTTCTAACCACCTAACATGCATCATTAAGTTTCTAATTTAATTGATCTAAACTAATCTAACCACTTAAATCTAACCAACCTCTAAGCATAATTAGCAAACTAATAAAGCATTAGTGAGTAAAACTCACTTGATAAATGCGAAGACCAAGAAACCGCAATGGCAACGCGACAAAGGCCGAAATCGGGCTTTCGACGACACCGGCAGGCTTGGACCGAGCCTTAAACTTGGGTCTAACAAATCTCAGCCCAACTGAGATTTATTCTTGCACTGGGTTAGGCTTCACTTGACTAAACAGGCCTTGAATGGGCTGTCCTCACGAGCTTCTAATTTTGCTGGGCTTCAGAGCTCAAATGAATGGGCCTTACTTACGGCCCAAATGGACTGAATCTAGCAGCCCAAGACGTTTAAAATTTGCTGGGCTGATGCTGCTGAAGATGGGCCAAGCAATTAAACTGAAGGTGGACTAAAGACTTTTGGCTTTGCTGGGCTACAGAGTTGGGCCGCAATTTGTGAAGGATCGGTGGACTAGGCAGCCCTTTTCGGTGGGCTGTCGTTAGTCAACAAACCGGCGGAGGGAGCGGCTTCGTGGTTCCTGATGTTGACCAGGACAAGTCGGGCCATGGACGCATGGAAGAAGGCTACAGTTGGGACATGAGTGGCCAACCAAACTCGATGGAATCATGCAGCTTCCTTCAGCGATTTTCAACTTCGCTTGTTGATCGAAGCAATAGGGCTTGGACGCAGAGAGAGCACGAGCTGGCGGTTGACGCACGGCAAAAGGTCTTCACGGTAGCTACTTTGGATGTGTGGTCGCTGATTCGGTCAATCAAGGAGCTTCTATGGCTTGTTGTTGACCAAAGGGACAATTTATAGTAGAGAAGGGCGCGTGGTAAATGGGAAATGGTGGTGGCTTCAAACGGTGCTGCTCGGTCAACAAAATGAGGAGAATTCGCTCCTATTGACCGAAGCATAAGGAGAAGCTGGCAGGTGGCAGTGTCAGGGACGCGAAGCCGACTGAAATGGAGGCGTTGGCTGTTCTTGCTTTTGCTAGTCTCTCGGTCTTCAAGCAGCAGTAATGGAGAGCAAAAAGGAGGTTGTCACACGAAGAAAATGAGAAGGGAGAGAGAGGATGGAGGTGGACAGTGGGTGAGAGAATGCAAGGAGATAGAGATGAAGAGGGATGGAGGGCCCCTTAGGCTTGATTTTTCCACAAATATCTCCATGACTTGGTCTTGGCCATGTATAATCCCTTGGCCTTGATTGAGCCACACCAACATTTCTCACAACTCCTCAAATGGTGCATGTTGGCTAGGCATAAGGGGCATTACGAAATTAGCATCATCTCCTCTCAATTGGACACTTGAATAATCTCAAATCATCCTCATTTGGCTTCTATAATTTCAATTGGTCATTCATCGATTACCCTGGCATTTTTCCTCGCCTACATATCCATCATGCTTTCAAATTTTGCCATCAAAAACAATCAGCGGCTTTTTTTGCACAAAACAACCCGGCAATGACCTTTTCCTAAAAAGTTTCGGTTGTCAGAAAAATCTTTTGAGACTGAGTCAACACCCCTATAACTTATTGTGACATTACAGGAACTTCAATTTCTGAAATTGGACTCGAATTCTCAATTAATTTCAACTTGGTGCGTTTTTAGCATGACCTAGGCTACCGGGTAACTTTCAGATATTGTTAAGTGCAAATGACCCGTGGTCGATTTTTTTCGAACCACTGTAAACCTACTCAACTCATATGCGTCTCTCAATTTTCATGAAGATTTTGAGGATCCAAATGCAGACACGGGGTACCAAATCAATCTAGGGTCGATCGACGAGAATTTTGTAGTTTAGTGGGGTCACCCACGATTAGCCACACATCTCTGTCGAACCAATCTATCTCTGATTTTAAATCAATTTTTAACTGTGCCGTAATGATCTCTAAAGTTGGACACGGTCGAGAAGCCAATTTCTGATCGAGTTCTCAAGTCTATTGCCTTAAAATTCCTTAATAATTTCCCCAGATAGTCTAATTATCTCAAGAGTGATCGGCTCTAAGAATAACCCTATAGGCACGTCAATGAAATGCCTAACTTATTCAGTAGAAGACAGGGTTTGAAAAATCTGGATGTCACAACTCTTTCACTTTTATAAAAATTTGTATGATTTGTATAATGCATTGAGTTGTTATTGGATTCCTTATCTGCTGAGTGGTTGTACTCACTCCTTTTGGGGACCAACATTTCAGATTAGCAGTATGCCGCTTACTACCGTCGCGCGGGGTGCATTTTACGGGTTACCGTCTGACGTCGAGGTAGAGTGTGAGCAGTTCAGCTGTCCTTCTGTGCCTGGACTCACCTACATACGTGTGCACTGTTTTGTTACATACGTCATAGGCCTGGCTGGGAGTCCAGTCGTCCAAGAGTTTGTCTCCGTCCACGTTTGCCGCAATGGGGTGATGGGAGGGATGCTACCACCGCCGCCACCTAACGCACCGGACTGGGTGTGAGACCTGTGTGCGACGAGTAGGGGCTGTGTTTTTTTTTTGGGGGATCGTTAGTCGACACCTATGATGGGGGATTGTACACGTGTGATGTAACAAAAAACCAAGATTTTAACTATACTCGGCTACCATCCCAAAAGGACTCGATTGTACATCGATCATGTACCACCCTCCATCTACGAGCGTCGGCTATCTCCAAAAAGTGTCATCTCTTATCAGTTATATGCGCCATCATACCCAATTCGGTACATCGGGTGGTGGCGGCGGTAACATCCCTAACATAACTTCATGGCGTCGGACATGGACAAATATAAACTCATGGATAACCGGGCCATCAGCTCGACCCACATCATACATCACCAACACTCGGACTCGAACAAAAACTAAACCAGGAGCACTAACACAGACATGCTCAGTACACTCCACACCCACATTAGTAGGTATGCCATAGTAAGTACCGCGTGCAACTGGCAGCAAAGGCATCTTTCTAATCTGAAATGTTAATCCCCAAAATGGGTGAGTACAACCACTCAGCAGGTAAAAGATCCATTAAACTACTCAATGCATCAAACAGAACAATCATGACATCATAATAGAGTACATATAGTTCATACATGTTAAGCATGTCTTACCTTTCAGCCATGCACATTTCATCAAAATAGCCATGTATATAAGTCACCATGTCATGCGCATATACCACCATGCACTTATACATATTATATCATATAGCCTTGCATACTGTCATCATACTATGCATGATTCAATTTCAGATTTTTATCTTTCAATTGGGTCACCACATTTTTCTTTCCCGGGACTAGTAATTGCATCCCACATTTTATCGCTTGCACCTAACCTGGCATCGTGAGGAACCTCTGGCACACACCTTCAAGCATCCGACACACACCTCCGAGTATCCGGCACTCATCTTCGGGCATCCTGACACTCCTGAGGTATCGTCGGCCCACACCTCCGATGGTATCCTAATTTATTACAATTCATATCCACAATTGTGTCTCAAAATCAGCACGGCACATGATGTGATGGCAACAAGGTCTATTTCAACTTTTGACATTATGTACCATGCTATATGTGTAACATCCTGAAATTCGACCCTATCTCAAAATGAAATGTGCATTTCGTCGACTTGCCTATGGTCATTTTTCTTTCAGCTGATCACTCACGAGTTAGCTAACCTATTGGGTGAAGCCGTTAAGGGATATAACCGTGGTAAAATCCCTAAAAGCTACCTAATTGGTGGGATTGGACTAAAATCGCGTCCGGTCGATTTTAACCTTGAAATTTAATTCGGTCTTGGAATAAAGAATATTTGAGCGTGTCACAATTCATTTTTAGGACCATCTCATCGTCTGTCAATTTATTGACGAGTCCGAAATTTCAAGAAAGAAATTATCGGAGGAATAATCGAAGACCGGAAGAAAATAAAAGGGAATGAGAAAAGGAAAATAATAGAAATAAGAAAATTTGGGTTTTCTTATTAAAGTGTTATTTTCTTTCCCTTTTTCTTTTCTCTTTTTCTCTCTTCTTTTCTCTCTTTTCCTTTCTTTTTCTCTCTCTTCTCTCTCTCTTCTTTCTCCTCCCCTCCCCCCTTCGTGCGAGCACTCCACCTCCTATCCTCTCCCTCTCTCTCTTTTTCTTTGACTAGTCAAAGCCTCTTCTCTCTTTTCTCTATTATCTCTTCTTCTCTCTCCTCTCTCTTTTTCCCCCATCCCCACATGATCGAAACCCCCTTTTCTTCTTCTCCTTCGTGCGAACCAGAAGCTGAAGAAGAATAGGAGCAGCAGCCACCGGCGTTGAAGAACAAAGCAGCTCGCCATTGCCGCCACACGCCGTCGGGCCGCCGTCCGCACTGCCCGCGCAACGCTGCGTGTTCCGCCGGCCATCCCTCACGCCCAGGCGTGCTCCCCCGCGTGATCCAGCCGCGAACCAGCCCCCGTTCTGCCCCATCCAGCCAGCTCCGGCCACCGCCCAGCTCCACTCGGACCTCCCTAGCATCCCCCTCATCCTCCGCCGGCCTCCCCTCGCCGTTTTGGCTGCCGGATCTGCTCTGGTCAGCCAAGGGCAGAGACCCACGAAATGGGTTTCCAGCACCTTCGGGCTCGCTTTTGGGCCGTTTCCGGGCCCCGAACCCAAGCCGTGCTTTGGGAAGTTTTGTTCCTCGCATCGTCCCTATCGGATTGATCCGATTTGCGTGCGATTTGGTGAGTAATCTCACTAATCCAGGGTTAGTTGGCTAATTATGCTTAAGGTTGGTTTAGTTTTAATTAATTATGTTTAGGTTGTTAGATTAGAATAAATTAGCAATTATTAGTCAATTGGGATGCGATTTAGATAAATTGATTGCACAATTAACAAGTAGACGTGATCTACTATTTATTAGAAGTATCTCGGAATTTTCCGACCCCTAATCGGGCTTCAATTTGGCGATTCGGGCCTAAGTGGGATTATTGGCATTTAAATATTATTTTTCGGAATTAAATTAATTAATTAATTATTTTTCGAAAATTCAACTGGGATGGCCAAGGACCGAAATATTATGCTAATGACTGTGGTGAAGTCTGTTTATTTAATCAGGCTTTATTTTGAGCTAAATTGAATTTTTAATATTAATTATTTAATTTTTGAAATTAATTAATTATTTATTTATTTTCCGAAAATTTATGCTGATTGTCGTGGCGTAGTCCGTTTATTTATTTGAGCTTTGAATTGTGCCAATTGATTTAATTGTGGATATTTAGGATATGTTCCCAAATTGATTATTTTGGTAAATTGAGTACGAATAAAGGTTGTGGATAATTACTTTAGAAATGGGATGAATCATCATGAAAGGCATGTGGCTCGGTGAATAGTACATCTTCTCAAAGAATGCACGTGGTTCGGTGATTTGGTATATCACTTCGGAGAATGCTCGTAGCTCGATGATTAGTACATCGCCTCAAAGAATGCACGGGGCTTGATGATTAGATATGTCACCTCGGAGAATGCACATGGCTCGGTGATGAAGTATGTCACCTTGGAGAATGCATGTGGCTCGGTGACTAAATGTATATATCACCTCGGAGAATGCACATGGCTCGGTGACGAAGTATGCCGCTTTGGAGAATGCATGTGGCTCGGTGATTAAGTTTGGCATCTTGAAGAGACATGTGGGCTCGGTGACTTGATGCATCACCTTGGAGAATGCACGTGGGCTCGCTGATTGAAAATGACATTTTAAAGAGTAGGTGGCTCAATAATCGATTCCATCACCTCGGAGAATGCACGTGGCTCGGCGATAAAGAATATCGCCTCGGAGAATGCACGTGGCTCGGTGATTGGTTTTATCAGTTGAGACTGAATAGCAATAGCTAGAATGACCTAGAGATGGTCCGGCTAACATGTAATCGACTAAGTCGATTGATCATTGCCTTGAGTCTGATGTTGTAAATTGATTGACTGAATGGAAATGACCATGAGTGGTCTTATTGGCTTGTAATCGACTAGGTCGATTTGATTGATGCTTCGAGCGGTGATATGATTGCTTGAGTGCCTATTGTGAATTGTACTGACTTGCAGGTAGGATCTGAGGCCAAGGTAAGTCCTCTGCCCTGTGCGTGATTAGGCACCCTTTAGTATAATGGTTTACTAATCGGGCTTAGTGGGGTAGAACTCGCTGAGACGTAGTCTCAAACCAGTTTGGGGAAAACATTTTAGGGCCCCAATGAGGAGCTGATGAGGAGGAGTCTGAGAAGGAGAACTTGGAGGTAAAGCTTGAGGAGAAGGATTTTGGAAGAAGGAGATAATCCCGAGAGGGGCCTTGAGTATGGCTTGGATGGACTGAGAGTCTATCTTCTTTTGAGAATTCATTTTGAAGTGAATAGTTATGAAGCGGTTTGTGTTTTGTATAAAAGTTTGATTATAAATTTCAATATGAAAAATGTGGCCCTGCTTTTCTACCCCATCGTTTTATTGTCTGGGGATTTTAACTGCTTCCGCATGTGCTTAATAAATGAAAGGGTCGGCGATACATTGTCTTGAGATATCGCATTATAAAATCGACCAAGTGAGAAGGATGTGTGTGTGCCCGAAGATCGGGGCGTGACAATATGATACCATATATGCAACACAATACATCACATCACATGAAACCAATTATTTTATTTTTCTAAATTTATATGAATGTTCGGATGAAGCATCATACACAATTCCGAAAATGCTTTCAATTTAATGCCTAAACGGACTCTAAAAATTATGAAATTTTGATAGATTATAAACAACACCTAAAGGTAGTTATCTCGTAAATACATTATGCCAACAGAACTCTACAAGATTGGGTACGGTCCATGCATTGCAGATTTCGAAATTCAAACAATTCTGTTTGCACAGTTTCAGAAAACTTTCGATTAAATACCCAAATGAACTTCAAATTTTATGAAATTTGAATATGTGAGAGACAAGACCATAAGGTAGATACTTCATGAAGACATTGAAGTCAAATCACTCCTAGATAATCAAATATGGACAGTTAAAATCCCTGTTCCTAGTACCATAATTCCAGATTTAACCATTTCCAAGGAACCACGATTTCACCTACCTATTTTTGTTTGTTTTCTCTAAAGTTTTTATATGCTAAACCTGAGGATGTCCTTTAAAACTTTTGTTAATAAATTGAAGTGAAATTTCCACAAAAAGATTGCTTTACAGTCCATGCATTCATCAAGGGTGGGTACCAAAATCTCCAGATCTAGTATTTCCAAAGAATAACGATTTCACCCACTTATAGTTGTTTTTTTTGTCCCAAATTTGAGTATGTTATACTCCAAGAAGTCCTTTACAACTTTAATTCAGAGGTTAAAGCCAAAATTCAACTAGAACATCACATGCAAGTCACTAGAACATCCAAGGTCGAGCTGTTTTTCTCAAGAACAGTACACTAGACTAGAGCACCACTCTTATAACTTCAATTTTTTGCATTCTATACATCCGAAATTATTACCATTCAATCACACACACTAAGCACAGCATGCAAGAGTAGATCAAGGGATCTCACTTGCCTCTAGACCGAGCAACGGCGAGCACACGGCGGCGACGGACGGCGATGCATGGCCCCTCCTCCTTCCTTCTTCCCTTCTTCCTTTATTCCTTTTTTCCTTCTCTTTCTCTCTTCTCTCTCTCTCTCTCGGATGAACCCTCCTCTCTCTCTCTCTCGGATGAACCCTCCTCTCTGTCTCTCTCTCTCTTGCTTAAACCGGCCACCCTTTCCCCCCGAATTTCCTTCCCTTTATCATTAGCCATCATCACCTTTTGCATGGGGTGACACTTGGCCATCACCATGGGACAAATGGGGAGGCATGCAAACCGGTCTCCCCCCCCCCCTTCTTCGTGCAATCAACGGCCCCTCATGGGCTCTATAGGCCGGCTATTTTGGCCCATCTTAGGCCCAACACTCTTGGGCCTTAGACCCAAGCTTAAATGAATCCAGAATTGACCCTTTTAAAAACTAACTAAATCCCTATTAAATCAAAGTACTAAATTGCAAATTAAATGGCTATACACTTGAAATCATAAATCCATAAGTTCCAATTTATAATACATATGGCTAAAGATAGAACTTTCTTTCCCAAAATTTATCCATTAAAAGCTTGGCCATAAATCTCATTGCGAATCATGGATCAAAAGGCTACAAAAATACAATAATAGTGTTTCCATTGCCTATCCATGGCTCATGGCATACTTAGGGATTTTCCTGAAATTCTAGGATGCCACACTTGTGTCCTACATACTGTACCATACAACGCTTCAAAATGAGCCATCTTGATGCTCTACTGATAACTATTGTTATAGGTAAATTCCATAAGATGAAACTGATCTTCCCAACTCCCTTTAAAGTCTAGTACACAAGCTCTCAACATGTCCTCGAGGGTCTAAATTGTCCTCTCAAACTAGCCACCTGTCTGAGAATGATAGGCCGTATTGTGCTGCGGCTTGGTACCTAGGGCACTTTGTAAGCTCTTCTAAAAAGCGGTGGTAAACCTAGTGTCTCGATATGAGGTTATCGTAACAAGCATTTCATGCATACAAACTACCTAACGCACGTACAGGTCTGTGTGCCTATCCAAACTGAGGTCCTTTCGAACTGCAATGAAGTGAGCTGACTTGGTCTATTTGTCGACTACCACCCAAATCGAAATATTACCTCTCTGACTCCTTGGTAGTCTGATCATGAAATCCATCGTGATATGATCCCATTTCCATTATTGGATCTCGAGAGGTTGTAGAAATCCTCTCGGCTTGCAATGCTGAGCTTTGACCCACTGACACATCAAACACTTGGTGACATGCTTGGCAATGTTCGTCTTCATATCAAACCACCAATACTGTTGATGCAAATTCTGATACATCTTGGTACTACCAGGATGAATAGTGTAACTGTTACGATGTGCTTCTAAGAAAATATCTTCTCTAAGCTCCACATTGTCAGGTACAACCAAACGTCCTCAGAACCTTAGCATTCCTTCATTAGAAATCTGAAAGTTAGCTTTCCTTTTCTCAACATCCTCCTGTAGAATCTTCTACACATCTGGGCCTATCAGTTGGAGTAGCTTGATTCTAATTTGGAAATTCGTTTCAATTTTGAGGGTGGCCATAAGACTCGAAAGGTGGCCTACCTCAAACTTAAATACCAAATCTTGAGCTCTCTCGATTAGGTTCCACTCCTAAATTACTATATGAGCAATTGAGGACTTTTGACTTAAAGCATCAGCGACCTTATTCGCCTTCCCTGAGTGATATAGGATATCACAGTCGTAGTCTTTCAGTAATTCCATCCATCGGTATTGTCTCATGTTCAACTCCTTTGAGAGAATAGGTACTTGAGGCTTTAATGGTCTATGAAGATCTGGAACCTTTCTCCGCACAAATAGTGTCTCCAAACCTTCAGGGAGAAAATGATTGTTGCAAGCTCTAAGTCATGCATCGGATAGTTCTGTTCATGAGGCCTCAACTGACGAGAGGCGTATGCAACCACCTTGTCGTGTTGCATCAGCACGCAACCCAATCCTCTGAACGATGCATCACTATAGATCTCGAATCCTCTAAGACCAGATGGAATAGTCAGCATAGGTGCAGTAGTTAGCTTTTGCTTCGGCTCTTATAAACTACGCTCACACTTGTCTATCCACACAAACTTCTCTTCTTTCTTCAGGAGTCTTGTCAAAGGCAATGCTAATGATGAGAACCCTTCCACAAACCGTATGTAATAACCTACCAAACCCAAAAAACTTCTGATCTCAGTCACCATAGTCGGTCTTGGCCAATTAATCACAGTATATCTTGCTCGGGTCCATAGAGATTCCTTCACTTGAAATCATGTGACCTAAGAAAGAAACACGAGTTAACCAAAATTGGCACTTGTTGAACTTGGCATACAACAGATGGACTCTCAGCGTTTGCAACACTAACCTCAGGTGGCTCTCATGCTCTTCGTCACTCCTTGAATACATCAGAATATCTTCGATGAACATGATCACAAACTGATCTAAATACTCTTTAAATACTCGGTTCATCAAATCCATGAAGGCAACTGGAGCATTCGTCAATCCGAATGGCATCACAGTTACCTTGTAATGACCATACCAAGTATGAAATGCAAACTTAAGAATGTCCTTCTTCCTGATTCTCAACCAATGATATCCTATCCTCAAGTTGATTTTTGAGAATATCGATGCTCCTTGCAACTAATCGAACAAATCATCGATCCTCAGGAGTGGATACTTACTTTTTATCGTTACTTGATTAAGTTGCCAATAGTCGATGCACAGGCGCAACGAACCATCATTCTCTCTTTGGTGGCAATCCTAGAAATTTATTTGGAAAGAATTTGGAAACTTTTGTACCACGGCAATGTCTTCCATCTTCAACTCCTCAATTGTCGTATCCATGACAGTTGCCAAGTACCCTTGACAACCCTCATCTAACAAACAAGTTGCCTCTGGCGATGAGATTAAGATAATCAAGAGTCCTCCTCGATTTTCGATAAAATCAAAGCTCTCACCCTCTATCGAGTCAAATTGAATCACCTTGCAATAGTAGTCCATCTTAGCTTATTGCTTGGTGAGCTAGTCCATGCCAATAATTAAATCAAAGTCGTACATGGGTATGACTAATAAGTCTATTTTCCCCACTCACTCACCAATAACTAACTTGCAACTAGAACAACCCAAAGTAGCTATCATTTTATCCTTTAATGGTGTACATATGTAAACTGCCGACTCCAACAATATAGCACTTAATCGTAACAACTTAACATATTGCTCGTCAACAAAAGAGTGAGTCGCTCCTGGGTGAATAAAGCGTAAGTAGGATGGTCGTTTAGTGATACCATACCTATGATCATGTCAGGCGTAGCTTCTGCTTGACCTTGTGTGATGGCGTACATCGTGCCCTAAACTAGTGGTCTCAGTTGTCCTCCTTGCGGTGCATTTTGTGGTGCATACCCCCTAATCTGACCCATAGGTGGCAGCGGCAACAACTGTGGTTGTCCCCTTGGTTTCCTAGGACAGTCCCTAGCTATGTGACCCTATTGGCCACATTTGAAATAAGCACCCACCCTGCAAGGGCATGAGTTCGACCCATGTCACTCTCCACAAAAGTGACACAACTTATTCCTACTTGGCATTGACTTGCCAACTCCACCTTTCCTGCTCGGTGGGATATGAAATCTACCTTCAGGCATGGGCCTCTTTCCCTAGCCAATTCATTCATGATGTGAAACAAACCTTGATCCAAATAAGGTGACTTGTTCACTCAGGCTCCTTTCGAGTAGCTATGCTCGGCGATAGATTTCTCGGTAATCAGTTAGATCGAACGGCACTAGCGGCTGCTTCAACTCTTGTTAAAGGTCATTCTTGAACCTTCTAGCATTTTCTTCAGGATCTTCAATTAACCTTGGAGCATACTGAGATAACTTCTCGAACATGACCCCATATTGGTCAACAATCATCATCCCTTGACGAAGACACATAACTTCTTCTATCTTCTGCTCCCTAACATTCCTCGAGAAGTATTGTTCATTGAATGCCTGGAGGAATGCATCCCATAGCGAGACCACTCCTCTTGGAAACACCATCTCTCTGGCGGCTCTCCACCAGGTATTGGCATTTCCCTACAATTGATAGACAACCGGGGTTACCTTCTCCTCCTTGTTGCACCTCAAAAGTGCGAACACCTTTTCTAGGTCTTGTATCTAAAGAGATGTGGTCTTTGGATCTTCAGTATCCATTAACCTCCGCGGGCTCAATTTCAAGAATTGCTCTACCAGCTTGTGGATCGGTCTTTCTTTGTCTACGACTATGTTCCCAATTGGAACATCAGCAAGTGCGGCGACAGGTGTAGCAACAAATGCAGTAGCGGTTGTAGTAGCAATGGCAACATTGGCAGTAGTAGTGGCAGTGGCTTCAATAACGGTGATAAAGGCGGCAGCTTGACTCTAGGCCTACTAGCCCATCATCTCTCACATGGCATCCAGGGCTTGCGTGATTCCAATTGATCCCGGATCACTAGGGGTTACAACCCCAGCACCAACAAAAGGTGGTGCTACGCCACTAGCGCTAGCCCGTGTTAGTGCTTTACCTCGGCCTCCTTAGGTACCGACCCTAATCGACATTCTACCTAAGTCACGGCCCTAACAGTCCTCTTGCTAGGAGTTCTTTGCTCTTGATCACTCATGGCTCAACTTTATCTACTGAAACCTACTTTCAATTCCACACCGAATTAGAAATAGAGTGATCTCCAAATAGAGTGATCTACACCACAAGCAATTCTACCAATCAGCTACCACAGACATGCACCAGAATAAATTTAAAGGCCTTTCCTACTACTATCCCCTAAACCATCGCACCTTATCACGCCAATCCTTAACCATTGCTCTGATACCACCAAACGGGGATGTCACGCCCCAATCCTAGAGTGCATGCCCATCCCTCACCTAGTCGATTTAATAGCGACGTCTCATGATGCATCGTCAACCCATTCATTTTAATACGCATGCGGAAGCATATAAATAATCACCAAACAATAAAATAATTGGATAGGAAAGTAAGACTAAAACTTTGAACCTGAAACAACCACACTCTTATATACATATACAACAATAGAGTTACACACACACACACACACACACACACACACACACACAAGACAAACTAACAAGTTCGGTTCTACTCAAACTAGTTCATTACACAAGTCTTGCAAATGGGGGTGGGGCTTCAATCCTCTCCTAAATCCTCCTTCGGATCCTCCTCCGGGTCCTCCTCCTCCTCAATGATCTCTCATTCTTCCTCGCTCCAACTAGAGCCCACGACTGAGTACACTGTTGAGTTAGAATTGCCCTCGAGCTTGGGATCCTTCGCATCAACCACTGATCCTCTCTTAGGGTCTGTTGTACCTTCCCGAACACAAAATGCAAAATCCACACAGGTACCTCACATTCCGATACAGGGCCCACCATCTGGCCATTATGATAATGGCGATACCATGGCCTGTAGTGATAGGGCACCTTGTGGGGTAAGCCCGCATGCACCCGCACAATGGATTTCACTAGCACATACTCGAGACCCTCAGGGTGTCCATGTACAGGAATGTGGTAACTTGTTTCGGTGAATTTCTTAGGCTGACCAAACTGATCGAGAGGGGCAAGAGGTGCTGTTATCTATAGATCACATAGGGGTGAGACGAGGTCTTAGTGAGTTTCACCCCTTAAGACCCAACTAGGAAGCCAATATGCCTTAAGGACTGCTTAGGCTCAATCACGAGTCAGAGGTCTTACCTTGGCCTCAGTTCCTTCCTACAAATCAATTTAATTCAAATAGACACCCAAGAAATCACTACATATTGAATCATCAATCAATCAACTTAGTCGATTTCATATCATTGGACCATCACCAGGTCAAATCAATATTATCTATTAAGTCCGACCACCTTGCAAACAGCTTACTCTAAGTTAGAGAATAGATAGAAGCTTGCCTCGAGGGCTAAATAATAGCACATCGTTCTTTCTCTAAGATGACGTATGGAGTAATTGAGCCGATGTAGTATACTGTTCCTTCTCTAAGATGTCCTATGGAGTCAGCAAGCATATATCGTTCATTCTCTAAGATGACCTATCAAGTCATCGAGCCAATATAGTACACTATTCCTTCTCTAAGATGACCTATTGAGTCACCAAGCTAGTATTGCATACCGTTCATTCTCTAAGGTGACATATAGAGTCATCGAGCCGGTATAATATATCATCCTTTCTCCAAGATGACATATAGAGTTACCGAGCCGATATAGTATCATGTTTTAGTCCACCACTGATTTCTCAACTTTTGTCATACCCAGCAAAAGTACACGTGTGTAGGTACACGGTTGGCCTTAGCCAAAATATAATAATTTCCTTTTAAATCCTCCCAATTCATTCAACAGTCCAAAAATAGCTATTTGGTAGACTGACGCTCGGTAATTTTTCCAATTAATTACCTGTGGCACCCCGAACCCCCCTTGGGTCGCCACAAGCACCTAATTTTACACTTAATTACATCTTTTAGAAGAACCGTCGTAAATCATAGACATTTTTTTTTTGAAACGGTCCCAGCGTGACTCATTTAGTGGAAGCAAAATATAACATCGCCATCCCCCCTTCCATCAACAATGATACAATTGCACACCACTAATCATCATAATAACAGACAAAGCCATGACACTTTATTTACATATTTTAAAGATGGGTTTCCTTGGGTTGGTACATCAAAAGAAAGGCCAGGACATAAAGCCATGCTCGGCCTAAACCCCCAAAAAGAAACAGTTGACCCATTACGACTCACGTGCAAGATCCCCCATCACTAGTGCCGGCTAACCATCCCAAAAAGTTTCAGCTCCTACTTGTCACGCACGGGTCCTCACACCTATCCCGGTGCATCAGGCGGTGGTGGCGGTAACATCCCACGTATCACTCCATCGAGATGAATGTGGACAGATATGAACTCCTGAATAATAGGGCCCCCAGCCAGGCCCACATCGTACATGACTAAACAATGCACTCGAATATATGTCAAACTAGGAATAGAGAGACAGTCGAACTCCTCGCACTCAACCTCTACATCAGAAGGAATGCCATAAAACACACCCCGCGTGACAACAGGGAGCGGCATTCTGCTAATCTGAAATGTTGGTCCCCAAAGGGATGAGTACAACCACTCAGCAGGTAAAAGAATCCAACAACCACTCAATGCATCATGCATCACACAGACATCACATTCATAGCATCACATTCATGCACATATCACCATACCTTATGTACATACGTCATCACATAGTCACCACCATCATGTCATACACTTACCATCATCATGTATATCATCATGCATAGCTACCGTGCATCCATGCACATCTCATCATCATATCATATATATGTCATCATGTCATAGGTGATCATCTTCACATCACACATGTATGTCATCATGCCATAGGCTATCATCTTCACATCACATATGCTTGTCATCATACCATAGGTTATCATCCTCACATCACACATGCATGCCATCATGCCATAGGCTATCATCCTCACATCACACATGCATGCCATCATGCCATAGGCTATCATCTTCACATCAGGCTATCATCTTCACATCACATATGCATGTCTCAATTTTCACTTTTATCTTTCAATTTGATCACCACATCTGGCATCGCAAGATAAACCTCTGACACACACCACCAAGCATCCGGCACCCCCACATCCCGGGCATCTCGCATCCCAACTGGCATCACGAGGCATCCCTCAAGCAAAAACCTCCGAGGCTTCTGGTATTTACACTCCCTGGCCGGGCATCTCGCACCCCAATTGGTATCACGAGGCATCCCCATGGACACAAACCTCCAGGGCTTCCGGCAAACCCACATCCCGGGCATCTCGAAACTCCCGAGGACATTCGGCTTTGTATCTCAATACAATCCAGCTTCTGGCACCCCCCATCCCGGGCATCCTGACACTCCTAGGGCATTATCATCCGCCACAGACAGTCTCCTCTTTTCTCATTATTCATGTTTGCCAATTTATGTCTCAACTCAGCATAGCACGTGATGCAATGGTAACAAGATCACTTTCATGCTTTGATTCATACATGCATCATTAGTCATCATTATACATGCCACAAGATGCAAAATAAAATTTATGGAATTCATACAATTTAGAATAATCCATTTATTATGCCTTTTTGAAATTTATTTAAATTCCAGCTTGCACCATTTTTGAAAATATTTAAATTAAATATCCATATGATATCCAAAAATCATGGAATTAAAGCATGTGATAACCAAGACAATAAGGTAATGATTTCATGAAAGACACATGGCCAATAATATTCCACACAAAATTATAATTCCCACAAATACAGCATGAAATTTCGGATAAAAATATAATGCACAGTTTCCGAAATAATTTGATTAAAATATTCATGAAGACTTCTAAGCCAAATTGTTTTTATATTATTTTCTACAGTCACACGAATCTTCTGGATCTAACACCGAAATGTCCAGTGCATGTTCCTCCGAAATACTGAGTATTCACATACCTATTCTTCTTCGTTTCCTCTGAAATTTGGATATATTTTACTTCAAATGGTCCCCTACAACTTTCATTAAGGAACCTACGTCAAATTTCCAAGGGACAGTCTCCATATGCGTCCATGAAATCTTCGGTAACCGGTTCCGGGTCTCCAGATCTACGGTTTTGAAGAGTAAGTTGATTTGCTAGGCTACACTTGTTCATTTTGCTTCAAATTCGAGTTTGTTAAACTTCAAGATGTTCTCTACAAGTTTTATGAAGAAGTTGAAAAGATATTCTTAGTAAAAATCAACATACAACCACAAATCCGCCGAAAGGTCAGTGAAATCGTTCCAGATCTGGTGTCTCCATAGGATGAGAGGTTGACCCCTTAAATCTCCATAATTTTGTACCAAATTTTAGTATGTTATAGTTTAAGATGTTTGATATAAATTTCATGAAGAAATCAAAGTCAAAATTGAACTCAAAACATGCATGCAAGCTCTCACAAAGTTCTGGCTCAGGCGGTTCATGCGAAAACAGCAACACCACTCAAAAACAAGTCATCCAAGCTTCGGTTTCCCCCTCCTAATCACCCAAAATTCGACTTTTCTACAACATACATGTAACACACACACATGCAAGAGCAGAAAGAGGACCCCAACTTGCCTCTAGACCGAAGAGAACAACGGCACATGGAGGACGAGCGGGCGACGTACGGCGGCGATGGGCGACTCCTCCTCTCGGCTTCTCCTCTCTCGGCCTCTCTCCCTCTCACACGGTTCTCTCTCTCTCCCCCTCACTTGGCCGAACAACTCAACCGGCCACCTCTCTCTCTCTTCTTCCCTTTTTATTTCCCCAAAACCTCATCATTTGCAATCATTAGATTGCCTCTCCAATGGCCAATGCATGCCATCTTCCTTTGTGCCACTTGTCACAACACATGCATGGGCTTGGGCTTTGGGAGCAATTGGGCAAGCAATGGGCCGGCCACTCTCCTCCCCCTTTGTTCGATGGTCACACTCCTTTGGGCCTAATTGGGCCGGCCATTCAGCCCACCAAAGCTTAGGCCAATGGGCCTAAGGCCCAAACCTAAATAAAATTAAATTTTTTTTCCCTGTTTATATTTTCTTTTATAAATTTTAAATTTTAAATTCCACATGGCCAAAGTCTTGTAGCATTTTATTTATAGGAATTTAATTTATGAGGTGTATGGCTAAGCATAGATTATTATCATTAATTTATCCTATAGTCCTAATTTAAAAAATTCATGAACACAAGCCTATCGCTTAGCCTTAAGAGAAAACTAATGGCTAAAGCATATACTATAGGAAATTTTATCACCTAATTATGGGCTTTAACACACCTTAGAGCTTGTCTTGAAATTTTGGGATGCCACAATTCTCCCCTCCTTAGAGAATTTCGTCCTCGAAATTAAACACCACTCGTGCCTTCTTGAAACAAGTAAGGGTACTTTTCTTTCATCTGATCCTCACTTTCCCATGTGGCTTCCTCCATACCATGATGTCGCCATAATACCTTAACCAATGGGATCCTTTTTGTCCTAAGAACTTGTTCCTTTTGATCCAATATCTGTACAGGCTCCTCGATGTACCTCACTTTCTCATCCACTTTGATGGCTTCATGATCGAGTATGTAACCAGAATCGGGCTGGTACTTCCTCAATATCGACACATGAAACACATCATGCAAATTTCCCAACTTAGGAGGTAGCGCTAAGCGATAAGTTACATCCCCTATCCTTTCGAGTATTTCAAAAGGTCCTACAAATCTAGGGCTTAACTTACCCTTCATCCCAAATCGAGATATCCCTTTCATTGGAGATACCTTCAGGAATACATGGTCTCTGACGCTTAATGCCAAAGGCCTTCTACGCTTATCTGCGTAGTCTTTCTGCCTACTCTGAGCTGTTTTAAGTCTTTTTCTGATAATTTCAACAGCTTCAGTGGTAACTTATACCAGTTCAGGTCCTGTCAACTTCCTTTCACCTACTTTGTTCCAACAGATAGGAGTCCTACATCTCCTTCCATATAATGCTTCATAAGGAGCCATGCCTATACTTTTCTGAAAACTATTGTTATAGGCAAACTCTACCAAATGCAATCTTTCATCCCAATTCCCTTTGAAACCAATTACACAAGCTCACAACATATCCTCTAATGTCTGAATTACTCTTTTTGATTGTCCATCTGTATGAGGGTGAAAAGCAGTACTAAACTGAAGCTTAGTCCCTAATGCAATTTGAAGACTTCGCCAAAAGTTCGAAGTAAATCTCGAATCCCGATCCGAGGTAATAGTCACCAAAACACCATGTAGGCGTACTACTTGACCTACATATATATCCGCATATTTGTCCATTGGGTAGTCCATGTGAACTGTTAGGAAATGAGCCGATTTAGTCAAACGATCCACTATTACCCAAATAGAGTCATGACCACTTGACGTCCTTGGCAATCCTTGCACAAAGTCCATTGTTATATGCTCCAATTTCCATTCTGGTATGTCTAAGGGTCTCAAGAGTCCTGTGGGTTTACGATGCTCCGCTTTTACTTGCTGGCACATCAAACATTGAGAAACGTGCTTAGCTGTATCTACCTTCATACCATTCCACCAAAATTGCTGATGCAAATTCCTGTACATCTTTGTATTACCCAGATGAATACTATAATTACTCTTATGCACCTCCAACAGAACTTCCTTCTTTAACTCTTCGTTGTCAGGAACACAAAGTCGTCCTTGGCATCTTACTATTCCATCATTAGAGATTTGAAATTCTAGTCTTTTCCCTAAAGATACAGCATCTTTCACTTTCAAAATCTCTAGGTCAGATTCTTGCAAGATTTTAACTTTTTGAATAATTTCAGGCTTAATCCTTAATGCACTAAGCATACCAGTAAGACAATCTACTTTTAATTTAAACTCTGAGTCTGTAATAGACTTTAACAAACTCCATTCCGCCATTCTTAAACTGGCCATCTCTATAGCCGACTTACGACTAAGAGCGTCTGCTAACTTATTCGCCTTCCCTGGATGGTATCTTATCTCACAATCATAATCCTTTAACAATTCCATCCATCTCCTTTGTCTCATGTTCAACTCTTTTTGTGAGAACAAATATTTCAAACTCTTATGGTCCGTATAAATCTCAAACTTTTCCCCATACAAATAGTGTCTCCATATCTTCAAGGCAAACACTATAGCTGCTAATTCTAAATCATGCGTTGGGTAGTTCAGCTCATGGGGTTTTAATTGTCTAGATACATAAGCTACAACCTTGTTATGTTGTATCAAAACACATCCCAGTCCTTTGTGAGATGCATCACTATACACTATAAAACCATCAGGTCCAGTCGGTATAGTCAGGATTGGAGCCGAAGTCAATTTCCTTTTAAGCTCCTGGAAACTCCTTTCACATTCCCCATTCCATTCAAATTTCATATTCTTTCGGGTTAACTTAGTTAAAGGTTATGCCAGTCATGAAAATCCTTCAATAAACCTCCTATAATAACCAGCCAGTCCTAAGAATCTTCATATTTCAGTAGGTGTCGTTGGTCTCGGCCAATTTATTACCATCTCAACTTTTGCCGGGTCTACCGCAATTCCTTCTCCTTATACCACATGCCCTAAAAATATTATCTGGTCCAGCCAGAATTCACACTTATTAAACTTGGCATACAACTTATGCTCTCTCATGGTTTGCAAAACTATCGTCAAGTGTTGCTCGTTCTCTTTTGGTCCTCTCAAATATATCAGGATGTCATCAATAAACACAATCATGAACCGGTTTAAATAAGGTTTAAATACCCTATTCATTAGATCCATAAATGCAGCTGGCGCGTTACTCAATCCAAATGGCATAACAAGGAACTCGTAGTGTCCATAACGAGTCCTGAACGCAGTCTTAGGAATGTCCTCTTTCTTAATTCTTAGCCGATGGTATCCTGACCTTAAGTCAATCTTAGAGAAGACCGAACTTCCATGGAGTTGGTCAAACAGGTCATCAATTCTAAGCAAAGGATACTTATTTTTAATGGTCACTTGGTTTAGCTGTCTATTATCAATGCACAAGCGCATCGATCCATCTTTCTTTTTAATAAATAAGACTGGTGCTCCCCAAGGTGAAGCACTTGGTCCAATGAATCTTTTGTCAAGCAACTCTTGCAGTTGTACTTTCAATTCCTTCAATTTGACTAAGGCCATCCTATATGGGGCTTTTGATATAGGTCCTGTTCCAGGCATTAATTCAATTTCAAACTCAATCTCTCTCACTGGCGGCAATCCAGGCAATTCCTCAGGGAATACATCTTGAAATTCGTTAACTACTCGAATTTCATCAATCTTAGGCTTTTCCTTAGTATAATCTCTAACCATAGCCAAATATCCTTGACATCCTTTGTCAAGTAATGGACAGGCTTCTATTGTCGAAATAAGTGCTACAGGTAAATGGGTCTGACCTCCTAAAAATTCACAACTAGACTGATCAGGAAAGGTAACTTGGATTACTTTCCTATAACAATCCATTTAGGCCCGATACTTATGAAGCCAATCCATTCCTATAATAACATCAAAATCATACATGGCCATTACAACTAGGTCTATTTCCATATCCTTTCCTTCTATTGATATCTTACAATTCCCACACACCAGCATAGACAATACCATATCCTTTAAAGGCGTGGAAACACAAAGAGGCATCTCAAGAGGCATAGTTTCTATCTTACTCAACTGTCTATATCTTTCAGACACAAATGAATGCGTAGCACCCATATCAAACAATGCATATGCCTTTTCGCCATTGATAAGGATCGTACCTAAGATGACATTTTTGGAAGCTTCCACTTCCTCTTGGGTGACCGCATACACCCTTCCTTGTGCTGGTGGCCTTTGAGGATTCCTTTGCAAGTTTGATCTAACAGCACTCTGATGTCCCTGTCGCACCGAGCCAACACTCACTCGAGACCTTTCTTGTGGGCAACTTCTCATAAGATGGCCCACTTGTCTACAACCAAAACATTTCAGTCGTCTATTGCAAGGTCTTG
The DNA here is from genome assembly GCA_017140165.1 of Eucalyptus shirleyi. Classification (NCBI taxonomy): domain Eukaryota; kingdom Viridiplantae; phylum Streptophyta; class Magnoliopsida; order Myrtales; family Myrtaceae; genus Eucalyptus; species Eucalyptus shirleyi. The sequence goes on from JADGRX010000013.1 coordinate 171,100, forward strand.
GGCCATGTTGCCCATCACACTTTTGACAAACATCAGGCTGATAGGGTGCTTTCCCTATATTCAGGCTATTTCTTTCTCCCCCAAAATTTCTAAAATTACTCTTTTTTCTTCACATTCCAAGTCTAACCTTGACCAGAGTAAGGTCTCTTACCCCTTCTCACATCATTAAAGTTCAGCAATTTCTTAAACTCTGATCACTCTCTTAACAGTTCCTGCTCCACCAACTGTGCCCTTTCATAGATCTCATTATAATCTCTTATGTTCAAAGGCACCAGTTGCTTTCTAATGTCAGTTTTTAATCCTTTCAGAAATCTCTTAGCCTTTTCTTCCTGATCCTTAATCAGCCTAAGAGCATATCTAGATAGTTCAGAAAACTTAGCCTTATACTGATCTATTGTCATCTCTTTTTGTTCTAATTGAACAAATTCAGTAATTTTCCTATCCTTAGCATAGTCAGAAAAATGCTTTCTATTAAAAGCTCTCACAAACTCTTCCCAGTTAACCTCAGTACCTGGTGGGAAGATTGTGTCCCTCGATGCTCTCCACCAAAACTTTGCATTTCCCTCCAGCTGGTACTCTGCCAAAGTTATTTTCTCAACAGCAGTGCAGTCCAACAACCTGAAAATTTGCTCCATTCCATCAATCCAATGCTCCGCCTCATCAGGACTTCCCATTCCACTGAACTTAGGTGGCTTTAGCTTCAAAAATTGTTTCACCAATCCTTGAGTACGGCGTTCTGCTCCAGGTTGCTGCTGCACCTGCCTTTTCATCATATTTCCAATATTGGCCAATGCCTGCAGGATGTCTTCCATTCGGGGTTCAGCCCTTGCAACAGAGGCTTCAGCCCTCGATAGATGAGCACTTCCAGCTCGCACCATGACTTTCCTGCAATTTCCAAGCATTGCCTCAGGAATAATCTGAGACTCACTGTCTCCATTCAAAGCAACTACTACTACTACATAAGTAACATATACATGTTACTGGTACCTATAGACAACTCAAAACTAACTACTAGGGATCTACGAGTGAATTCTCATCACTTGTTATTCAATTATTCCATTTTATATCCTATGGTGTGCATTTTCATTATGTTCCCCAATTTCCAAATGAGGCTCCTTATCACTCCAACCTATAACCATTCGCTCTGATACCAAAAAGGGCGGTTGTGGCACCCCGACCCCCCTTCGGTTGCCACAAGCACCTAATGTTACACTTAATTACATCTTTTAGAAAAAGCGTCGTAAATCATAGACATATATATATATATATATATATATATATATATATTTTTGAAACGGTCCCAAAGTGTGACTCATTTAGTAGAAGCAAAATATAACATTGCCATCCGCCCTTCCATCAACCATGATACAATTGCACACCACTAATCATCATAATAACATACAAAGCTATGACACTTTATTTACATATATTAAAGATGGGTTTCCTTGGGTCGGTACATCAAAAGAAAGGCCAGGACATAAAGTCATACTCGGCCTAATCCCCCAAAAAGAAACAATTGACCCACTATGACTCATGTGCAAGATCCCCCATCACTAGTGTCGGCTAACCATCCCAAAAATTTTCAGCTTCTACTCATCACGCACGGGTCCTCACACCTATCCCAGTGCATCAGGCGGTGGTGGCGGTAACATCCCACTTATCACTCCATCGCGACGAATGTGGACGGATATGAACTCTTGGACAACAGAGCCCCCAACCAGGCCCACATCGTACATGACTAAATAGCGCACTCGAATATATGTCAGACCAGGAACAGAGGGATAGTCGAACTCCTCGCACTCAACCTCTACATCGGAACAAATGTCGTAAAAGACGCCCCGCGTGACAGCAGGAAGCGGCATTTTGCTAATATGAAATATTGGTCCCCAAAGGGGTGAGTACAACTACTCAGCAGGCAAAAGAATCCAATAACCACTCAATGCATCATGCATCACACAAATATCACAATCATAGCATCATATCTCATCAAGGCATCCATGCACAATTACCTTGGTATCATGCACATATCACCATACCTTATGTACATACGTCATCACATAGTCACCACCATCATGTCATACACTTACCATCATCATGTATATCATCATGCATAGCTACCATGCATCCATGCACATCTCATCATTATATCATATATATGTCATCATGTCATAGGTGATCATCTTCACATCACACATGCATGTCATCATGCCATAGGCTATCATCTTCACATCACACATGCATGTCGTCATGCCATAGGCTATCATCTTCACATCACACATGCATGTCGTCATGTCATAGGCTATCATCTTCACATCACACATGCATGTCTCAATTTTCACTTTTATCTTTCAATTCGATCACCACATCTGGCATCGCAAGATAAACCTCCGGCACACACCACCGGGCATCCGGCATCCCCACATCTCGGGCATCTCGTATCCCAACTGGCATCACGAGGCATCCCTCGGGCAAAAACCTCCGAGGCTTCTGGCATTTACACTCCCTGGCCAGGCATCTCACACCCGAACTGGCATCACGAGGCATCCCCCTGGGCACAAACCTCCAGGGCTTCCGACACCCCCACATCCCGGGCATCTCGAAACTCCCGAGGACATCCAGCCTTGTATCTCAATACAATCCGGCTTCCGGCACCCCCATCCCGGGCATCCTAACACTCCCAGGGCATTATCATCCGCCACAGACAGTCTCCTCTTTTCTCATTATTCATGTTTGCCAATTTATGTCTCAAATCAGCATAGCACGCGATGCAATGGTAACAAGATCAGTTTCATGCTTTGATTCATACATGCATCATTAGTCATCATTATACATGCCACAAGATGCAAAATAAAATTTATGGAATTCATACAATTTACAATAATCCATTTATTATGCCTTTTTGAAATTTATTTAAATTCCAGCTTGCACCTTTTTTGAAAATATTTAAATTAAATATCCATATGATATCCAAAAATCATGGAATTAAAGCATGTGATAACCAAGACAATAAGGTAATGATTTCATGAAAGACACATGGTCAATAATATTCCATACAAAATTATAATTCCCACAAATACAGCATGTAATTTCGGATAAAAACAGAATGCACAGTTTCCGAAATAATTTGATTAAAATATCCAAATGATCTCTGAAAATTACAAAATTTTACCAGGTTATTGCCAAGACGCTAAGGTAGATTTTTCATGAAGACTTCTAAGACAAATTGTTTTTAGATTATCTTCTACAGTCACACGAATCTTCTGGATCTAACACCGAAATGTCCAGTGCATGTTCATCCGAAATACTGAGTATTCACCTACTATTCTTCTTCGGAAATTTGGATATATTTTACTTCAAATGGTCCCATACAACTTCCATTAAGGAACCTAAGTCAAATATCCAAAGGACAGTCTCCATATGGGTCCATGAATTATCGGGTATCCGGTACCATGTTTCCAGATCTACAGTTTTCAAGAGTAAGTTGATTCGCTAGGCTACACTTGTTCATTTTGCTTCAAAATTGAGTATGTTAAACTTCAAGATGTTCTCTACAATTTTTATGAAGAAGTAGAAAAGAGATTCCAAGTAAAAGTCTACATGCAACCACAAATCCACCCAAAGGTCAGCGAAATCGTTCCAGATCTGGTGTCTTCGTAGGATGAGAGTTTGACCCCTTAAATCGCCATAAATGTGTACCAAATTTTAGTATGCTATATTTTAAGATGTTGGATATAACTTTCATGAAGAAATCAAAGTCAAAATCGAACTCAAAACATGCATGCAAGCTCTCACAAAGTTCTGGCTCAGGCGGTTCATGCGAAAACAGCAACACCACTCAAAAACAAGTCATCCAAGCTTTGGTTTCCCCCTCCTAATCACCCAAAATTCGAATTTTCTACAACATACATGTAACACACACACATGCAAGAGCAGAAAGAGGACCCCAACTTGCCTCTAGACCGAAGAGAACGACGGCACATGGCGGACGAGCGGGCGACGTACGGCGGCGATGGGCGACTCCTCCTCTCGGCTTCTCCTCTCTCGGCCTCTCTCCCTCTCGCACGGTTCTCTCTCTCTCCCCCTCACTTGGCTGAGCAACTCAACCGGCCACCTCTCTCTCTCTTCTTCCCTTTTATTTCCCCCAAACCTCATCATTTGCAATCATTAGATTGCCTCTCCAATGGCCAATGCATGCCATCTTCCTTTGTGCCACTTGCCACAACACATGCATGGGCTTCGGCTTGGGCTTTGGGAGCAATTGGGCTAGCAATGGGCTGGCCACTCTCCTCCCCCTTTGGTCGACGGTCACACTCCTTTGGGCCTAATTGGGCTAGCCATTTGGCCCACCAAAGCTTAGGCCAATGGGCCTAAGGCCCAAACCTAAATAAAATTAAAATTTTCCCTTTTTACATTTTCTTTTATAAATTTTAAATTTTAAATTCCACATGGCCAAAGTCTTGTAACATTTTATTTATAGGAATTTTATTTATGATGTGCATGGCTAAGCATAGATTATTATCATTAATTTATCCTATAATCCTAATTTCAAAAATTCATGATTAGCCTTAGGAGAAAACTAATGGCTAAAGCATATACTATAGGAAATTTTATCACCTAATTATGGGCTTTAACACACCTTAGAGCTTGTCTTGAAATGTTGGGATGCCACATTACCGAATTTAATTAATTTAAGAATATAATTCTAAAATCACAATCATGCAAAATTAGCACAAATTAAAGCTTAATTAAATAAACATATCATACCACAGAAATCATCATAAAATTTCGATCATTGGCTATTACAGTCTAATTTCCGGAAAATAAATAATTAACTGAAGAATTACGAAAAATATTAAATAAATGTCAATAAGTCAAGCGAGGCCCGTAATCCCTAATTGAATGCCGGAACGGACCCAGAAAATTTCTCAGTCACTCTAGATAAATACTAGAGTTCGTCTAGGCCCTAATTGCATAAACTATCCACCTAATATGCATCGGCAAATAATTAAATTTTACTAATCTAATCTAACAAACCACCTAACAATACTTAACTTAATCTAATCAACCCTTATGCGTCATTAACCTTCTAAGTGATGATTAGTGAGTTAAAGTCACTTGTTTTTTGATCCGATTGGCTCAAATCATCGGGGACGCAACGTGGCTCACTTCTCTTCAAAGTAGGCCTAACTTTCGGGGCCGGGAACACCTTCAAAATAGGCCTTAAGCACTTCTGGAAACCCACAATTCCAGCTTCTATTTTTGGCTGAAATAGATGGCAACAAACTCGGTTTAAGGCGAGATGGATTGAGGAAGGTTGAAAAGGCCAAACCGGGCCTAGGTGGGAACTCACGATGGTCAAAGGTGGCTCACAGTGGCCTGAGTTGATCAAAACAGCAAGGTTGGATAGCGGGGTCACACGGGCAAGGCGTAGGGCATGCACACGGCGGTGGGGCGTCCCAGGGTGAGGGCGGTGCTACTTGGGGGGTCCGGCGGTCTCGGTGGTGTGCGGTGTGGATGGGGTGGCTCCTTGGTGGTTATTATGGCTTGGCTGGAGTTCACAAAGCACAAGTGAGGGGGAGGAATGAGGGGTTCGGCTAGCTGAAGGAAAGAGGGAAGAGAGGAGGCAAGAGGGGGCCACCTTTGGTCCAACCTCATCTCTTTGTCCCCCTTTGACCCTATCCTTTACTTGGTTATCTTCCACTAGCATTTTCCAGCCCTCAACTCTTCTAGAAGACCTTTGAAAGGGTCCAAAAGTCTTGGTGGTGGGGGGCATACATTTTTGCTTAGAAATTCTTCCATTGAGACACTCAATTCCTCTTAATTCAACACAAATCAACCTTAATAAATTAAATCGTCACCTCATTGATCCAATTGGTGTTTTTGCTCACCAATTGATCCCATTTGCTTCCCGACTTTGCGATAAAAAACGATCCCCAATATTTTATGGACAAAAATGGCCCTACCTTGACCTTTTTCCCAAAAAGTCTCGAGTTGCGAAACATATTCTGAGATTGAGTCGATGCTCCTAAAATTTGTTGTTGCATGACAGAACTTTCAATTTCTGAAATCGACTCAAATTTGTGATTAATTTCAATTCAGCGCGATTTTAGCGTCACCTAAGCTATTTGGTAACTTTCCGAAATTTTTAGTGCAAATGACACATGGTCGATTTTCTTTAAGCTATAATGAACCCACACGACACATTGGCGACTCTCGGTTATCATGAAAATCTTAAGGATTCAAGTACGGACACAGGATACCAAAATGATAAAACAATTAGTCTAATATCGGCCGACGAGAATTTTCCAATTTATTGGAGTCTCCCACATTTAGCCATATAGCTCAATCGAACCAACTTATCTCTGATCTCAAATCAATTTTTAATTGTGCCATAATGGCCTCTAAAGATGGACACGGTTAAATAGCCGATTCCTAGTCGAATTCTCAAGTTTATTGCATTAAAATTTCTTAATGGCTTCCCTAGATAGTCTAATTATCTCAAGAGTGATCGGTTCTGAAAATAGCCTTATAGGTGCGTTAATAAAATGCCCGATTTATTCAATAAAATACAGGATTGAAAATCCAGGATGTCACATGCAATTTGATGAAATTTGAGAATTAATTTGTAAAATTTCGAGAAATTGAAGGTGCAGAAGTGAAATTGACATTGAAAGGATTCTAGAACCGGTCACCGGAGGTGAGGAACCGACTGGCAAAGGGTTGAAGCGGCCATCCCTGCCGGTGGTTGTTTAGATAGGTCGAATTGGTTCAGTCTAATTCGACTAGTTCTTGACCAGTTTGGTCTGGTTCCAACCATTTTGCCCACTTGGGATCCTTGTGGATCCAAAATTTTTGCAATTTGGTCCCTAAATGACCAATTAAAGTACAATTAGGCAAATCAAACCTTATAAACGTGATCTAAGGGTCTTTTATTGACCTAATTGAATGATTATCATGAAAAGCAACAAGTCAAAACCATGGGTGCTTTGAATTGGGCCTAAAGGGGTTAAAATGGAAAAATTTGTAATTCAATAGGCAAAATTGCAAATTAACTAAAATTGAATTCAATTGATGTCACAATTGTCCTATCTAATAAACTATCCATGTGTAAGATCACTTATCGCATTCAAATTGACCTTGAATTAAAGTGCCCAAGCTTATGTAAAAAATAAATCTAGGCCTCATATTAAAATTGCATCTAAATTTGTGAAATTAAACCATAACTATGAATGGGTCAATTCGGATTTTGTCGATTGAAGCTTAATTGCTTGATTTTCTTATGCTTGGGAGGATAAAATTGTTCAAATTAATGAGTTTTGATATGAATTTTTCAAAATTGATCATGGATTTTGACTTATCTTAAGAAAATGAGTGAAGAATGACTATCCGTTAGCAAGTCATGAAGGATCAATTTTGATCTCCTAATTAGGATTGAAAACAGCAATATACATCTTGACTCTGTAAATCGCGAAATTGATTGTACATCTGAATTTAAAATAGTCCCTAAACTAAATGTCGAAGGAACTACGCCTAATTATGGATAAAATTAAAATAATTTTAGTTTTTGTCGATTTAGAATCTAAAATTGAAAAATTCAGAAATTAAGATTCTTAATTAGATTTTGTAAAATTTTCGACACAAAAGTCAAATTGGCATTAAAAAAAATGTATTTGTGCATTTTTTTGGGTCAAATGTTTGACCAAAAATCAACCATTTAGTTTACTTTCCCTAAAAAATTAATTTATTAGTCAAATCTTTAAATGAAATTGATTTGAAAAGAATTGAAATTAAAGCTAATTAAAATCTTTTGGGGTAAAAAACCAAATTTTGACTCGGGTTGACTCTTGGTCAAAAGGTTTATCGAAAAGTCAACCCAAAAGTCAACCATTTGACTTTTCAGGTTTTTCTTGAAAATGAATTGAAAATTCTAAAAAACAATAGTGCAAAAGAAAAAAACAATGAAAAAAATGACATTTTTTGGCTAAAAAATGAGACTCCGTCGCGATCAAGAACTCAAAACTCGATTTTTTAAACTTTTAATGATATGTCAACTAAAAATCATGTGTCAACAAGCGTTAGATTTATTGAGTATAACCAAGTGCTCATATCTATGATAGCTTTGGTTTGTAGAAGTAAAACATTCTCCTACACTTTATTTGGATTTCTAATTGACTCATTGTCGCGACCTGATCTCGTTGCCCTCGAATGTCTAAGGGAGAAAGGTCGGGTTTAGGGGTACTTTGATCACGAGAGTTCCCTCTACATGATTGCGAGCTCTCCTAAGCTTGTACCCCATGTGACAACGGGTTTATTTATATGATCTAGGTGTTTACAACAACCTAAGAATATACAAGAGTCGTCACTAGCCTCATTTTTTGAGGGTCGGCTAGAAAACCCAATCGAGGGTCTAGAGTGTTTATTGATTCTTACGCAACCAAATATTTAGGTTTGGGGACTTGGTTTATGCTAATTTGCTATTAGTGCCCTTTCGGTAGCTAAATAGTTTGTTGTGTTTTTCCTAACATGTCCATTCCTTTCTTTTTACATTTCAGGATCATCAATTCTAGACTAAGTGATCATGTGTAGTGGATTACTTTCACTCTATTCTATTTCTAAGAAATGAAAAGAAAACAATCAATGAAATTGAAATTGCAAGACATGAAGTAAACAATTAAGAAATGCAGTAATTCTAATCATTCAATCCTAAAGAATATAAAAGAGAAAACAATATGAAAAGAAAGGAAACCCGTAACTCGTTGGGTTTTACACAATGCACGGAACCCAAGACATATGTCGGCAAAAACAAATGGTACATGATAATGGTCAGAATGGACATCGACCTCCATCATCTTCACGTTTTATCCATCTTTGGGTCCTAATCTAATCCTAGCTTAGGAAACTTCTAGCTAAATGCATAAAATGGAAAGAGACAGGCAAACATATCAAAACAACCAAACAAAACAAGACATCTTTTGTGTTCACAGATAGTGACTAAAGTCATGAAATCCTTAGACCAAATTCTAAGTGAAATCCCAAGGTTCAACATCATTATGTATTACACCTAATCATTCATCTAACAATCACATGCACTACAAAGCATTTAAACATGCATGTAAGATATTCTAAAAGAAATCCTAAAATGGAGTCCTAACAAAGAATCACAATAGAAATCATCAAAAACTACACATAAGATCAAAGGGGATAGAACCCATGGATGATTGGCCCTAAGAAAAAAAAGAATATCAAGAACACCAAGAATAATCACTTTCATGAATGAAGTATCTCAAGATTTCTAACGCATGAATTTTATGGCATTTTAGTATGTCCTAGGTATAGATGTTGGGGACAAATATGATGAAGACATCTAACCCTAGATCAATGCACAAAAAACCACGGAAATTCATTAACTTAAGTAGGTCTATCAACCTATTCAAGACATTGCATGATTGGAGAACAAGTGAAATAACTTTGACAGAGGTTTTTCATATCAAACGAGGCTCAAATGGTGCGTGCCATGCGTCTTTCCAAAGTCTGAAATGCCATTTGTGAATATCTACAACACATCAAAGGCAATTGGACACATCTACTCACTCATTCAAGGCAAACGGCAATCAGGTCAGAGACAAGACAATCCACACCATGCCTTCGAAGATCTCTTCATTTCGCAATGACGAAGCTGCTATTTAACACCAAAAAAAAATATCAAAATCAGCGGAGAGTCGAATTTTATTTTTTGTTCTGCAATCAAAACAGAAAAAGGAAATGGAGCGTTTAGCTTTGATTTTGTTTCGAGGACTACGGAACGTGAAGAACACCGAGTCAGATTATGGTATAAGAGCTGTTCAGCACCAATCTTCAAGCTCTGATTTATGACTTTCGTAGATCATGATCACTCTTCTCTAATCCTTTTTCTAGATTGACACTCAGAGATGAACACATTGGTGCATCGTAGTCCCTGGACTTTGCTAAAAATACTGATCGCCTGATGAAGAAACGATTGGACTTTGCTCGGGATTTCGTTCGACGTTGATCTCCGATTTTTGACTTACAAGACTCATCAACGGATGCTAATCAATGAAATTGAAGAGATCGACGTCAACAAAATCTAATGTAATCAGAGTCCAAGCACACCAAGTATACGAGTAGAGATTGAGAAGACTTAGCTGAATCCGGAATCTCAGCTTCTTCTGATTTCAGTTGTCGATAATCTCCTTGGATTGTGCAATGAAACTCGTGAAGATCTCGATTATTCCCTCCGATAAAAAAACGAAATCTGTTGCCTCTATCGAAGGATTGAGTGGACTAAATCCACGAAGAGTCGATGAATGGAGAATTTCTGCACAGATTTGCAGAAGTTCACCCATAACATCCTGGAGAGAGAGAAATCGTGGAGAATTTTCTTCTTCGCTTTTTGTTGATGGGGTCAAAGAATGATCGAACAGAAAAAACTGTGAAGGTATTGCCTTCCCCTCCGAGAGAAAATCACTCGAGCGAGTTCCAGAGAGATTTTTTTAGAGAGAGAGTTATAGTGAGAGAAAGTAGATATGAAGAATGACCTCCCCTCCGAGAGAGAGAATCCTGAGAGTAGAGAGAGTTCTTTCTCGCCAGCGTTCCCCGATTCTGTTTTCTATTTTTTTTCTTTCTTTTAGTTTTTCTTTTTCTTTTTCGTTTTCCTTATTTCCTTTTTTTTTCTTTTCTTCTTCTCTTTCTCTCTCTCTCTTTTTTGCTCTTTATTTTTTTTACATTTTTCTTGCAAAATGAATGTTTAAAATGTCGACGAAAATTTTGGGTGTCAACACTCATAATTAAACTAAATTGCATGTTAGACTAATTAAATCAAAACCTTGAAGTTCCATTTGGTATGGACTTGAGAGACTCATCGTTAAGTCTTTGATTTAGTAATCCATTAGCGTTCCTTTTAGGGCTTTACCTCCGAGAAGGTCACAACATACGACACTAAAAGTCCTTTGATTTTTTCCATTGCCAGGCATCGCACGTTTAACACAATGCAAACTTTCATCTTTTACAATGGAAGCATAGTTTAAGCTCCAGCTAAAATTTATTCAATGCAAGCTAGCATTTGCAAATGGAAAACCAACTGGGCGGCACCTACGTTGTTCGACTACAACATGATTGACAGACTAGTCTACATGCCACACGTATTGACGTGTGTGATCTAGTGTTACATAATGTAAGAATAACCTTAATTTTCCGTGACGATAGCAGTGCTAACACACTCAATTTTGAAGCAACCGCATAACACTATACCCATAAACACAAAAAGCACCAGCAGTGTCGAAAAACATATGGCTTTGCGTCTCAAGGTTCTATATGCATAGCGCCGCACCGGTACTTGGGCATTAGCAAGGTCCTCTTGCGAATCTTGCGGTCGTGCTCCTGAGGCCCTCAGGTCGTCCCGCATAATCCAGTAGTTCTCCAACTGATTATAGAATCTCAGTAATATTTTGATGTTTTCCCATACCGCAAGGAAGTTGAAAATGGAAACCAGTAAAGAGAGGCTGATTGGAATCCATTTCAGTTCACAACTCATCTTCTTCGAGGATGACATAACAGAAGAAAAAACCACACCTTGGGAGACGAAGTACAGATTCGTGAAGGTCAGAGTCCTACTGATGCTCTTCGAGATAAGATTTTCTAGTCTCTCAATGGCCTCTGTAACTTCCTTAATCTCGCTTGACCCTTGCTCGGGCTGTTGGTCCGCCCTTTCGGAGTCTGAAGTTGGGGGCTGCAATTCGAGTTCGCTCATTTTGTGGGTGTTTGTGCAGGACTTAGGTCTAATGAGCGACAGGGGAAAATAGAAAGAGCGTCTTCAGTGTTGCATCATGATGCATACCTTTATTTATAGGTAGGTAGGCTGGAACATATATGTAGGTAGGTAGGTTGGAACATATATATAGAGGTAGGTAGCTGGGAACACCCACGTGTTGGTTGCACTAAATGAGCAACTTCAGTCCTATGGGCTGAGACGTCATTTTCAAGCATATAGAAATTTGGGTATTCAGGAATATTTTGCCAATTTTGTTTAAGGAACATATGAAGTGTCAAGATAATTTGAAGGTGAATTTTCGATTCTACAAGAGAATCGTAGATTCAGGATGTTTGAATATGAATAGGCTTTTTCTAATTTTTCTACATTTCATCTTTATCATCCTTATAGACAATGAATAAGACTTGCCTCTATATAGGTTTTTTACGTGACTCTTAATCATAAATGACTCATAAATATATCAAGCATTCCGAAGAGTTACATTCATGGGAACTTACAAAACTTTAAATAGACATAGACTCTTGAAAACAACACTGTAATAAAGACTCTCGATTCTTGCATCAGTCTTGGAAGCCGAACAGACATTGACATCAGTTCTGGAATATCAACATTGAGGTAACCGATCAACAATTGACAATTAACAACTTCAACCTTGAGTCAACAACTTCCTCATAGTGAATTTTGTTTAATATCTAACATGGAGCGCATCAGACAGCTTGTTGTCCTCGGTTTTCAAATTGCGGCTCACAGCCCAAGAATAATTTGAATGATTCAAAGCAAGAATCAATTGAAGAGTGAGCAAGGTAAGAGGCAAATGTTTTTTTGTCTAGGCTTTTATTCACAGTCAAATATTAATTCCATGAAAAGAATCATGTCAATTCACCTATTTTCTAACCACAAAATTTACCCATTTCTTTTCCAGCAATTCATAAAGAGTTCATCCACTTTATAGGATGTCACGGTTGTAGTCCTTGAGAAGTTCCATCAAGAGCCTTTGTCTCAAATTTAATTCCTTTTGCAAGAACAGGTACTTTAGACTTTGATGGTTGGTATAGATCGTGAACTTTTCCTCACACAACTAGTGTCTCCAAATCTTCAGAGCAAAGATAATTGCGGCTAAGTCTAGGTCGTGCGTCTGATGATTATACTTGTAAGGCCTCAATTGCCTAGATGCATAACATACATCTCATCCATGTTGCATCAGGACACAACCCAATCCTTTAAACGAAGCGTTGTTGTAGATCTCATACCCACCAAACTAGACGGTATTGTCAACACTAGGGTGGTTGTCAACATATGCTTAAGTTCTTGAAAGCTCTTCTCACCTTTGTCAGTCCACTTGAACTTCACTTCTTTCTTTAGCAATCACGTCGATGGCGTAGTTATTTCGGAGAACCTTTCAACAAATCGCCGGTAATAGCCAACCAATCCTAGAAAGCTCCAAACTTCAATCATTGTTGTAGGTCTTGGCCAATTCATGACCGCTTTGATCTTGGCTATGTCCACTGAAATTCCTTCGCCTGATATCACATGACCCAAAAATGGTGCTCAATTAAGCCATAACTTGCACTTACCAAACTTGGCGTAAGTGCATGTTCTTGAAAGGGTTAGTAATACCATTCTCAAATGTTGCTTATGCTATTCCAAGCTCCTTGAGTACACCAATATGTCATTGTTGAAGACTATGGTGAATTGATCCAGATATTCCTTAAAATCGAAATGGCCATATCATGTTCGAACTGCGGTTTTTGGGATGTCCTCCTTCTTGATCCTTAGCTAATGGTAGTGTGTCCTCATGTCTATCTTTGAGAATACCGAAGCTCATTGAAATTGATCAAATAGGTCATCTATCAATGGCAATGAGTACTTGTTTTTGACCATTACTTGATTGAGCTATCAGTAATCAATGCACAGTCACAACGTTCCATCATTTTTCTTCATAAATAGCATAGGCACTCCCCATGGCAATGTGCTAGGGCGAATAAATCCCTTATCTAGTAATTCCTGCATTTGCACTTTTAGCTCCTTCGGCTAGAAAAGTGGCATCCAATGTAGTGCCTTTGAGATTGGTTCTATCCCAAGGGCCAACTCGATTACGAACTCAATCTCTCGCTTTGGGGGCAATCTTGGCAATTATTTTTGAAAGACATATGTAAATTCTTGTACCACAATGATATCCTCCAACTTTGGCTCCTCCATCGTCAGATCCTCAACTATTACTAGATAGCCCTAGTAACATTCTTTAAGAAAATGTTCTACCTCAAGTGAAGAAAGCAAGGCGGTAGACGAGCCACCCTTGTGTCACACAAACTCGTAACCGATGCTACCAACTAGATTGAGCTGTATAGTCTTACTAAAATAGTCAACCGTGGCTTGCTACTTATTGAACCAATCCATTTCAATTATAACATCAAAGTCATGCCTAGCCAAGACAACTAGATCTATCGATTCCTTTTGCCCATTATTCCCACACCCATGATAGCTAAAAACAGATAGCATCTTATCGTTTAAAGGGGTGGAGATACTACAGACTGTTTCCAACGGTTTCATTTCTAATCCAACTAACTTAACAAACCAATAAGCTACAAACAAATGTGTCGCCCCTGTATCAAACAAAGCGTATGTATCATGTTGGTGTAAAGAGATTGTACCTGTAATTATAGACTTGGAATCCTTGGCTTCTTCTCTGGTCATTGCGTAAACCTTATCCTAGGATTGGGGGTCGATTTGAATTGTCTTATGTCGCAGCTCCTGATTGCTGTCTTGTGAATAAGGGTCGTGGCTACATTCGAGCTAGTTGTCGCGGGCAGTTCCTAACATGGTGGCCCTACTGGCCACATCCAAAGCATGCTCTCGTCTGGGTGCGACATGGTGCAGATCCATGAAACTTGCCGCAAAATCGACAACCGTGGCTTAGGTCATGTGCTGGCTTCCCAATGTTGTTCTTCTTACTATGAGGGATAAGATGCTTTCCTCCTGCCATAGGCTTCTTCCAAAACCAATGATTACCCCTATTAACGGCAAACCACAATCCAAATGCGGTTGCTTGCTTGGAGATATCCCTCTCAATAAATTGAGCCCTTTCATAGAGCTCATCATAGTCTTTCAAGTTTAGAGGCGCAAACTTGCTATGAATTTTTGGCTTTAGTCCATCCTGGAATCTCCTAGCTCAATCTATAGGATCCTCAACCATCCTTAGAGCATACTTTGATAGCTTGATGAACTTGGCCTTGTATTGGTCCATAGATAAGTGGTTTTGGTGAAGTTGTAGGAACTCAAATATCTTATATTCTCAGGCACATTCGAAAAATTATTTTCCATTGAATGCTTCCACAAACATGCCCCGAAGTCGGGATGGTACCTTTAGGAAAAAATCTTCCCCAAGTGTCCTCCCACCAATCATTAGCATTGCCTTGTAGCTGGTAGATTGCAGGGTCACCTTTTCTTCCTCGGTACTCCTCAATAAGGCGAAGGCCTTCTTCAACTCCTTAATCCACAAGGTGGCAACCTCAGGATCACCCCTTCCTGTGAACTGAGGTGGCTTCAACTTGATGAGCTGCTCTACCAACCTCTAGTTGCTATTTCCAACTAACAGGTCCTCGTTGTGAGTAGCGGTAGCAACAACTTGCTGCTAAGCCTACTGCCCCATCAAGTTCCCAATGGTCTTTAGTGATAGTACAATTCCATCAAACTTCGGATCCTCCCATGCGCTGCCTTAGGCATTAGCTTGCCCTAGAGCTACGCTCCTTGGCTACATCTTCGTAGTTGGGCTAAGCTCCTCTCATAGCTAATTCCGTAACCCTAAAAATACAGTCAGAAATTCAAAATCATAATTCAATAAAACAATCAATAATCACATTCATTCGTAAGCGTACTTAGCTAACTATCCCAAGGTCTCAACGTGTCTTATCACTTTAGGTAATGACTAAGCTCTAATACCAACAAAGGTAGGGATGTCACATCCCGACTCGCTTCAAGCACACAGCACCCTCACTTCCACTTTTATTGTCATTCAATTGCGATGTCCCAGGAGGCATTGCCAACCCAATTTGCAACAATGATAAAACACATAAGCGGAAATGTAAACAAATCTCCATTCCATCACTCAATAGGGATAGTTAAAAACCTACTCATATATATGCATCATAAGTCAATTTTTCGTGCATATCATGATCATAAGTTAAACAACTAGCTTCATTACATCTGACACACTTGACTGCGCTGCCACGACCTTCTACAAAAGGGCCAGGGGTACACTTAATGCCTCTAATACTATGAGGGTGATCCAAGAAGTGGTAGCAACCCCGTTACTACCTACGCCTCAACAAGCTTCGAGATCCACAGCTCCAGCTTGGTGATCAACTCGTGGTCGAGCTTGGGGTTGGACATTTCCCCATTGGGAATGTCCCTATCCTTGGTGTTCCAATTGATGCCTCCCCCTGAGCCTCTGACACCCAATGGACCGTTAAAGCCACGGATAGGACCACAGCTCTTGTTGCCCACCAAAAAATTTTGGGCCACGGATCGATGTGGCATGAGATTAGGTAGAGCTTAATTAACCTAGATGATCATGACATAACACGTGTAATAAGCATCGGCCCCTCTCGATATAGGATACTCTATCACCTCCTGACTATGCTCAACTAGAAGGTCGAATCGAATTTGGCTGAATGGCCCAACCATTCTTAGGGCCTGTAAACATTTCAACATACAAATATGAGATAAACTCAATGAGTACACTTCCTAGACCTCGCATAGAGAAGTCATTCACCTCGGAAATGCCCTATGCATGCAATTATCTATTGATCACAAAAAACATGGCAACGATCTTCTCGTTTTTCCCTCATTATTCGCATAATAACGAATCTATTATTCAAGGCCATCAACATAGACACATAGGCAATTTCCATCATATAGTCCATGCTCTTAGGGTAAGCATACAAATGCGCATTATGGTTTAAATCATGTGCTCATGCCATGCAATAATACGAACCTGAACATTACGGTCAATCGGGACACAAGGCCAACCCGAAGATTTGTATTCATCCGGCGTAACCGTGCATCATCTCGCCCCATTGAGCATGGCATCATCCTGCATAAAACGCATCAAGACGGTCATTCATGTAAGGAGCTTCATTCTGAAATCCATCCACAAATAGCATCGCATTGACTTGGGAGCAACCGAACTAAATCGAGTATCACCCCGCGTAAAACGCATAAGGACAGGTTCATACCCCACATAAAACACATATGGGTCTTAAGTGATCACACGGCCATACCATCACACAATTCATTTTTTATCTTTTTCATTTAACCAATGTGATGCCCATGTGATATGTAACATCATTTGCCATATGCCATCATGTCATACATGTGCATTATATTATATTATACATATATGCACCATTTAATACATAAACCCATGACATATAGACTACTTATCAAGATGGAATAAAGTCGTTGTAATATTTCAAAATCATTTTTCCACATGCCATCATAACCGGCAATACGTTCACATCGATTATCACGTGTCATCAAATCCATCACATAATCCATCTTTTATTTATATAATGTATCACCCTACCATAACGTACTCTAATAACATGCCATATCCCAACGTGACATCATATAGAACACACCTGACCCATACAACACATGCAACTCACATAACAAATATAACTGGTAATCCATATAACATGCTTAACATTTAATATGTACCCCATAGAAGCCTATATCACATAATAGCATTTCATCATATTAAAACAACATATCAATTTCCCCTTTCCTAATCCAATGACTTATCGCTTTGACATGATAACTTATCATCCTCAGCTCGATAGCTTATCACCCACGATTCGATAACCTATCACTTTGAAACTCAATATCCTATCGGCAAATGTTTGATAACCTATATATGCCCAATAATTACTTATCACACAACATCCACTTATCACATCAATAATTCATCATTTAACCACAAACAACTCTTAAATTATTCCCTAAGTGCAATGACAACCCTAATCAAGGGCTAGAAAGCCACTCACAAACTAATCCAAGCTTCGTAAAGTGTCGGGAGAAGGACGGCAAGGCTACATGGCTACTGGTCACACCTCCCTAGTGCACGTGGGAGGTTGGACAACAGCTGAACGGTAGTCCGGCGGTGGGATGGTGGTAGTACGGCGGTGGTTCGGCGTCAATACAGCCTTCAAGCTTCACGAGGGACCAAACCAGAGAAGAAATGAGGTAGAGGAAGCTCTGGCAAGGGCCAAACAACACTAAACAGCTCTTGAGGGGGCTGATCAGTCAATTTAAAGTGGCAGTTCGGTGGCGCAAAGGGTGGTCTAGCATTGGGCGTTTGATGGACGATAGCTAGCATGGAAAACAAGAGGAAGAAAGAAGAACAAGCTTGCAAAAGAGGTGGAAATGGGTGAGGGGTTCGGCTGGTGGTGAGGGGAGAGAGAGAGAATGTTTGAAATCAACAAGTAAGGAAATGAGAGAGAATAAGGGTGAGAGAGAGAGAGGGAGCTGGTAGTGGGGACAAGAAGAGAGAAAGAGTGTGATGTCAAGTCCCACTAATGCCCATCAAATCTCTTGGGCTCATGTCAATCAAAGTTGGCTTATGAAAGAAGCAAAATCCTAGCATTAATGAGGGATAAATTGCACTCAAGTGACCGGGGTTAGACTAGACTAGGCTAAGTGGCTAGATAGGTCTTCAAATCTCCCTTTTGTGCTGCCTAAAGCAAGTGCGCTCTTTCCTTGCCCTTTTTCCAACTTTCCCCTTTGTCCTTAGTCCAATGGAAGAGCATTTCGGTCACCTCACCAAAACCTCGTACTATTAATGCACTATTCATATACTTGGTTGCATTAAATGCCAAGATCTTGCCAAAAGAGGGCATGATGTGCTCAAAGGGTCCATGGGCCTCCTTTGGCTGCCCACCCCTTAGGTGTGTGGGCCTTGAGTCGCCCACTTGGGCTCGAGCCAATTGGGTCCCCACTTGTGGCCCGTTTTCACTAATTCGCATTTATACATCTTTGTTGATGAAAAACTGAGTTTTCGCCCCAAAGTGGCCTTTTCTAATGCCCTTGTGGTTTATCGATCCTCAAGACAATCTCGTCTAATGATCGCTTGCCAAAACAATTCCGTTATGAAAAATTGGGTCAAAACATGGATGCCACAATGTCCATAATGAACCTGTATTGCTTGAGGAACGCCTCACTCATATTATCCTAGGTCTTGAGGAGGTTTATGCTCTCCATGATGTACCATCTCAAGGTAGGGTTGATAAGACTCTATTGGAAAGACTAGATCATCAAGGATCCATTGTTGACATATCGAGTCATCCACACCAAGTACATTTGCAAGTAAGCCTTTTGACAATTCATGCCATCACACTTCTTGAACTCAAGCATTTTGAATTTTTTCGACACTTTGATCTTGGAATAGACAGAGATGTCCATCGGGGTAGTATCTTGAAGGCCTTTTTTTTCAGTTGTTTTAGCCTCTCCTCAAGCTTCTCGAAGTGTTTGTCATGCTTAGTTTTAGGTACACTATCAATTTTTGACTTTCCTGCTATGACAACGATTTGTCATCCTAAAGCGAGCATGTCGTCATCAAATTTAGTGTGAAGGTTCTTATCATCTTTCTACTTAGATGCCATAGCTTTCAGTGGTATCGATGCTGAGCAAGGCTTGCTTAGGGTGCCTTGAATTCAGCGGTCATTTCTTGCATTGAAATAAGTAATTGTTTCATTTGATCCTCCATTCAATTCGTAACATCCACGGTTTCGAGCAATAGGAAAAAAGCTATGGAATCGGTGCACCAATAGTAGGGATTGGCCTGAGAGAAGGACACCATGCCCTATCTCATGTCCATTAATGAAGGCATCGGGCCTTGCACCATGCCAATGCACAAAAGCATTATGCTTTGCATCAGGCTGTGGATCAACTACTTGACCATAAGGGTTGGTCGTGGGACGATCATGCACTACTTTGGAGCTAGGGAAGATCATGGATCAGTTCCGTGTGGACATGCACTGATCACAAATGATTTCATTCGAGCATGTACTGATCATGGATCCCGTTCAACTATGCGTTGGCCACAAATCAATCGATTCCACTCAACCACATGACAATTGAGGGATCACCATGCACATGTGACAAGTCACGCATAGGTAAGTGTCAAACCCTAATCCTTGAGCACGCACCCATTCCTCACCGGTCAATTAAATAGCAACGTCCTACGACGCATTGCCGACCCATTTATTGTAATACGCAAGCGGAAGCATTTAAATAATCCCCAACTAATAAAACAACGAGATAGGAAAGTAAGACTAAAAATCTGGAACCTAAAAAATCATCACACTTATATACATATATAACAACTGAGTCATATATATATACAAAACAAACTAATAAGTCAGTTTCTACTCAAAGCCAGTTCGGTACATGTGTTTACTGACAGGGGTGGGGGTTTCAATCCTCCTCTGGGTCCTCCTCCTCCTCGACGATCTCTCCTTCTTCCTTGCTCTAGCTAGAGCCCACGGTAGAGTACACCGGAGAGTCAGAATCGCTCTTGAGCTTGGGGCCCTTCGCATCTACCATCAATCCACCTTTCGGATTTTTTGTCCCCTTTCTGAACGCAACCTTCAAAACATACAAAGGTACATCAGATTCCGATATAGGGCCCACCCTTCATCCATTACTGTAGTGGCGATACCACGCCCGGTATTCATGGGGCACCTTGTGAGGTAGGCCTGCATCAACCTAGACGGTGGATTTCACTAGTACATATTCCAATCCTTTAGGGTGCCCAGTCATTGGAATGTGATAACCTATTTTCGTAAAGTTCTTAGGCTGGCCAAATTGTTCAGGAGGAGATGGAGGTGCTACCATCTATGGACCTAAAAAGTTATCCCATAACGGGGTGAGACGTCGAGTTCCACCCCCTAAGACACGACTAGGAAGCAAGTACGCCCTAAGGGCTGCCTAAGCACACCATGGGTCAGAGGACTTACCTTGGCCTCGTTCTCTTCCTGCAAGTCATTATATCTCAAAACTCAACCAATTATTTCAATTCACCAAACAGATCGGACTATTGATCAATCGACTTAGTCGATTACATGTCAACACAACCTCCCCATGGTCGGTACATTCAATACTATCTATAAAGTCCGACCATAGTCTAGGATTACTCACCCAAAGCTGAAAATAGATAGTATAGCTCGCTCAAAGCTGATAATATAATATACTATATATATGCTCCCCCAAAATTGATAATTTAGGGCCCTCTAGCCAAGATAGTATACTATATTTTGCTCGTCCAAAGCTGATAATAAATAGCTTGCCCGAAGCTGATAATATGGTATACTATATATATGCTCACCTAAAGTTGATGATAGAATACCACTTAGCCAATATAGTATACCACTCCCACCATACAACTAATTTATCATTTTTATCATACCCAATAAAAATACTCATGTGTGGGTACACGGTCAGTCTTAGCAAAAATATAATAGTTTCGCTTTTGATACTCCTATTTCTTTCAACTGTCCAAAAATAGATTTTTAGCTTTATAGACCAATGCCTTGTAATTTTCCAATTAATTATCAAAATTAATTAATTTAGGAATAAATCCTAAAATCACAATCATGCAAAATTAGCACAAAGTAAAGCTCAACTGAATAAACATATTGCATCATAATAATCACTATAAAATTTCGCTTGCTGGCTAATCCGGTCTAATCTTCAAAAAATATTTAATTAATTAAATAATTATGAAAATAATAAATAAAAGCCAATAATGCGACTTAGGCCTTGAAAGGCCTAATTGGACGCCAAGACGGACCTGAAATTTTTTTGAATAACTCTAGCTAAATAATAAAGTTTGTCTATGCCCTAATTGCACTAACTATCTACCTAACATACATTAGTATTTAATTAAATTCACTAATCTAATCTAACTAACCACCTAATCTATACTTAACTTAATCTAATCAACACTTAAGCATCATTAACTACTAAGTGAGGATTAGTGAGTTAGACCCATTTTTTCGGCAATTCAATCGGTGCAAATCAACGGGGACGCGACGAGGCTCAATTCTCTCTAAGGCGGGCCTAGCTTTCGGGGCCAGGAAATGGCCCAAAATGAGCCTCAAGTGTTTATGGAAACCCACACTTTTAGCTTATGTTTTGGCTTGAAACAAAGGGAAACAAGCTCGGTTTGAGGCGACAATGGACCAAGGAAGGTTGAAGGGGCTAAACTAGGTTCAAGAGAGGACTCATGGTGGTCAGAGGTGGGCCAAATGGCTCTGGCACAGGTTGAGGAAGCAACTGGGACGTGAGACAAGCTACTAGAAATGGAGAAAGGCGTGGCTGAGGTGGAGGCGTGCGTGAGCAGGCCCGCGTAGCACGCGAGGCAGTGGGGCAGCGAACGACGACATGTGTCGACGTGCAAGTGGGTCGGGGGCTTCAGATAGTGGCTTCTTAGGTCTTCTCTGCAAATTGAAGTCTTGAAAGCACAATAAGGAAGAAGGAAGGGCTGCTCGATGGCTAAGGGGGAAAGAGGGGGCCAGGAGGCCACCAATGGCCTTATCTCTTCTCCTTTGTCTCCCTTGATCTAGTCCAACTTGTGGGCATATGATAGTGCTTCTAGAGGGTTGAGATGGTCCAAAAGTCATGAGGTTGGAGGCATATGAATTTGCTTAGCTTCCTCTTCAATTGGACCTTGAGTCCTTCTTAATTCAGCACAATTCGGTCTCAATAAATTCAACCGAAACCTCATTGATTCAATTGGTATTTTTCCTCACCAACTGATCCCACTTGCTTCCCAATTTTGCGATAAAAACGATCCCCGATATTTTTTGGACAAAAACAGCCCTAGGATGACTTTTTCCCAAAAAGTATTGCTTTGTAGAAAAATCTTTTCAGACTAAGTCGATGCTCCTAGAATTAATTGTGACATGTCAGAATTTTCAATTTCTAAAATCACACTGAAATTCGCGGTTAATTTGAATTCTACACGATTTTAGCATGACCTAAGCTATTGGATATCATTCATAAATTTTTAGTGTAAATGACCCGTGGTCGATTTTCTTCGAGCCACAATGAACTCACTCGACACATTGGCGACTCTCGGTTGTCATGAAAATCTCGATGATTCAAATACGGACACAGGGTACCAAAACGATAAAAAAATCAATCTAGTGCTGGCCGGCAAGAATTTTCCAATTTAGTGGAGTCACCTATATTTAGCCACACATCTTAGTCAAACCGACCAATCTCTGATCTCAAATCAATTTTAACTATGCCTAGTGACCTCTAAAGATGAGTACTTTGAATAGCTGATTCCTAGTCTAATTTTCAAGTTTAATACATTAAAATTCCTTATAGGCTTCCCGGATAATCTAGTTATCATGAGAGTGATTGGCTCTGAGAACAGCCCTATAGGCACGTCGATGAAATGTGCGATTAATTCAATGTAAAACATAATTGAAAATCTGGGAGGTCGCAACTTTTCCCCTCTTATAAAAATTCCATCTTCGAAAGTTAAATCATTACAAAACTTAAGCAAAAAGGTGGAGGTACAACTATCTCATCAACTCTTCAATCTCCAATATTGCTCCTTTAGTATCGTGGTATTGCAAAACCACTTTGACCAACGGGATGGTCTTTATACGCAGAACTTGGTCTTTTTTGTCCATTATCTGAACCTTGCTTTCAATGTATGACAGTCGGTCATCCACGTCTAATTCTTCAAGATAAAGCATGTGGATCATGTCAGGCTCATACTTCCTCAATATCGACACGTGAAAGACATTATGCACTTGCATCAATCTCGGCAGCAATGCAAGATGATATGCTAGGGTGCCAATTCTCTCTAGAATTTCAAATGGATTTACATACCTTGGACTCAGTTTTTATTTCTTGCCAAAGCACGAAGTTCCCCTCATTGGTGACACCTTCACAAAAATATGATTACCAACTTGGAATTCCAATAATTTTTTGTACTTATCTGCGTAACTTTTTTGTCTGCTCTATGCGGTCTTCAATCTGCCTCTGATCACTACAACGACATCCACTAACTGCCGGATCAACTCTAGGCCTGTAATCTTCTTTTCCCCAACTTCATCCCAACAAACTGGTATCCTGCACACTTTACCATAAAAGGAGCTATCTGGATGCTTTGCTAATAACTGTTGCTGTAGGCAAATTTCATCAAGTGTAACTGTTCTTCCCAACTTCCTTTAAAATCCAGTACACAAGCTCACAGCATGTCCTTAAGGATCTAAATTGTCCTCTCAGACTGGCCATTCGTCTGAGGATGATATGCTGTACTATACTATAGTTTGGTACCTAAAGCACTTTGTAAGCAATTCCAAAAAACGGCGGTAAACCTCAAGTCTCAATCTAAAGTTATCATAAACGGCACTCCATGCATATGAACTACTTGATGCATGTACAAATCTAATTGCCTATCCAAACTAAGGTTCTTTCAAACTGCAATGAAGTGCGTCAACTTTGTCAACTTGTTGACCACTACCGAAGTCGAATCATTTCCTCTCTGACTCTTCTGTAGTCTGGTCACGAAGTTTATTATGATATGCTCCCAATTCCATTCTGGGATCTTGAGAGGTTGCAGGAGTCCTCTCAGCTTATAATGTTGAGCTTTTACTTGCTGACATATCAAACACTTGGTGACATGCTTGGCGATGTTCGCCTTCATACCTGACCACCAATAGTGTTGACGTAGATTATGATATATCTTGGTACTACCAGGATGAATGTTATAACTACTACGATGTGTTTCTGATAGAATATCCTCTTTAAACTCCACATCGTCAAGTACAACCAAACGTCCTTGGAACATTAGTGTTCCTTCAACAAAAATATGAAAGTCAACCTTCCTTTTCTCAATGTCCTCCTATAGAATCTTTTGTACATATGGATCTATCAGTTGGAGTAGCTTGATTCTGATATGAACATCCAGTTCAATTCTGAGGGTGACCATAAGATTCAAAAGGTGACCTACCTCAAATTTGAATATTGAATCTTGAGCTCTTTCGAATAGATTACACTCCTTAATTAGTATATGAGCAACTAATGACTTTCAACTCAAAGCATCGACGACCTTGTTCACCTTTCCCAGGTGATATAGAATATCACAGTCCTAGTCCTTTAGCAATTCCATCCATGGGCGCTTCCTCATGTTCAACTCCTTCTAAGAGAACATGTACTTGAGGCTTTGATTGTTCATGAAGATCTGGAATCTTTCTCCGCACAAGTAATATCTCCAAATCTTCAGAGCGAAAATAATTGCCGTGAGTTCTAAGTCATGCGTCGGGTAGTTCTGTTCATGAAGTCTCAACTGACGGGTATTAGCACGCAACCCAATCATCTAAATAACACATCATTATAGATTTTGAATCCTCTAGGATCAAATGGAATGGTCAGCACTGGTGCAGTAGTAAGCATTTGCTTCAGTTCTTGGAAACTACGCTCACACTTGTCTATCAAAACAATATTTCTTCTTTCTTCAGGAGTCTTGTGAAAGACGATGCTAATGATGAGAACCATTCCACAAACCATCTGTAATAACCTGCCAAACCCAGAAAACTTCTAATTTTTGTCACTGTAGTCGATCTTGGCTAATTGATCTCGGCTTCAATCTTGCTCGGGTCTACAAAGATTCCTTCGCTCGAAATCACGTGACCTAGGAAAGCAACATAAGTTAACTAAAACTCACACTTGCTGAACTTGGCATACAACTGATGGACTCTCAGCATCTGTAGCACTAATCTCAAATGACTCTCGTGCTCTTCATCACTCCTTGAATATACCAGAATATCATCGATGAACATCATTACAAACTGATCTAAATATTCTTTGAATACTCGGTTCATCAAATTCATAAAGGCAACTGGGGCATTTGTCATCCCGAATGGCATCACAGTGAACTCGTAATAACCATATCGAGTACGAAATGCTAACTTAGGAATGTCCTCCTTCCTGATCCTTAGCTGATGATATCTTATCCTCAAGTCGATCTTTGAGAATATCGACGCTCCTTGCAACTGATCGAAGAAGTCATTGATCCTCAGGAGTAAATACTTGTTCTTGATCGTTACCTGATTGAGTTGTCGATAGTCGATCCATAGGCGCAATGAACCATCTTTCTTCTTTACAAATAGAACTGGTGCTCCCTAGGGTGATGTATTGGGACGAATGAATCCCTTATCCAAAAACTCTTGCATCTGCACTTTCAGTTCTTTCAACTTAGATAATGCCATTTGGTAAGGAGTCTTAGAGATTGGCTTTGTCTCAGGTGCTAGCTCAATCATAAACTCAATTTCTCTGTCTGACGATAGTCCTAGCAATTCCTTCGGGAAAACATCCGAAAATTCTTGCACCATGGCAATGTCTTCCATCTT
The DNA here is from genome assembly GCA_017140165.1 of Eucalyptus shirleyi. NCBI lineage: Eukaryota > Viridiplantae > Streptophyta > Magnoliopsida > Myrtales > Myrtaceae > Eucalyptus > Eucalyptus shirleyi. The sequence goes on from JADGRX010000013.1 coordinate 197,317, forward strand.
CAACTCCTCAATTGTCATATCCATGACAGTTGCTAGGTACCCTTGGCAACCCTCGTCTAACAAACGAGTTGCCTCTGGCGACGAGATCAAGATAATCGAGGGTCCTTCTCAACTTCCAACAAACTCAAAACTCTCACCCTTTACCGGGTCAAATTGAATCACCTTGCGATAGCAATCCATCTTAGCTCGTTACTTGGTGAGCCAGTCCAAGCCAATAATTAAATCAAAGTTGTACTTGGCTAGGACTAATAAGTTTATTTTCTCCACTCGCTCACCAATTGCTAACTTGCAACTAGAACAACCCAAAGTAGCTATCACTTTACCCTTCAATGATGTAGATATACTAACTGCCGACTCCAATAACATAGGACTGACTCCTATCAACTTAACATACTACTCGTCAATAAATGAATGGGTTGCTCCTGGGTTGAATAAAGCGTAAGTAGGATGGTCATTCAACAAAACCATATCTATGATCACGTTAGGCGCAGCTTCTGCTTGACCTTGTGTGATGGCATACATTGTGCCTTGAACTGGTGGTCTAAGTTGTCCTCCTTATGGCACATTCTGAGGCACATACCCTCTGATCTAACCCATCTATGGCGGCGGTGGCAATTGCGATTGTCCCCTTAATCTATTAGGACAATGATCATGTGACCTGGTTGGCCACATCCGAAACAAACGCTCGGTCTTCAAGGACATGGGGCTAAACCATGTTGCCTCCCACACAAATAACATAGGCCATTTTGACTCGGCCTTGGTTTTGCAACTCCATCCTTCCTGTTGGGCGAGATATGGAATCTACCTCTAGGCATGGGCCTCTTCCCCTAGCGAATTCCTTCTCGATGCGAAGTAAACCTTAATACAGACGAGGTGACTTGCTCGTTCAAACTCCTTTCAAGCAATTATACTCAACGATAGATCTCTTGGTAATCAACCAGATCAAATGGCACTAGCAGCTGCTTTAACTCTTGTCGAAGGCCATTTTTGAACGTTCAAGCCTTCTCCTCAGGGTCTTCAATCAGCCTTGGAGCATACTGAGATAGCTCCGAAAATTGGACCCCATATTGGTCAACAGTCATCATCTCTTGACGAAGATGTAGAAATTCTTCTATCTTCTGCTCCCCGGCATTCCTCGAGAAGTACTGTTCATTGAACCTCTGAAGGAATGCATCACACAGTGGGACCACTCCTCGTGGAAACACCATCTCTCTAATAGCTCTCCATTAGGTATTTGCATTGCCCTACAACTGATAGACGGCCAAGGTCACCTTCTCTTCTTCCGTGCACATCAAGAGTTCAAAAGCCTTATCTAAATCCTAGATCCACATAAACGAGGCCTCAGGGTCTATAGTACTCGTAAAACTTGGCGGGCTCAACTTCAAAAACTGATCCACCAATTTGTGAATCGGTCTCTCTCTTCACACCACTATATTCTCAAGTTGAATCCCAACAAGTGCAGCAGCAGGTGCTGCAGCCAGTGCGACCTCAGTAGCGGCGGCAACGGCAGCAGTAGTAGCAGCACTAACAACAGTAGCTTGGTTTTGAGCCTGTTGTCCTATCAAGTCTCGCATAGCTTCTAGCGCCTGCATGATCCCCTCGATCCTGGGATCACCAGGGGCTGCTACCCTGTCACCAATAGGAGGTGGTGCCACTCCACTCGTATTAGCTTGAGCTGGCGCTCAACCTCAGCCTCCTCAGGTACCGACCCTAGTCGGCATTCTACCCCGAGTCACAACCCTAACTGTTCTTTTGGTAGGAGTCATTTGCACCTGATCACTCATGGCTTAGCTTTATCTGCTGAATTCTCCCTCTAATTCCACACCAAATTAGAAATAGAGTGATCTAAACCACAAGCAATTCTACCAACCAATTACCACAGACAAGCACCAACATGAATTTAAAGGCCATTCCTACTACTATCCCATGAACCTTTGCACCTTACCATTATAATCTTTAACCATTGCTATGATACCACCAAACGAGGATGTCACGCCTCGATCCTCGAGCATGCACCCATCCCTCAGTGGTCAATTAAATAACAATGTCCCAGGATGTATCGCCGACCCATTTATTTTAATATACAAGCAGAAGCATTTAAATAATCCCCAAGCAATAAAACAATGGGATATGAAAGTAGGACTAAAATCTATATATATATATATATATTACACATATATATACACATATATATACACATATATATGTGTATATATATATGTGTGTGTATATATATATACAAAACAAACTAATAAGTCGGTTTCTACTCAAAGCCAGTTTGGTACACAAGTCTACCGACAGGGGTGGGGGTTTCAATCCTCCTCTAGGTCCTCCTCCTCCTCGACGATCTCTCATTCTTCCTCACTCTAGCTGGAGTCCACAGCTGAGTACACCGGAGAATCAGAATCACCCTCAAGCTTGGGATCCTTTGCATCTACCGCCAATCCACCCTTAAGATCTGCTGTCCCCTTCCCGAATGCAACCTCCAAAACATATGGAGGAACATCAGATTTCAATACAGGGCCCACCCTTCGTCCATTACTATAGTGGTGATACCATGCTCGGTATTCATGGGGCATCTTGTGGGGTAGGCTCGCATCAACTTAGACAGTGGATTTCACCAGTACATATTCCAATCCTTCAGGGTGCCCGGTCATCGGAATGTGATAACCTATTTCCATGAACTTCTTAGGCTGGCCAAATTGTTCGGGAGGAGTTAGAGGTGCTGCCATCTATGGACCTAAAAAGTTATCCCACAACGGGGTGAGACGACATCTCAGCAAGTTCCACACCCTAAGACCTGACTAGGAAGCAAATACACCATAAGGGCTGCCTAAGCACACCACGGGTCCAAGGACTTACCTTGGCCTCGTTCTCATCTTACAAGTCAGTATATCTCAAAACTCAACCAATTATTTCAATTCACAAAACAGATCAGACTATCGATTAATCGACTTAGTTAATTACATGTCAACACTACCTTCGCATGGTCGGTACATTCAATACTATCTATAAAGTCCGACCATAGTCTAGGATTGCTCACCTAAAGCTGAAAATAGATAGTATAGCTCACCCAAAGCTGACAATTTCGGGCCCCTTGGCCAAGATAGTATCATATATATGCTTGCCCAAAACTGATAATAAATAGCTTGCTCAGAGCTGATAATATGGTATACTATATATATGCTTGCCCAAAGCTGATGATATAATATGCTCGCCCAAAGCTGATAATTTAAGGCCCCCTGGCCAATAAAGTATACCACTTCCACCATACAACCAATTTATCATTTTTATCATACCCGATAAAATACTCGTGTGTGGGTACACGATCGGCCTTAACCAAAATATAATAATTTTACTTTTGATACTCCCACTTCTTTCAATAGTCCAAAAATAGATTTTTTGCACTGTAAACCGACGTTCGGTAATTTTACAATTAATTACCAAAATTAATTAATTTAGAAATAAAATCCTAAAATCACAATGATGCAAAATTAGCACAAATTAAAGCTTAATTAAATAAACAGATTGCACCATAATAATCAGCATAAACTTCCAATCGCCGACTATTCCACTCTAATTTCTAGAAAATAAAAAATTATTATATAATTACGGAAAATAATAAATAAATGCCGTAATGCGACTTAGGCCTGGAAAAGCCTAATTGGACGCCGAGATGGACCCGAAAAATTTCTGAATCATTCTAGATAAATACTAGTGCTTGTCTAAGTCTGAATTGCACTAACTATTCACCTAACATACATCGGTATTTAATTAAATTCACTAATCTAATCTAATAAACCACCTAATACATACTTAACTTAATCTAATTAACCCTTAAGCGTCATTAACCTACTAAGTGAGGATTAGTGAGTTAAACTCATTTGTTTGGTGATTCGGTCAGTGCAAATCGACGAGGATGTGACAGGGCTCAATTCTCTCCAAGGCGGACCTAGCTTTTGAGGTCGAGAAATGGGTCAAAACAGGCCTCAAGTGCTACTGGAAACCCATTCAGCTTTTGTTTTAGGTTGAAACAGAGGGAAACAAGCTTGGTTTGAGGCAAGGATGGACCGAGGAAGGTTGAAGGGGCCAAACCGGGTTTAAGTGGGGACTCACGATGGTTGGAGGTGGGCTAAATGGCTTCGGCATGGGCTGAGGAAGCAGCTAGGACACGAGACAAGCTGCTGGGAATGGAGGAAGGCGCGACTGAGGCAAAGGCAAATATGAATGGGCAAGCGCGGCACACGAGGTGGTGAGGCGGTGAAAGGCAACGGGAGGCGGCGTGTGAGCAGGTCGGGGGCTTCGGACGGTGGCTTCTCAAGTCTTCTCTTCAAATTGAAGTCTTCAAAGAGTAGTGAGGAAGGGGGAAGGGCAGCTCGATGGCTAAGGGGGAGATAGGGGGCAATGGGGGCCACCAATGGCCTTATCTCTTCTCCATTGTCTCCCTTGACCTAGTCCAACTTGTGGGCTATCATCCACCAGCACATTTCCAGCCTATAATATCCCTCTAAAGGGTTGAGATGGTTTAAAATTCATGAGGGTGGGGGGCATACGAATTTGCTTAGCTTCCTCTTCAATTGGACCTTGATTCATTCTTAATTCAACACAGTTCAATCTCAATAAATTCAACCGACACCTCATTGACCCAATTGGTATTTTTCCTCACAAACTGATCTTACTTGCTTCCTAATTTTGCAATAAAAAATGATCCCTGACATTTTTCGGACAAAAATGGCCCTAGGATGACTTTTTCCCAAAAAGCCTCGGTTTGTAAAAAAATCTTCTAAAACTAAGTCGATACTTCTAGAATTAATTGTTACATGACATAATTTTCAATTTCTAAAATCCAACTCAAATTCACGATTGATTTCAATTCAGCGCGATTTTAGTATGACCTAAGCTACTGGGTAGCTTTCAGAAATTTTTAGTGCAAATGACCCATAGTCAATTTTCTTTGAGCCACAATGAACAAACTCGAAACATTGGCAACTCTCGGTTGTAATGAAAATCTCAATGATTCAAATATAGACACAGGGTACCAAAACGAAAGAAAAATTAGTCTAGTGCCGATCGACGAGAATTTTCCAATTTAGTGGAGTCACCTACGTTTACCCACATATCTTAGTTGAACCGACCTATCTCTGATCTCAAATCGATTTTTAACCGTGCCGTAGTGACCTCTAAAGATGAGCTCGATCAAATAGCCGATTCCTAGTTGAATTCTCAAATCTATCGCATTAAAATTCCTTAATGGCTTCCCCAGATAGTCTAGTTATCTCGAAAGTGATCAGTTTTGAGAACAATCCTATAGGCGCGTCATGCCCGATTAATTCAATGGAAAACAAAATTGAAAATCTAGGATGCCACAGTAAGTGCCAAGCACTGAGCCCGACCCTATGATAGGCCTAGGCTAATCGTGGGCCCGATCTGCTTGACACATGTTGACCAAAGTACTTGCCCTTGGGCCTATGCACCGGGCCACAAACTTAGTCCAGATAAGCAATTTTTGCCTATGACCAACCACGACGATGGTGGTTCAGCTACAAACCTCGAATGGGTCGAGATGGTTGATCGTGGATGAATGCAAGGAGTCCCCATTAGCACTTCAAATGGCCTAATTCTCATGTTTGCTATGTTCGTAGGAAGAAACATAATAGAAGATTCTAGAACACCTTTTTAAATGCATGAGATGAATCACCCCTCTTAGGTTTCCACTTAAAGATTTGGTAATAATGGCTCAAGATTTGCCTTTAGGAAGATGTAAAGGACTTATGGCTCAAGTGCACCAACTGGAAAGAAGGTTCTAGAACACCTCATTAAATGCAAGGATGACTCATCCATCTTAGGTGTCCATTATAGGATTGTGTAATAATAACTTAAGATTCACCTTGGAGAAGAAGTTAATGACTCATCCAATGGCCTCATTTCCATATTGGCTATGTTCCTTGGAAGAGGACATAAGAGAAGATTCCAGAATGGTTGGTCATTAAAGGCAAAGGGATGAATCACCCCCTTCAGTGGCCATAGGAAGATTTGGTAATGATGCCAAAAGATTAGCTTTGGAGAAAAAGTTAGTGATTCATGCTTAAGTGGACCAATAGGAGAGAAACAAATAAGCCTACAATCATTCCCATACGCCACTAGAATGCCACACCATGAAAATAGGCATGCCACCTCAACTATATAGGTGTGCCACTTCAAGAAAGGTGATTCGGCCATTTGGACAAACAATGATGAGGGTTTTGACTATAAATAGAGGCACCACCCATTCATTTGCCACCCTTGGAGCTTTTCTCCTCTTTTTCCTTGTATGTTTTCCCTCTTTCTTGGCCTCACACACACCCACCCTCACCGAACAACCTCTCTAGCCCTTGAGGTTCATCAAGGTATGTAGAATCTCCAATATTTGGCCAAGGCAATGTTCTATGTTGTTGGGTTTGGCTATGAATGTGCTAGTCATGTCTTTGAAAACGATCCCTAACCCTTGACTAGGGCATTGTGATACGTTATTTGAGTTGGTTATATTCTTAACCATGCTTGTGTGTGTCGATTGTTCTATGACTTGTTCTTCTGATATTTTCTATGGTTTGTTCATTATTATGGATCCGTAAGTAGAAGCACACCCTAGTCTACGGGTGAGTCTCATTTGTCATTGGGTCAGTGTTTAGGCGTGATTGACTGAACCTCGCTGACCCTTGGATCAATAGCGGGGCATGTCGATCTGAGCCTCACTTAGTAGAAGGTTGGCGCTCAGACAGGGTTCAAGCCACAAACCTTTGGCATTGCCCAGCATATTAGGAAGTTATGGTATTGTAAGACATGACACGCATATGCTTATATGAGCACATCCTTGGGCTTTGTATGCTTAGGCTAAGAGGAAAAATGATCAACCAAATTGTGTGTTGTGCAACGTGCGATTACTTAAGAAAGATAAGACCCGTCATCACATAGCATTGGTGGTGATGTCTCATTCATGAAAATGAGAGGTCCGGTGGATTTAGATGTCTAATGGATTTCGGATGTCCGATGGATTCCTAATGAACCATATGAATGGTTAGATTGATGAATGGACTTCTTTGTGTATGTTTCTATGTGTGTTGTTTAATGAGTTTGTTTACGAATTTTGAGGTAGAGCATGCATTGACGGTAAGCTAAAATGATTTACTTGCAAATGATGCCTAGCTTGCTGGTTGACAACAAGAAGCCCTTGAAAGTATGTGATGCCTTAATTGAGCTGCGAAGAACAATTTGAGATGGTTAATGAACCTTTTATACATGTTGTCATGAGTTGTTTGATAAGCTTGCTTGGTAAGGTAGCTTGTTTAGAAATCAAGGGTAGCTTGTTTGGTAAGGTAGCTTATTGAGTAAGTTGAAGGTAACTTGCTTGGTAAGTTGAGGTAAAGTGTTCGGTGAGCTGAAAGTGATTCTAAACAGGCTTAGCAAATGAAGCCACATGATTACCAAACTGAACTGACATGGTCGCAGTTTGGTCGGCATTTTCATGGCCTCGTCAAAGAGTCGACCCATGTCATGTAATTGCAAACTAAGGTGGTAACTCTATTACAGACCAAGGTGGTAACTTTATGACACTGGAAAAAATTTCAAGACATGAGAAGGGTGACTTGTATTATGAAGTTGTAGTCAAAGTGTCCACGATCTTAGTACCATCCTAACAATCTTAAGCGCCTAGGTCTAGCACATGTAATGTGTGTAGTGTAGTGTAAATGTAGGGCATGCATAACAATTTATATCAAGCACCCTTCGTACTTAAAATAAATCATACATTCCTATAGCCCTATGCAAAAAAAAAAAAAAAAAAGTTAGCAAACACTTCCCCTTATACCTCTTATTTGCAAGAATATTTAAATATTTAATACCTTAAACATTAAAGACATACCCATGATCCTTATTGGCAAACAAACGAAAATAAAATGGCCTAAGTCCATTAAGCATTTTCAATGGTCCCCCGTGGAGTCGCCAGGTTGTCACAACATAACCTTCCCCAAGTGCACCACCTAGGGGGTTCGACTAATGGATTATTAAGCCCAGACTTAACTCAAGCTCTCCTAAACTCATATCAATTTGCAACTTAGGGTTGAAGTTCTTAACATGCAAATCATCATTTAAGAGTCACCACTAATCATTTTACGATTGATTGATAAGATACCTAAGTAAAAATAACAAGAGAATTATTTTACTCCTACAAGTCAGAGATTTTGGATATGGGAATTTGGTTACATTAGATTTCTCTAATGCCCCTTTGGTGCCGTTCTTTTTAAAAAATCATTAGCAAGCAACTTAGATTCATTTTATTACATCCTAACATATGAGGTGACCATGCGAGTGTGTAAGCCACCAATTTAATGCCCAATAGAGTAGTAAATAAATTGTAGGACTTACCTCATAACGATGAAAGCATCTGCAGTATTAGCTCAAAAATCACATCAACAACCCTATATATGATTTTTTAACTAGCACATAGTCACTCAATTTTTGGGGTTTTCACTTATTTAATGAGACCTAAAAAGAAAAAAACTACGTGGAATGCATGCAATGACATGCAAAAATACTTAACTAGTGCACTTGGACAAATAGTGTATGACATAGTATTTTGGCACAAAATGGAATTGGGTGATCCGCAAGAGGTTGGAACTTAGAATTTCAATGGATGATTGGGGCCACTAAGGGCAAAAACATGGAGGCGAGACTCTTGGAGCTGTCTTTCTCAGTAACTATCTATTGCATCTAGATGGAATGCAATCGCAAACGGTTTCAAAACAAGCTGATTGAGCCTCATCTTGTATTGGCCAAGATTCGAAACATTGTAAGAGGTAAGGCATCACTCTACCAATAGTGTAGGCCTTCCTAAGCGAATATTTTATTCTCTAGTGCATGGAGGCTTCATTCCATCTTTTCACACAATTAGTGTATTTGAAATGCTAGGGGAATCGCCTAAGTTTTTGTTAATGATATTCACATATTTACACCAAAAAAAAAAAAAAACTCTTAATGATATTGTGCAAAAACCAGAATTAAAGGAGGACTAATAATCACGTTACCTTAAATTGTATTGGCCCACCAAGTCGATGTTGAGGGGATCTTTGAGAGAGATGAGTCAAGATGTGGATGGAAGGATTGACGATGCTGAATTCAAATCATCCAAACCTCTTAATTTCGATACCATGTGATTTTATGAAACCATTATAATTGTTCTAAAAGGCTTAAGCTATTAGATGAAGGCACGGTCTGAAGAGACCACCATTTTCATAAACTAAAATGAAGGCCAACTAGCAATCATCACATATATAAAACTTCCTACTTCCCTCTCACATTTGAGAAAATCCTGGCACTTGTATTGAGGATCCCGTGATCTCTTATCAATATGACGTTATTTTCATCAAAAGGTTGGTAACTCTTAGCTTACCTTTTTCTTTTTTTCTTTTTTGAATAAACTCTGCGAACCTTGGCTCCATTTGTACTTTTGTCAATGCATGTAAGGTGCCCGCACTCACATGTATAGTGTATGGCTTCAATTGATCATCTTTAGACAATATCTACGGAATCTCCAAAAGAGCAAATGCCTCCATCTGATTCCGTTTGATTGAAAACAAAAGGGCCCACCCCCCCATTTCTTTTGTACTGTAACTGAGGCCCCGCTAGCTAAAAATTACAAGGGCTATGCTTGGCTCCAGCAAATCAGCAGCAGCCGGAGTACAAATTTCGAGTCCGAGAATGCTTTATTAAAGTTGGACAATAATAGAGCCACTTTGTGCAATAATGCTTTCTACCGTTGTATTATGTGCCCACCGCCAGTTTGGCCAAAATGCTTTTCTCATTGAAAGTTTGTTTTATTTTCCTGTAAAAGCATCTTGCATGTCTTATGTCCGCAATACCCGTAGATTGGAGAAATGCTATTACAAATACTATAATTTTCGTACAATGCTCACTTTAGTACCCAATTTTATTTTATATTTCGATTATTTGAATATGATTGCCTTTAAAAGATGTACAATTGAGTGCCATAATTTTTTCAAAGAGGTTCACCACAAGTGCTAGAAATTCAACATATCAAGGCATTTATGGTGAACATTTTTTAAAAAAAATTATAGCATGTGAACAATTTTTAGAAGCCACAACACTCAATTAATCAAAAAATATTATGACACTCAAGTAATGCTCAGACGAAAGCTACATCACTTGTGATGTCCTTATCTCGGCTAACTTCTATTAGAAGTTGCATAAGAACTGGAAAGTGTTTGAATCAAGATATGCACTCTTCAATGGGCAACTACGCTCTTCAAGCTTGCAAATAACTGGCAAAAGATATCACCAGCATAGTCATCTTGCCATTGCCACAAATCCTTATATTAAAACAAAACAGTTTCCTTTAGATTGACATCTAATAGTTTCACTATGCCGCCTTCTTGATGATTTAATACAACCAGATGCTCGGTAATGAACCTATGTTTGACCTTCAGCTTTACCCAAAGCTCTCGAAGCTTTAGTAGGATCAATTTGATGAGTTCCCCGTGTCTGTCTAGAAGAATTGCCAAACAAGTCAAATGAAAATTTTAAAAGTAACATTTTAACACAACTTTCAGGAAAATATAGTATTTGAACTTGACTGGAATTGTGGAAAGTCAATGTGCAATAATGTCTGCTGTACACACAGTGTAGTGCAATTTTCCAGAATGCTTCGAGTATTGGGGACGGATATATCAAGCTCTACCCCTTCGTAAGGGAATCTGATTTTCTTCATTGTACAATTTAGTATTGGGGCTGTAAATCATTGACATAGATGCTGGCCATGGTATGGCCAGTGGTGACGTGACTAATTTTTATAATATTTTATATTATTTTTTTGAATTTTATTTTGTTTTATTATTCTTTTCTTTTTTTCCTTCTTTACTTTTTTTTTTTTTTTTTTTCTCCTTCTCTCTTCTTTTTCCTTTTTCTTGCTACTGAGCATCACCAGGCCTTATTGATGAACAATAAAGGTTGATGCCTTTGCTGGCCCCTGGTGAGGGTTGCTTTTGCTTGGGTTGGCAAGGGTGACCCTTCACCAAATCGGGTGACCCTCTTAGGGCCAGTGAGGGCTACTCTCACTAGAGGTTGGAGACCTCTATTGGCGGAGGAAAAAGAGAAAAAAAGAAAAAGAAAAAAGTAATGAAGGCAAAGAGAAGAAAGGAAAATAAGAAAAAAGAAATTAAAAATATTAAAATATTATTAAAAATTGTTCATGTTACCACCGGCTAGGGCTTTGTAGAACTAATGGCATCCATGTTAGCTATTTTTGGCCAAAATTGATGAGATAGACTCAAATGGCAAAATATGAAAATGTTTAAAACTTAATTAGAATGATGAAAAGGTTTAGGATCAAATTGGGAAAAGTGCTATAGGTTTAAGAATTTTTTTTTTTTTTTTTTTTTTTTGGGACAATTTTCCAAATCATTGAGAGATATGAGTGAAGATGAAGATCTGGAGGGAAGGCTTGATTATGCTTAGGGTTTGGAGGATTTACTATGTCTGAAGAGACATATGTTGTCAAGAACTTTACCACAATCGAAAATGTCATAACATGTTCCATATCTTGTCTTCGCCCAGTAGATCGACGCCTAGGACAATCGGAAACAGAAGCTAAGACTGAAAGGCCGCCATTTTCACAAACTAAAATGGAATCTTCAGCTTCCCTCTCATATTTAAGGAAATTCCGGTGCTTGTTACTGAGGATCCCATGGTCTTTTATCAATATGATGCTATCTTTCATCAAAAAGCTTGGCAATTCTTACCTTGTATTTTTTTGCATCGACCTTGCAAACTTTGGCTCCATTTCGTACTTATTGCCAATGCATGCAAGCTGCTCGCCATCACATGTATTGCTAAGGCTTCATCTACCGAAAGACCAACGTGGCTTCTGAAGTTGCCACTGGATTGAGGCAAGGGCTACAACACCCTCACCAATCGAGACATTGCAACATTGCTTGAGGCTAGCGATGGTCGCAGTTCCCTTGCCTAGTCCAAATCAAAGGAGGGCATCATGACCCTCCCCTTCGTTGTGGCCGACGAGGGCCGCCAAGCCCTTGTCGATCATAGTGAGGGCCAACGAACCATAAAAAAGAATAAAGAAAAAAAAGAATTACAATTTATAAAAAAATTAAAAACTATTAAATATTAATAAATAAAAAATCAAAGTTAGTGCCGGTCATTCCATGTAAGATGGCTAACATCCACATTAGCAATTTCTTATCAAAATTGGCTGGATGGACTCAATTGATAAAATGTGAAAAAGTTGAGTAAGTTGACATGATCAAAAGGTTTAGAATTGAATTGGTACAAATACAATCAATTTTGGATTCTATTTGTACTTTTTCGAGATCCAAGTGCAAAATCCATCATATCTAGACATGTGATCCTTAATCACTAGCACAACTATAGAGGAAGTTCTTAGTGATAATATATGTGTTTGTTAGTAAATAAAAAAAATTCAAGAACCATATATGCGTCTTTTTTTTTTTCCGGTCTGAAGAACCATATATGTGTCAATCGCTTGAATATCGCAATAAACAAATAACTTGATTCTAGTTATATCTTTTTTAAGTTGTATTTCTCTTATGTATATGTATTTGTATTCGTATTCCAGCGCATCATCCGATCATCTTTATAGAACATCTTAAAAATCTCCAAAAGAGCAAACGCTTCAATCGGATTACACTTGATTGAAAACAAGTGGGCCTACTCCGCCATTTTTTTTTTTTTTGTCAGTCCTACTTTACACTCACTCTCAAACTTTTGCCCTGCCTCTTACAGGGCGTGGGAGTCGAAACCTACTCTTGAAACTTACGCGTCCCCACCCCCATCCCCCCAAGAATGTGGGGATTTGAACCCCTCACCTCCCCCTTCCATGTTGGAAGGGTGGCCACTGGGGCGAATCCCAGTGGTTCTACTCCGCCATTTCTTTAGTACTAAAATTGACTTCCGGCCCCCACCAGCTAAAAATTAGGAGAACACTCCAATCCCTATTGCTTCACGACCTCTTTAAGTATCAGCTTTAATAAAGTAGGACAATAATAGAAGAATTGCCAAAAACAAGTCAAATGAAGAACTCGAAAATAACATTTTAACACAGCTTGATTCTGGTCATATCTTTTTCAAGCTGTATTTCTCTTATGCATTCGAATTCGTATTTCAGCAAGCCATCCGATCATCTTTTCGTAACATCTATGGAATCTCCAAAAGAGCAAATGCCTCCATCTTATTATGCTTCATCGAAAACAAGTGGGCTCGCTCCACCTTTTTTTTTCTTTTTGTATGGAAGAGAAAGGCAACTCAAATGCCAAAACTTGGTATGGGTGGACATAGGATTGAGCTAGATTCCAATGTAGAGGACCGAACCGGTAAGAACCTATAGGTTCTAGGTTCCAAAAAATTAAGAACTTGTTTTGATGTGTAGATTTTAGGTTCTCAGTTGGAGGAACAAGGAACTTGGAACTTGGAACCTATAACATGTAACCTAGAACTTGGACCAAGTTTTAATATTTCTCTTGGTTCATGTTTTGACACGATCTTGCGATATTCCTACCATTCATGATTAGTGTAGTTTGAACTTCCATTTTATGACAAAGACTTTTACTTTATTTAAGTTCACATTTTTTGTGTGTTTAAATATAAATTATGGTCAATGAATAAGTGGTGGTCATTAAAAATTTTAATTCACTACAATTATTCAATTACTAAGGTAGACCTTAGAACCAACCTTGGAACTTGTGACAGGGTTGATTCTAGATTCTAGGGTATTCAGGGCAGGTTTTAGGTTCCAAAAAGTAGATTCTAAGTTCCGGGTGGAGTCTATATAGAACCTGGAACCGTTCACCCTTAGGTGGACACATAAGTGCCAAAACTTACAAAATATACACTTAAGTGTTGAAATCAGAGAAGAAATGAACATTTAAGTCCAAATGGCAAGAATTTCCGACCAAACAGCCAACGTGGCTTTTTCCAGCAAGATTTTTAATTAATGTAGTAATTCTTTTATAAAAAGTTATCCACACAGATAGCAAGAGTACGCTAAAAAACACCGTTTTTGGCTCTAAACGGATCGCTTTCTACAAAACTTGGCACTAAAGTGTTCAGATTTAACTATGTGTGGCACTTAAATAATCCTTTACACCATGACTTGACACTTAAATGATCTTTTTTTAACCACAACTAACACTTAAGTGAACATGGAGGACGGTGTCATTTTAGACAAGAATTGCTAAGTAGACACTTAAGTGAACATGGAGGATGACATTGTTTTTACGGCAAGAGTTTTAACTGATGTAGTAATTCTTTTTATAAAAAATCATCCACATTGATATCAAGAATATGCTAAAGGACATCGTTTTTGGCTCTTCACCGATCACTTTTTGCAAAACTTAGCACTTAAATGTTCACATTTAACTAGCAGTGTCACTTAAATGATCGTTTGCACCATAACTTTGATAGCGCTAGTACGAACACCTAGAGGGGGATAAATAGGTGTAAAAACTAATTTTATAAAACTTAGCAACTTAATTCAGCTTATATGGAAACCGAAGACTTAATATATAGAAGATTTGCAGTAATATATAAGACTGTGAATTAAGTAAAGAGATAAGGAAAAGAGAATTGGAACACGAAGTTTATAGTGATTCGGCTTAAACCAAGCCTATGTCCACTCTTCCGCACTGACAGCCCACCGACTGGATTTCACTAAGAATCAAAAGAGATGTTATAGTCACACGTCCTTGATTCCACGGTGTAGAGATTCTCCTACACTTCCTCAAGGTCTCACGAGTATCTAGACACTCTTTTGAATGCAAGTTTATGCTCAATAAATGAACTAGCAAAGAACAAGGAGCTTCAGACTTTGAAATTCTTCTATTTCACACTTCTTCGAATAACTAGAGAGTCTTCCTTATATACTCTTCCATGCCTTCATAACCGTTGGCACCTTCCAAAGGAGTTCTTCTAATCTATTCGTTGGACAGAATCAATTAGGGAGATCTCAAGTCAATTAAGGAAAATGAAGATAGCCCACCAATCATGCTTGTCCATACAATCAAGGTCTAGGTTTCCATAAGCATAACCTTCCAAGTATACTTCGCCAATCAACGGATCTAAATTACTCGAATTATTTGCAATACGAATAATAGATCTTAAGATGCTATCTCCAGCCATGAGATGATCATCAACCAAACAAATCAAATCCTTAAATAAATACTCGCATTTGAATAAACTTCTTTGTCGGTTTAGGAACTGTCAATCGATACAGACTTTAAATCTTGAGTCTAGAAGTCTTCAGACTTTAATAGAAGAGTCAGCATGTCTTCAAACTAGATTGATGGAGACGTTTTGTCAACTTCAAAACAGATGATAAATATTTCTCCAACAAACTTGACACTCAAATAATCCTTTTTTAACCACAACTAACACTTAAGTAAACATGGAGGATGACATTGTTTTAGATAGGGATTGCTTAGCGGACACTTAAGTGAACATGAAGGACGACATCATTTTTCCAGCAAGATTTTTAATTGATGTAGCAATTCTTTTATAAAAAGTTATCCATGTAGATATCAAGAGTATGCTAAATGACATCATTTTTGGCTCTTAGGTGATCACTTTATGTAAAACTTGGCACTTAAGTATTCACTTTTAACTATGAGTGGTGCTTAAATGATCCCTTACACCATAACTCGATACTTAAATGATCCTTTTTTAATCACGACCAATACTTAAGTGAACATGAAGGACTAAGTTGTTTTAGATGAGGATTGTTGAGTACATATTTTGGAAATCCATGTAGACTAGTTTTATTAATAAAATAAAACCACGTCAAATTTTCGGCGAGCTCGTTGGAATTGGCACTTAACTATCCATTTCATTTTTTTTAAATGACACTTATGTGTACCTTTTGAAAATTTTGGCACTTACGTGTTCATCCATGCCAAGCTTTTGTGCTTGGGGTGTCATTTCTCTCTTTTGTATTGAAATTGACTTCAGGCCCTACCAGCTAAAAATTAGGAGAGTTGTGCTTGGCTCCAACAATCAACAATGGTGGGAGTCCAAATTTTGATTCAGATAAATGTACTCCAATCTCAGTCACTTCACGAGCTCTTTAAGCATCAACTTTAATAAAGTTGGACAATAATAGAGTCCACGTTGGGCAATAGTGGTTTCTCCATGTGCCCACCACTAGTTTTGGCCGAAATGCTTTTCTCATTGAAAGTTTGTATGATTTTCCCAGTAAAAGCATCTTGTATGTAATAAGTCTACAATGGCATATAGGCTATCTTTGAAATATTGTAATCACAAGTACCTCTTTTATTTCTTAATCTAATTTAATTAATATTTTTGTTAAGAAATTAGGATTCATGTCAAAATAATGCCATTTTAGTATTGTATTTCATGTTTTAGTAAGATAATGCCACATAACAGAGAAAATAGTAAAAAAAAGGCATCGTTATACTAATTGGACGGAATTAATGATTGCACCAGCTTGACAAGTTTAAGGATTTGTTTGCACTCTTTGCAAGTTTTAAGAATCAATTACACTTTTGTGAAATTTTTTATAATTTCCAATACACTTACCAATAGATTTTAAGTAGTCATGCCTCGTCATTTGAATATAAACTTTAACGAAACTAGTTTTTCAGCCTCATAATTATGTGCAAATTACATCTTGGTTCTTTTTTCATGTGAATATATATATATATATATAATATGTGAGCTAAGGTTATAATTTAGATTAGTAATAATTTCTAGTATAAAAAAGAGGAAAGATGGCTCAGCTCCCAAGTTTAGAACATTAGGCAGATAGAAATTGAGATAAACCAAAAAATCAAGCGTGGTATCTAACAGATTTTCAAAAGAATGAAATATAAAAACTGTGTCTCTGGTAATTATCCAGTAACAAGTCTGCGTGGAATGCAGGGACCGCCACACCTAATGGACATTAGTTGAATACTTAAAGAGTTCTAGACACTCCATTGATATTTAAGAGACACTTATCTATTAATCTTGTAATATGCACAAGTTTTGAGTAAAGCACAACTCCGTTAAGAGAAACTGGATGTTCATGGAAGATGCATTTTCAATTTTTCTATACAAATTACTATAATAACCATAATTTATTTCAGAACCTCATTTTAGTAGCTCTAAAAAAGTCCATTTCATCGATTGATTCCACCGCGTTGACGGTTCCAATGTACATCTCTCTCTATCTCTCTGATCTCTCTTTGCTAGTAATGTCCACGTAGTGAACCTCTTTCAAGTTCTCTGCAAAAGTAACGTAACCATTCTCCATAAACTCCAAATCCTTATGTCTCTTTCTCCTTCCCTTGACGACCACACTTCCACCGTCGTTGCTCTGCTCTCTCTCTCTCTCTCTCTCTAACCAGGATGGAGTTAAGTTTTCTTTTCAGCCATGGTCGGCCACTTACCAATTATTAAAACATCATGTTATGTCAACCGCACACCCAGTGACCCGACTCCACCGTGTTGTCCAATCTCTCTTTCTATAAGAGTTGGATTTTCTTGTCCATTGGAAGGGCACAACCAAGCTGTACCGACCGACAAAAGAGACAAGTGAGCCCATCTCCAGAAAAGAAGATAAAGCTCTCTGGCCTATCCTTGTCTAATGCCTGTGCTTGTCTTATCCTTTTCAATCTCACATACCTGGTTCCTAGTAATCTTTTGTTCGAGATTGGAATATATGGAAATTATGTATAATGTGAGCAAGTTTCGTCAATGTTTTTAATTGTTGTTTCATCTATTCCTTCTATTCATCTTCTTCGGTATTTTTAACCTCTTTACGAGATTGCTGCCAATTGCACCTCTCATTTCAAGCAACATTCAATTTTAGTCTAGAAAGTCAATCCCGATTTTAATTTAATTCTCAAAGCATTTTTTCTGTTTCTTGTTATTTGTTTCAATTAGAGCTTTAGATGAATTTCTGCCCTCATTTGTTTAGCTAAAAAAAAAAAATATCCCTACTTTTAGAGTCAATGCAGATATGAATCTCTTCCATTGTTGATTTGCCTAACCAATGTAATTTTCATGATGAAATTTCATGAGATCTATTTACTTCATCGGCAACAGGAAACTTTTGGGATTCAGATTTCTATAAAAGTTAACTGTCGTGACCCAATCTTGTCACTACCCCAACGAGAGGAATAGGAAAGGTCGAATTTATGGGCACTTGACCATGAAAGTTTCCTCATAGTTCACATTCCAAAAGACATCGTCACCTTGCCTTTTGGATCGAACCTTTTGTGAGTTCCCTCTACAAGGTCATGAGTTCTCCCAAACTTGTACGCCGCGCTACAAAAAAGTGTTTGCATCTGTACCCACACGAGTGACAGACCTCAGGGGAGGAGGTCAGGTGTGAATATTGGGTTTAAGGGTACCTTTACCACGATAGTCCTCTCGACAAGACGCTATCACCCTAAAGGATGGCATTATTTCATCCTTTTAGGGTACTACCAATATCGAGTATGCTAATCGTGTTAAGTCTTATCAAGATTTGTACCCCTCGTGACAAGTTTATTTATAAGATCTAGTTGTTTAAGATAACCTTGAAATAGGATGGGAGTCACCATTAGCCTTGTTTTTGGGAGTCGGCTGGAAAACCCAATCGAGGGTTCAGAGGGTTCCCTCAATTTCTGCACAACCAAATATCTAGGTTTGTGGACTTAGGTTATGCTAACATGTTTGTCACGCCCCAATCCTCCAAGCACGTGCCCATCCCTCTTTGGTCGATTAAATTCGATGTCCCAAGACGTGTCGCCGACCCACTCATTTTAATGCACATATGGAAACGACAATATAAATCTCCAAATAACAATCAAATGGAATAGAAAAGTAGGACAACAAATTTCAAAGCAAATACATTACTATAACCACAATCTGGTTTATAAACAGAGTCCGACTCTAGGGTCTAAGTATAAGAAGTTTATCTTCTAAAAGAACTTCTAAGCCATCCATGCTCCTGATCCTTCCGGCTCCAATTCCGGGTTCTCCACCCTAAGGACTTGAAAATGTTATCCCAAAACGGGGTGAGACGACGTCTCAACAAGTTCAACCTCCTAAAACCCGACTAGGAAGAAAATACACCATGAGGGTTGCCTAAACACAATCACGAGATAGAGGACTTACCTTGGCCTCAATTTCCTTCCTGCGATTCAATACAATTCCAGTCTCATCAAGTCATATCAACAACTCAAATCATTCAAGCAAATCGAATCATCAATCAATCGACTCAATCAATTCCATGTCACCACAACCTTCACATGGTCAATTCTATTACTCACTTCAATTATAAATCTTGACCTCGCACGGCCTACTAATTGTTCAGCAGTGAATCACGGCCCAGAGAGCACAACCTTTGTCAGGTGGTAATCACGGCCCAATGGACACGGCCGATTTATATTTCAATGGTAATGTTGAATCATGTCTCAGTAGGCACGACCTACTCAATCTTCAAAGGTAATGCTAAATCACGGCTCAGCAGGCGTGACCTTTATCAGGTGGTAAATCACGGCTCAATGGGCACGGCCATACTTTGGCGGTTTAATTAACTCAACCCACAACATCCCACGACCGTTCAACCACGGCCAACGATATTGCACTTCACAATTAAATTCCTCAATTTCATAATATCTTGACCTAATTTCTTTATAACAAAGATAAAATATCATGTGGGGAACACGGTCGGCTTTAGCCAAATATAATAATTTTCTTTCCATAAATCCCACCATTTTATATAGTCCAAAAAAAATATTTTTGGCATTGTAAACTGATGCTCGGTTATTTTTTCAATCAATTACTGAAATTAAATTAATTTAGGAATAAAACCCTAAAATCACAATCATGCCAAATTAACACTAATTAGGCTCAATTAAATAAACGGACCACACCATAGTGATCCACATAAAATTCCAGTCACGGCTATCCTGGTCTAATTTCAAAAAAATAAATATATAAATAATTAATTTCGAAAATTAATTATTAAATACACAAAATTCACACTTAGGCCCGAAAAATCTAATTAAATACCAAAACGGGCCCAGAAAAATTCCGAACCACTCTACATAAATACTAGAGATTGTCTAGGCCTTAATTGCACTAACTATCCACCTAACATGCATCAGTAATTAATTAAATTCACTAATCAAATCTAACTAACAATCTAATCCAAGCTTTACTTAAATTGATCAACCCTTGAGCATCATTAACTTACTAAGTGAGGATTAGTGAGTTAAACTCATTTGATTGGCGATCTGCTCGGACCAAAATGACAGGGATGTGACAGAGGTTGATAAACTCCAAAATGGCGGCACCAACGGGGGTTGAACCGAGGCCAAAATCGGCCTACAAGCTCGTTGCTCGAGCTGGAAAAAACTCTGAAGCTGCTAATTTCGATGATAGCTCGCAGAGGACTTGGCAGACTAGTGTTGCAATGGCCTGGGCTGTTTGCCGGTGAGTGAGGGCTTGGCTTCAGTGGGAGTTGCTGCTGGGGTGCGCGCGGTAGCTGGCAACAATGAGGGAAGCAGGTGCGCAAGAGAGAGGGAGACACTGATTACAAGGTAGGCATTCAATTGAAAGTGAAAGAAAATAAAGAAAGAAAGTGAGTCGACTGAGAGAGGGGAGGGGAATACATGTGAGAGAGAGAGAATGGGATAGGAACAAAACTACAAGTCAAAAATGGAAATGCAGAGAGAAGACAAGCATGCTGGCTTGTCGGTTTGGGGGGGGGGGACGTTTGATCGAGAGAGAGAGAGAGAGAGAGAGGATAAGAATGAATAATAAAAAGCAATAAAAGAAAAGGAAATGGAGACCAATGTGTGGGGGATAGTCGGCTAGGGGAGAACGTGTGTGAGGGACGTGAGAGAGAGAAAGGCCGAAGAAGGTGGGGGGAAAATTAAATAAAAACGGTCTATAATTAACCATACTTGGTCCCGCAACTTCCATTCAATCCAAATTGGTCCCAAAAAATCCCCATGTTAAATACTTGATCATCATTAGCTTTCTTGCACCATAATTCCCAACAAATAACAAGCCTTAGGCAACAAAAATGGCAAATTCCTTCAATTCCGAATTCTGTTTCATTTTTTTTGAAATTGAGTTCAAATTCACGGCTAATTTCAATTTGACGCGATTTTAGTGTGACATAATCTACCTAGTAGCTTTTAGGAATTTTTAGTGCAATTGACCCATGGTCGATTTTCTTCAAGCCACACGTACCTCTTCGACACATTGGCGACTCTCGGTTGTCGTGAAAATCTCAATGTTTCAAATACAAACACAGGGTGCCAAAACGACAGAAAAATTAATTTAGTGCCGATCTACGAGAGTTTTGCAAATTCTTAGAATCACCCACGTTTAGCCACACATCTCAGTCAAATGACCTATCTCTGATCTTTGATCAATTTTTAACTATGCCGTAATGACCTTTACAAACTAGCACGGTTGAGCAGTCAATTTTGGATTGAATAGACGTCATGCACTTGCGCCTACTTCGACGATAATGCAAGACAAGACGTTAGGATCCCGATTCTTTCCAGAATCTAAAAGGGACCTATGTACCTTGGTTTGAATCTTTCCTCCTTGCTAACGTGCAAGGTATTTCTCATTGGTGACACCTTCAGAAGATGTAGTCACTAATTTGAAACACTAAGGGCCTTCGATGCTCAACGATACAACATTTATGGCTTCTTTTAGTAGTCTTGAATTTGTCTTTGACCATGGCAACTGCAATCACTGACCGCTGAACTGACTCTGGGCTGTGACCTTTCTTTCTCTAACCTCATCTCAACAAACTGAAGTTTTGTACACTCTGCTATACACTGCTTCAAAAGGAACCATCTGACTATTCTACTAAAACTGGGAATTCTCGTGTCTTGATCTGATATAAATTTGTCACAAGCACTCCATGCCAATGAACTATCTGACACACTTCTACATGCCTATTTAAATCGAGGTCATTTCGTATTGTACTAAAGTGAGTCGACTTCATCCATCTGTTGAACACTATCTCAATTGGAATTAGTACTCCCCTGACTCCTTAGTAAACCTATTAGAACCTTCCATCATGATATACTTCCATTCCCACTCAGGACTCTTGAGTCATTGTAAAAGTCCTCCTAGTTTGCATTATTGAACTTCCATTTACTAGCACATTTGACAATTGCAACATGTTCGGCAATGTCTATCTTTATGTTGGTCTACCATTCGAGTTGACACCAATTCTGACCTATGTGGTGCCATTTGGTCAAATATTCCAACTGCTATAGTGAATTCCTAACAAAGTCTCTTCCGTAAGCTTCATACTGTCTGACACCTATCATCACCCTTGATACATCGGCGTTCCATCATTAGAATTCTAAAAGCCAACCTTTCTCTTACCTGTATCCTCTCGCAAGATTTCCTGAACATCTGGGTCTGTCAACTGAAACGTCTTGATCCCAACTAGACTTCCGGTTCAATTCTTAGGGTAACCATAAGATTCGAAAGGTAGCCTACCTCAAACTTGAAAACCGAATCTCAAACTTTCTCAAGTAAGGTCAATTCTTTAACCAGCATATGTGCAACTGAAGACTCCTAACTCAGCGCATTTGGGACTTAATTCGCCTTTCTAGGGTGATACAAAAGATCATAATCCCAGTCCTTCCAAAGTTCTAGTTTAGAACGCTATCTCATAATTAACTTATTTTAAGAGAATATATACTTGAAACTTTGTTGGTCAGTGAAGATCTAGAATCTTTCTCCACACAACTAACATCTCCAAATCTTCAGTGCAAAAATTAATGCCATGAGTTCTAAGTTATATGTCGGGTAATTCAACTTGCGAGAACACAACTGATGGAACGCATATGCAACAATCCTACCATGTTGCATCAATATGCAATCCCGTCTCCTAAATGATGCATCACTACAGATCTCGTGTCCTGCAAGACTAGATGGAATGATCAGCACAAGTGTGGTAGTCAGCTTCTGTTTAAACTCTTGGAAACTACGCTCACACTTGTCTACCCACACGAACTTTCCTTCTTTCTTCAAGAGTTGAGTCAACTGTGACACTTATGTTGAAAATCCTTCCACGGATCTTCTATAGTAACCTATCCAACCTAAACGGTTTCTGATCTCTAATACTATTGTCAGTCTTGGTCCACCGATAACTGCTTCGATCTTGGTAGGGTCCACGGAGATTTCTTCGCTTGAAATCATGTGACCTAGGAAAACAATACGAGTCAACCGAAACTCACATTTGCTAAACTTAGTGTCCAATCTATGAGTCCTTAGGGTTTGAAGTACCATCCTCAGACAACTCTCATGCTCCTTAGCACTCCTCGAATACATCAGAATATCCTAGATAGACACGATCACGAACCAATCTAGATATTTTTTGAACACTCGGTTTGTCAAATCAATGACAGCAGCCGAAGCATTCGTCAGACCAAATGGCATTACAATAATTTCCTAATGGTTGTCTACAGAACAAAATGCCGACTTTAGTGTGTCCTCCTTTCTGATCCTCAATTGATAATACCTTGTTCTCAAGTCGATCCTTAAAAGTATCGACATGTTTCGTAACTGGTCACACAATTTGTTGATCTTTAGTCATGAACACTTGTTCTTGATCATCACCTGATTGAGCTGACGATAGTCGATGCATAATTGCAGCAAACCATCATTCTCTCTCACAAACAGAACTGGTGCTTGCCGAGGTGATGCACTAGAAGATATGAATCACTCATCCAACAATTCCTACATCTGCACCTTCAGTTTCTTCAATTCAGACAACGAATTTGGTAAGGAGCCTTAAAGAGTGGTTCTATCCCGGGTGCTAACAAGATTGCGAATTCTATCTCTTTCTCTAACGACAAGCCTGACAATTCCCATGGCAATACATCTAGAAATTCTTGGACTACTGAGATGTCATCAATCTTAAGTTCTTTTCAATTTGTCTTATCTATGACAACCGCCAAGTAACCTTGGCAACCTTCGTCTAACAATCAGGTTGCCTTCAACCAACGAGATTAATGAAATCGAAGATTCTTTTCGACTCCCAATAAACTCGACATTTTCACATGCTAATGGACTAAGCTAGATTACTCCATGACCGTAATTCATTACCATAAGATGCTCCATGAACCCACTCTATTCATGTGGCGACAAAGTTACACCTCAGCAACTAGTCAAGAACAACTTTAGTCAGTGGTTCTTTTCCTATAACCTTAACACAACAAATTTAAATTCCACAAGCTTAATCCCCAAAACTCTGCTATGCTACTCTAATAAAATCATCCCAAAAACATTCTTCCTCTGATCGGTGCATGGTCGATTCCATTCCTATCCCTTTCGCCATCCTAGTGGCGTCTTATTTGCAATAGCAGTGTCAATGCTCCCTTGGACTCACATTAATGGTCCCTCACCTGATGGTCGTGCTGGGCACATCTATAGCACGTTCCCATCGTACTAGGACACTGGATCGATCCATACTTCCTTCTACAAACTCAGTACATAACCGGTGAGTCCTCTCTCTCCTATCGAATGACAGCGTGCACTCTTACTTGCACCAAGGTCTGTCCCAAATACCCCACGGTGTGTTCTACAGTGCATTCCCTTTAAACTATCTCATCGACCTTCGGGGACCCTTTTCTGACCAGGTAACCCTGTGGTCACACCCAGAACAAGCATCTATCTTAATAGGACACAAGGCTGATCCATGTCGACTTCAATCAGCACGACACACTCCATTCTGATTCATTGTTGACTTGTCCATCCCACATTTCCAGTTGGATGGAATAGGATACTTTTCTCCGATCATAGGCTCCTTCCCAAAATGGTTTCCATCTCTACTGAATCTGAACCTCCATTTGGATGCAACGACTTGCTCCCAGATCACATCTCCATGTAGGACCTTGGCAGGTGTGGCAACAACATCGGTTATGGCACTATTGGCGGCAGTGACAGCAGTAACAACAAAGGCTCGATCCTGAGGTTACTAGCTCGACAAGCTCCCTAAGAACACTAGTGCCTGAATGATACTGTCGAACCTAGGATTGCTCGGTGCTGCTGCACTCTTAGTATCAACCTACAGCAGTACTATTACACTCGTGCTGGCCTGAACCAGCGCTCTGCCACAACAACCTCGGGCACCAATCCTTATCGGCATTCTACCCTGAGTCATAAAGGCTATTGCCCTCTTACTAGGAGTTCTCAGCTCCTGATCACTCATACTACATGATCTTTATAGAAACCTAATTTCTAATTCGAATACCACATTTGAATTTGAGTGACCCACACAAACAAGCTACCAATCAGTTATCAATCACATGCACCAGCATGAAAAAAAGGTCCTTCCTAATAACTATTCCATGACTCATTGTACCTTATCACTCCAACTATCGACCCACTCTAATACCTCCAAACGGGGATGTCACTCACCAATCCTCCAAGTGCGTGCCCATCCCTCTTTGGTCGATTAAATGCGACGTCCTAGGACGCGTCACTGACCCACTCATTTTAATGCGTGTACGGAAATGACAATATAATCTCCAGACAACAATCAAATGGGATAGAAAAGTAGAACAACAAATTTCAAAGCAAATACATTATTATAACCACAATCTAGTTTACAAACAGAAGCTTTTCTATGGTTTAAGTACAAGAAGTCTATCTTCAAAAAGAACTTATGAGCCATCCATGCTCCTGATCCTTCCGCCTCCAATTCCGGGTTCTCCACCCTAAGGACCTGAAAATGTTATCCCACAATAGGGTGAGACAACGTCTCAACAAGTTCAATCCCCTAAGACCTGACTAGGATGAAAATATGCCCTGAGGGCTGCCTAAGCACAATCACGAGATAGAGGACTTACCTTGGCCTCAATTTCCTTCTTGCAATTCAATACAATTCTACGCTCATCAAGTCATATCAACAACTCAAATCATTCAAGCAGATCGAGTCATCTATCAATCGACTCAGTCAATTTCATGTCATCATGACCTTCACATGGTCAATTCTATTACTCACTTCAAATATAAATCCTCGCCTCACTCGGGCATGGCCTACTAATTCTTTGGTGGTGAATCACGGCGCAAAGGGTATGACCTTTGTCAGGTGGTAATCACAGCTAAATGGGCATGACCGATTCCTATTTTGATGGTAATGCTGAATGACGGCTCAACTGGCACGGCTGATTCCTATTTCGGTGATAATGCTAAATCACGGTTCAATGAGCACGGCCTACTCAATCTTTGGTGGTAATGCCAAATCACGACTCAGCAGGCAAGACCTCTATTAGTTGGTAAATCACGACTCAATGGGCATGGCCATACTTTGGCGGTTGAATTAACTCAACCCACAATATACCACAACCATTCAACCATGCCTAATGATACTGAACTTCGCAATTAAATTCCTCAATTTCATAATATCTTGGCCTAATTTTTTATATCAAAGATACCCAATAAAAGATTGAAATGCAAAGAAAAGACCAGCATGCTGGGTTGTCGGTTGGGGGGGATGTTCAATTGAGAGAGAGAGAGAGAGAGAGAGAGAGAGAGAGAGAGAGAGAGAGAGAGAGAGAGAGAGAGAGAGAGAGAGAGAGAGAGAGAATAAGAATGAATAATAAAAGCAATAAAAGAAAAGCAAATGAAGACCAATGCACAGGGGATGGTCGGCTAGTGGAGAATGTGTAAGAGAGACGTGAGAGAGAGAAAGACCGAAGAAGGTGGGGGGAAAATTAAATAAAAACGGTCTATAATTAACCATACTTGGTCCCGCAACTTCCATGCAATCCAAATTGGTCCCCAAAAATCCCCATGTTAAAATACTTGATCCTCATTAGCTTTCTTGCACCATAATTCCCCCAAATAACAAGCCTTGGGCAACAAAAATGGCCAATTCCTTCAATTCCGAATTCCATTTCATTTTTTCGAAATTCGATTTCTAAACAAATTTCTCTGATTGAGGTTTGATTTGATGCGGAAAAAAGCCACAAAATTTCTTGTCGGTAACCCACTCACCGCACATGCCAAAAATCTTTTCAAATTGGCCAATATGAATTTCCGTTCATTTTCCGAATCGTCCAAATCAATTTTCCGTAAAAATCCCGAACTTTGCCGAAAATTCCTCAAAAGGTGAGTCAATGTTCCTAAAATGATTTGTGACATGACGGTAGTTCCGATTTCTGAAATCGAGTTCAAATTCATAGTTAATTTCAATTTGACACGATTTTAGCATGACCTAATCTATTGTGTAGCTTTTAGAAATTTTAAGAGCAATTGAGTTGTGGTCGATTTTCTTCGAGCCATATGTACCTCTTCGACACATTGGTGACTCTCAATTGTTGTGAAAATATCAAGATTTCAAATACAAACACAGGGTGCCAAAACGACAGAAAAATCAGTTTAGTACTGATCGACGAGAGTTATGCAAATTAGTGGAATCACCTATGTTTAGCAACATATCTTAGTCGAACAACTCTAATCTCTGATCAATATTTAATTGTGCCAGCACGGTCGAGCAGTCTATTCTTAATCGAATTCTCAAGTCTATTGCTTTTAAAATCCCATAATAGCTTCACCTAATAGGCTAGTTATCTCGTGAGTGGCCATCTCAGAGAAAATCACTATAGTCGCGTCAACGAAAGGCCCGACTTATCCGATTGAAATCAGAATCTAAATTTTCAAGATGTCACAATTTTTATTAGGGAACTTTCGCTACCCAACAATATGTTGTGTTTACCTATGGTGTCCATGCATTTTATTTACTTTTTCAAGATCAATTGTCCTAAAATAGGCTATCATGCGTGGTTGATTATTTTCATGCCATTTTATTTCTAAGAAAGACAAAAAGAAAGCAATCAATTGATTGAAATTGTGAGACAATAATTAAACAATCAAAGAAAACAGTATATCTATCATGTAATACTAAGAAAGGTAACAAAAGATAAAAATTAAATAATAAGAAAAGAAAGAACCCGCAACTTGTTGGGTATTTATACAAACAATAGAACCGAGACATATTAGGGATCCTAATCCAAGCCTAGTCTAAGAACTATGGTACAGAAGTATAGTTGGAATGGATATCAACCTTTCGCCATCTCCATGCATCTTCATATTAACGATCCTAATCTAAACCTAGTCTAAGAATTATAACTAGGTACATACAATGGAAAGAATCAAGCACGCACATCAAAACAACCAAAAGCACAACATCATGCAAAGGTCAATCAATTAAAGAAAATTCTATTCAAAAATCAAATTTAGGCCTCATGATCGGCTTTTGCATTTCATGTGTAGGTCCCTCTAAGACACATTCCCAATTCATTTTATGACTTACAGCCATCATTGACCAATTGTATTCTCACATGGCCAATAACACTTATAAGTTCCTAATGAGGTGTTCTATGCGATTCCCAAGATCTACCGTTGGCATCATACATACATCTAGAAGTCATATGCAAGAGCATGAATTAAACACACAGGCAGGTCTTTTGGACCTTATTTCTCAACTAATCACCCAAGTGAGTAAGCCATATGTGAGTCACTTATTACTAAGGGCATGCACTAAGCACAAACACAGGCATTTCTAATAAATGATGGGATTATATACATGAGGGTACATGTGATATTTCAAAGAAAAATTTGAAACCATCGACAAAGTGTTTGAGATAAGGTAATATCTTAGCTATAGAAGGCATTTAATTGCCAAGGCTAGCCCAGAGCTCGCATATATGCACTTACAAGTATCGTAGACATTTTGAATGCAGTCCAAACCTCGACTTTCACAATGTCAAATTTAGATTTAAAGAGATTTGAAAACATTTTGGGCTAAGGAATATCTAGGCTATGGAACATATTCAATTGCCAAGGCTAGCCTAGAACTTCTATAAATGCATTCACAAGTGTCGCAGACATTTTAAGTATGGACCAAAC
This sequence comes from Eucalyptus shirleyi, assembly GCA_017140165.1. Lineage (NCBI taxonomy): Eukaryota > Viridiplantae > Streptophyta > Magnoliopsida > Myrtales > Myrtaceae > Eucalyptus > Eucalyptus shirleyi. The sequence goes on from JADGRX010000013.1 coordinate 226,282, forward strand.
AAGCTTTGAAAAAGAATTTATAAGAAATTATCTTCGAAAACATCACATGTATCAAGGTGATTTCAAGATATGATTTAGAAGGCCAATTTACTAAAAGCTATTTGACAATGAAAATCAAGGTATTTAGAACAACTTTTGTGAAGGTAACGTGGCCTAATTTCAGGCGCAAACTAACCTAAGTGGTTTAGCTAAACAATCACAATAGCAAGTTCATGTCAGGAAATTTCAGACCAAAAAGCTTTGAAACAAGAACACGAAGGCTCCACAGAGAAAATTCCCTGTTTTTCCTTAGAAAATTCCCTTTCGGGCCATTTTTTGGCTGAAAAAACACGAGTGTTGGAAATCCGATGGGAATCATGGCTGCCAAAAGCATTCGATCAATCCGTCCCATCATTTGGCACATTACAGCAGCCTGAAAGCGTGCTGAAACAAGAACACGAAGGCTCCACAGAGAAAATTCCCTGTTTTTCCTTAGAAAATTCCCTTTCGGGCCATTTTTTGGCTGAAAAAACACGAGTGTTGGAAATCCGATGGGAATCATGGCTGCCAAAAGCATTCGATCAATCCGTCCCATCATTTGGCACATTACAGCAGCCTGAAAGCGTGCTGAAACAAGAACACGAAGGCTCCACAGAGAAAATTCCCTGTTTTTCCTTAGAAAATTCCCTTTCGGGCCATTTTTTGGCTGAAAAAACACGAGTGTTGGAAATCCGATGGGAATCATGGCTGCCAAAAGCATTCGATCAATCCGTCCCATCATTTGGCACATTACAGCAGCCTGAAAGCGTGCTGAAACAAGAACACGAAGGCTCCACAGAGAAAATTTCCTGTTTTTCCTTAGAAAATTCCCTTTCGGGCCATTTTTTGGCTGAAAAAACACGAGTGTTGGAAATCCGATGGGAATCATGGCTGCCAAAAGCATTCGATCAATCCGTCCCATCATTTGGCACATTACAGCAGCCTGAAAGCGTGCTGAAACAAGAACACGAAGGCTCCACAGAGAAAATTCCCTGTTTTTCCTTAGAAAATTCCCTTTCGGGCCATTTTTTGGCTGAAAAAACACGAGTGTTGGAAATCCGATGGGAATCATGGCTGCCAAAAGCATTCGATCAATCCGTCCCATCATTTGCACACAGCAGCCTGAAAGCGTGCTGAAACAAGAACACGAAGGCCCCATAGAGAAAATTCCCTGTTTTTCCTTAGAAAATTCCCTTTCGGGCCATTTTTTGGCTGAAAAAACACGAGTGTTGGAAATCCGATGGGAATCATGGCTGCCAAAAGCATTCGATCAATCCGTCCCATCATTTGGCACATTACAGCAGCCTGAAAGCGTGCTGAAACAAGAACACGAAGGCTCCACAGAGAAAATTCCCTGTTTTTCCTTAGAAAATTCCCTTTCGGGCCATTTTTTGGCTGAAAAAACACGAGTGTTGGAAATCCGATGGGAATCATGGCTGCCAAAAGCATTCGATCAATCCGTCCCATCATTTGGCACATGACAGCAGCCTGAAGGCCCGCTGAAACAAGAACACGAAGGCCCCATAGAGAAAATTCCCTGTTTTTCCTTAGAAAATTCCCTTTCGGGCCATTTTTTGGCTGAAAAAACACGAGTGTTGGAAATCCGATGGGAATCATGGCTGCCAAAAGCATTCGATCAATCCGTCCCATCATTTGGCACATTACAGCAGCCTGAAAGCGTGCTGAAACAAGAACACGAAGGCTCCACGGAGAAAATTCCCTGTTTTTCCTTAGAAAATTCCCTTTCGGGCCATTTTTTGGCTGAAAAAACACGAGTGTTGGAAATCCGATGGGAATCATGGCTGCCAAAAGCATTCGATCAATCCGTCCCATCATTTGGCACATTACAGCAGCTTGAAACGTGCTGAAACAAGAACACGAAGGCTCCACAGAGAAAATTCCCTGTTTTTCCTTAGAAAATTCCCTTTCGGGCCATTTTTTGGCTGAAAAAACACGAGTGTTGGAAATCCGATGGGAATCATGGCTGCCAAAAGCATTCGATCAATCCGTCCCATCATTTGGCACATTACAGCAGCCTGAAAGCGTGCTGAAACAAGAACACGAAGGCTCCACAGAGAAAATTCCCTGTTTTTCCTTAGAAAATTCCCTTTCGGGCCATTTTTTGGCTGAAAAAACACGAGTGTTGGAAATCCGATGGGAATCATGGCTGCCAAAAGCATTCGATCAATCCGTCCCATCATTTTGCACATGACAGCAGCCTGAAAGCGCGCTGAAACAAGAACACGAAGGCTCCACAGAGAAAATTCCCTGTTTTTCCTTAGAAAATTCCCTTTCGGGCCATTTTTTGGCTGAAAAAACACGAGTGTTGGAAATCCGATGGGAATCATGGCTGCCAAAAGCATTCGATCAATCCGTCCCATCATTTGGCACATTACAGCAGCAGCCTGAAAGCGTGCTGAAACAAGAACACGAAGGCTCCACAGAGAAAATTCCCTGTTTTTCCTTAGAAAATTCCCTTTCGGGCCATTTTTTGGCTGAAAAAACACGAGTGTTGGAAATCCGATGGGAATCATGGCTGCCAAAAGCATTCGATCAATCCGTCCCATCATTTGGCACATTTACAGCAGCCTGAAAGCGTGCTGAAACAAGAACACGAAGGCTCCACAGAGAAAATTCCCTGTTTTTCCTTAGAAAATTCCCTTTCGGGCCATTTTTTGGCTGAAAAAACACGAGTGTTGGAAATCCGATGGGAATCATGGCTGAAAAGCATTCGATCAATCCGTCCCATCATTTGGCACATTACAGCAGCCTGAAAGCGTGCTGAAACAAGAACACGAAGGCTCCACAGAGAAAATTCCCTGTTTTTCCTTAGAAAATTCCCTTTCGGGCCATTTTTTGGCTGAAAAAACACGAGTGTTGGAAATCCGATGGGAATCATGGCTGCCAAAAGCATTCGATCAATCCGTCCCATCATTTGGCACATTACAGCAGCCTGAAAGCGTGCTGAAACAAGAACACGAAGGCTCCATAGAGAAAATTCCCTGTTTTTCCTTAGAAAATTCCCTTTCGGGCCATTTTTTGGCTGAAAAAACACGAGTGTTGGAAATCCGATGGGAATCATGGCTGCCAAAAGCATTCGATCAATCCGTCCCATCATTTGGCACATTACAGCAGCCTGAAAGCGTGCTGAAACAAGAACACGAAGGCTCCACAGAGAAAATTCCCTGTTTTTCCTTAGAAAATTCCCTTTCGGGCCATTTTTTGGCGAAAAAACACGAGTGTTGGAAATCCGATGGGAATCATGGCTGCCAAAAGCATTCGATCAAAAGCATCGATCAATCCGTCCCATCATTTGGCACATTATTACAGCCTGAAAGCGTGCTGAAACAAGAACACGAAGGCTCCACAGAGAAAATTCCCTGTTTTTCCTTAGAAAATTCCCTTTCGGGCCATTTTTTGGCTGAAAAAACACGAGTGTTGGAAATCCGATGGGAATCATGGCTGCCAAAAGCATTCGATCAATCCGTCCCATCATTTGGCACATTACAGCAGCCTGAAAGCATGCTGAAACGAGAACACGAGGCCCCCATAGAAAAAATTCCCTGTTTTTCCTTAGAAAATTCCCTTTCGGGCCATTTTTTGGCTGAAAAAACACGAGTGTTGGAAATCCGATGGGAATCATGGCTGCCAAAAGCATTCGATCAATCCGTCCCATCATTTGGCACATTACAGCAGCCTGAAAGCGTGCTGAAACAAGAACACGAAGGCTCCACAGAGAAAATTCCCTGTTTTTCCTTAGAAAATTCCCTTTCGGGCCATTTTTTGGCTGAAAAAAAACACGAGTGTTGGAAATCCGATGGGAATCATGGCTGCCAAAAGCATTCGATCAATCCGTCCCATCATTTGGCACACACAGCAGCCTGAAAGCGTGCTGAAACAAGAACACGAAGGCTCCCAGAGAAAATTCCCTGTTTTTCCTTAGAAAATTCCCTTTCGGGCCATTTTTTGGCTGAAAAAACACGAGTGTTGGAAATCCGATGGGAATCATGGCTGCCAAAAGCATTCGATCAATCCGTCCCATCATTTTGGCACATTACAGCAGCCTGAAAGCGTGCTGAAACAAGAACACGAAGGCTCCATAGAGAAAATTTCCTGTTTTTCCTTAGAAAATTCCCTTTCGGGCCATTTTTTGGCTGAAAAAACACGAGTGTTGGAAATCCGATGGGAATCATGGCTGCCAAAAGCATTCGATCAATCCGTCCCATCATTTGGCACATTACAGCAGCTGAAAGCGTGCTGAAACAAGAACACGAAGGCTCCACAGAGAAAATTCCCTGTTTTTCCTTAGAAAATTCCCTTTCGGGCCATTTTTTGGCTGAAAAAACACGAGTGTTGGAAATCCGATGGGAATCATGGCTGCCAAAAGCATTCGATCAATCCGTCCCATCATCATTTGGCACATACACAGCCCGAAAGCGTGCTGAAACAAGAACACGAAGGCTCCACAGAGAAAATTCCCTGTTTTTCCTTAGAAAATTCCCTTTCGGGCCATTTTTTGGCTGAAAAAACACGAGTGTTGGAAATCCGATGGGAATCATGGCTGCCAAAAGCATTCGATCAATCCGTCCCATCATTTGGCACATTGACAGCCTGAAAGCGTGCTGAAACAAGAACACGAAGGCTCCACAGAGAAAATTCCCTGTTTTTCCTTAGAAAATTCCCTTTCGGGCCATTTTTTGGCTGAAAAAACACGAGTGTTGGAAATCCGATGGGAATCATGGCTGCCAAAAGCATTCGATCAATCCGTCCCATCATTTGGCACATTACAGCAGCCTGAAAGCGTGCTGAAACAAGAACACGAAGGCTCCACAGAGAAAATTCCCTGTTTTTCCTTAGAAAATTCCCTTTCGGGCCATTTTTTGGCTGAAAAAACACGAGTGTTGGAAATCCGATGGGAATCATGGCTGCCAAAAGCATTCGATCAATCCGTCCCATCATTTGGCACATGACAGCAGCCTGAAGGCCCGCTGAAACAAGAACACGAAGGCTCCACAGAGAAAATTCCCTGTTTTTCCTTAGAAAATTCCCTTTCGGGCCATTTTTTGGCTGAAAAAACACGAGTGTTGGAAATCCGATGGGAATCATGGCTGCCAAAAGCATTCGATCAATCCGTCCCATCATTTGGCACATTACAGCAGCCTGAAAGCGTGCTGAAACAAGAACACGAAGGCTCCACAAAGAAAATTCCCTGTTTTTCCTTAGAAAATTCCCTTTCGGGCCATTTTTTGGCTGAAAAAAAAAGAGTGTTGCAAATCCGATGGGAATCATGGCTGCCAAAAGCGTTCGATCAATCCGTCCCATCATTTGGCACATTACAGCAGCCTGAAAGCGTGCTGAAACAAGAACACGAAGGCTCCATAGAGAAAATTCCCTGTTTTTCCTTAGAAAATTCCCTTTCGGGCCATTTTTTGGCTGAAAAAACACGAGTGTTGGAAATCCGATGGGAATCATGGCTGCCAAAAGCATTCGATCAATCCGTCCCATCATTTGGCACATTACAGCAGCCTGAAAGCGTGCTGAAACAAGAACACGAAGGCTCCACAGAGAAAATTCCCTTTCGGGCCATTTTTTGGCTGAAAAAACACGAGTGTTGGAAATCCGATGGGAATCATGGCTGCCAAAAGCATTCGATCAATCCGTCCCATCATTTTGAACATTACAGCCGCCTGAAAGCGTGCTGAAACAGCAACACTAAGGCTCCACAGAGAAAATTCCCTGTTTTTCCTTAGAAAATTCCCTTTCGGGCCATTTTTTGGCTGAAAAAACACGAGTGTTGGAAATCCGATGGGAATCATGGCTGCCAAAAGCATTCGATCAATCCGTCCCATCATTTGGCACATTACAGCAGCCTGAAAGCGTGCTGAAACAAGAACACGAAGGCTCCACAGAGAAAATTCCCTGTTTTTCCTTAGAAAATTCCCTTTCGGGCCATTTTTTGGCTGAAAAAACACGAGTGTTGGAAATCCGATGGGAATCATGGCTGCCAAAAGCATTCGATCAATCCGTCCCATCATTTGCACACATGACAGCAGCCTGAAAGCGTGCTGAAACAAGAACACGAAGGCTCCATAGAGAAAATTCCCTGTTTTTCCTTAGAAAATTCCCTTTCGGGCCATTTTTTGGCTGAAAAAACACGAGTGTTGGAAATCCGATGGGAATCATGGCTGCCAAAAGCATTCGATCAATCGTCCCATCATTTGGCACATTACAGCAGCCTGAAAGCGTGCTGAAACAAGAACACGAAGGCTCCACAGAGAAAATTCCCTGTTTTTCCTTAGAAAATTCCCTTTCGGGCCATTTTTTGGCTGAAAAAACACGAGTGTTGGAAATCCGATGGGAATCATGGCTGCCAAAAGCATTCGATCAATCCGTCCCATCATTTGCACACACAGCAGCCCTGAAAGCGTGCTGAAACGAGAACACGAAGGCCCCATAGAGAAAATTCCCTGTTTTTCCTTAGAAAATTCCCTTTCGGGCCATTTTTTGGCTGAAAAAACACGAGTGTTGGAAATCCGATGGGAATCATGGCTGCCAAAAGCATTCGATCAATCCGTCCCATCATTTGGCACATTACAGCAGCCTGAAAGCGTGCTGAAACAAGAACACGAAGGCTCCACAGAGAAAATTCCCTGTTTTTCCTTAGAAAATTCCCTTTCGGGCCATTTTTTTTGAAAAAACACGATGTTGGAAATCCGATGGGAATCATGGCTGCCAAAAGCATTCGATCAATCCGTCCCATCATTTGGCACATTACAGCAGCCTGAAAGCGTGCTGAAACAAGAACACGAAGGCTCCACAGAGAAAATTCCCTGTTTTTCCTTAGAAAATTCCCTTTCGGGCCATTTTTTGGCTGAAAAAACACGAGTGTTGGAAATCCGATGGGAATCATGGCTGCCAAAAGCATTCGATCAATCCGTCCCATCATTTGGCACATTACAGCAGCCTGAAAGCGTGCTGAAACAAGAACACGAAGGCTCCACAGAGAAAATTCCCTGTTTTTCCTTAGAAAATTCCCTTTCGGGCCATTTTTTGGCTGAAAAAACACGAGTGTTGGAAATCCGATGGGAATCATGGCTGCCAAAAGCATTCGATCAATCCGTCCCATCATTTTGCACATGACAACAGCCTGAAAGCGTGCTGAAACAAGAACACGAAGGCTCCATAGAGAAAATTCCCTTTTTTTCCTTAGAAAATTCCCTTTCGGGCCATTTTTTTTTGGCTGAGTGTTGGAAAAAAACACGAGTGTTGGAAATCCGATGGGAATCATGGCTGCCAAAAGCATTCGATCAATCCGTCCCATCATTTGGCACATGACAGCAGCCTGAAAGCGTGCTGAAACAAGAACACGAAGGCTCCACAGAGAAAATTCCCTGTTTTTCCTTAGAAAATTCCCTTTCGGGCCATTTTTTGGCTGAAAAAACACGAGTGTTGGAAATCCGATGGGAATCATGGCTGCCAAAAGCATTCGATCAATCCGTCCCATCATTTGGCACATTACAGCAGCCTGAAAGCGTGCTGAAACAAGAACACGAAGGCTCCACAGAGAAAATTCCCTGTTTTTCCTTAGAAAATTCCCTTTCGGGCCATTTTTTGGCTGAAAAAACACGAGTGTTGGAAATCCGATGGGAATCATGGCTGCCAAAAGCATTCGATCAATCCGTCCCATCATTTGGCACATTACAGCAGCCTGAAAGCGTGCTGAAACAAGAACACGAAGGCCCCATAGAGAAAATTCCCTGTTTTTCCTTAGAAAATTCCCTTTCGGGCCATTTTTTGGCTGAAAAAACACGAGTGTTGGAAATCCGATGGGAATCATGGCTGCCAAAAGCATTCGATCAATCCGTCCCATCATTTGGCACATTACAGCAGCCTGAAAGCGTGCTGAAACAAGAACACGAAGGCTCCACAGAGAAAATTCCCTGTTTTTCCTTAGAAAATTCCCTTTCGGGCCATTTTTTGGCTGAAAAAACACGAGTGTTGGAAATCCGATGGGAATCATGGCTGCCAAAAGCATTCGATCAATCCGTCCCATCATTTGGCACATTACAGCAGCCTGAAAGCGTGCTGAAACAAGAACACGAAGCTCCTCCGAGAGAAAATTCCCTGTTTTTCCTTAGAAAATTCCCTTTCGGGCCATTTTTTGGCTGAAAAAACACGAGTGTTGGAAATCCGATGGGAATCATGGCCGCCAAAAGCATTCGATCAATCCGTCCCATCATTTGGCACATTACAGCAGCCTGAAAGCGTGCTGAAACAAGAACACGAAGGCTCCACAGAGAAAATTCCCTGTTTTTCCTTAGAAAATTCCCTTTCGGGCCATTTTTTGGCTGAAAAAACACGAGTGTTGGAAATCCGATGGGAATCATGGCTGCCAAAAGCATTCGATCAATCCGTCCCATCATTTGGCACATTACACAAACAGCAGTGTTGAAAAAGCGTGCTGAAACAAGAACACGAAGGCTCCACAGAGAAAATTCCCTGTTTTTCCTTAGAAAATTCCCTTTCGGGCCATTTTTTGGCTGAAAAAACACGAGTGTTGGAAATCCGATGGGAATCATGGCTGCCAAAAGCATTCGATCAATCCGTCCCATCATTTGGCACATTACACAGCCTTTGAAAGCGAAAGCGTGCTGAAACAAGAACACGAAGGCTCCACAGAGAAAATTCCCTGTTTTTCCTTAGAAAATTCCCTTTCGGGCCATTTTTTGGCTGAAAAAACACGAGTGTTGGAAATCCGATGGGAATCATGGCTGCCAAAAGCATTCGATCAATCCGTCCCATCATTTGGCACATACACAGCAGCCTGAAAGCGTGCTGAAACAAGAACACGAAGGCTCCACAGAGAAAATTCCCTGTTTTTCCTTAGAAAATTCCCTTTCGGGCCATTTTTTGGCTGAAAAAACACGAGTGTTGGAAATCCGATGGGAATCATGGCTGCCAAAAGCATTCGATCAATCCGTCCCATCATTTGGCACATTACAGCAGCCTGAAAGCGTGCTGAAACAAGAACACGAAGGCTCCACAGAGAAAATTCCCTGTTTTTCCTTAGAAAATTCCCTTTCGGGCCATTTTTTGGCTGAAAAAACACGAGTGTTGGAAATCCGATGGGAATCATGGCTGCCAAAAGCATTCGATCAATCCGTCCCATCATTTGGCACATACAGCAGCCTGAAAGCGTGCTGAAACAAGAACACGAAGGCTCCAGAGAAAATTCCCTGTTTTTCCTTAGAAAATTCCCTTTCGGGCCATTTTTTGGCTGAAAAAACACGAGTGTTGGAAATCCGATGGGAATCATGGCTGCCAAAAGCATTCGATCAATCCGTCCCATCATTTGGCACATTACAGCAGCCTGAAAGCGTGCTGAAACAAGAACACGAAGGCTCCACAGAGAAAATTCCCTGTTTTTCCTTAGAAAATTCCCTTTCGGGCCATTTTTTGGCTGAAAAAACACGAGTGTTGGAAATCCGATGGGAATCATGGCTGCCAAAAGCATTCGATCAATCCGTCCCATCATTTGGCACATTACAGCACCCTGAAAGCGTGCTGAAACAAGAACACGAAGGCTCCACAGAGAAAATTCCCTGTTTTTCCTTAGAAAATTCCCTTTCGGGCCATTTTTTGGCTGAAAAAACACGAGTGTTGGAAATCCGATGGGAATCATGGCTGCCAAAAGCATTCGATCAATCCGTCCCATCATTTGGCACATTACAGCAGCCTGAAAGCGTGCTGAAACAAGAACACGAAGGCTCCACAGAGAAAATTCCCTGTTTTTCCTTAGAAAATTCCCTTTCGGGCCATTTTTTGGCTGAAAAAACACGAGTGTTGGAAATCCGATGGGAATCATGGCTGCCAAAAGCATTCGATCAATCCGTCCCATCATTTGGCACATTACAGCAGCCTGAAAGCGTGCTGAAACAAGAACACGAAGGCTCCACAGAGAAAATTCCCTGTTTTTCCTTAGAAAATTCCCTTTCGGGCCATTTTTTGGCTGAAAAAACACGAGTGTTGGAAATCCGATGGGAATCATGGCTGCCAAAAGCATTCGATCAATCCGTCCCATCATTTTGCACATTACAGCAGCCTGAAAGCGTGCTGAAACAAGAACACGAAGGCTCCACAGAGAAAATTCCCTGTTTTTCCTTAGAAAATTCCCTTTCGGGCCATTTTTTGGCTGAAAAAACACGTGTGTTGGAAATCCGATGGGAATCATGGCTGCCAAAAGCATTCGATCAATCCGTCCCATCATTTGCACACACACAGCAGCCTGAAAGCGTGCTGAAACAAGAACACGAAGGCTCCACAGAGAAAATTCCCTGTTTTTCCTTAGAAAATTCCCTTTCGGGCCATTTTTTGGCTGAAAAAACACGAGTGTTGGAAATCCGATGGGAATCATGGCTGCCAAAAGCATTCGATCAATCCGTCCCATCATTTTGCACATGACAGCAGCCTGAAAGCGCGCTGAAACAAGAACACGAAGGCTCCACAGAGAAAATTCCCTGTTTTTCCTTAGAAAATTCCCTTTCGGGCCATTTTTTGGCTGAAAAAACACGAGTGTTGGAAATCCGATGGGAATCATGGCTGCCAAAAGCATTCGATCAATCCGTCCCATCATTTGGCACATACAGCAGCAGCCTTTGAAAGCGTGATGAAACAAGAACACGAAGGCTCCACAGAGAAAATTCCCTGTTTTCCTTTAGAAAATTCCCTTTCGGGCCATTTTTTGGCTGAAAAAACACGAGTGTTGGAAATCCGATGGGAATCATGGCTGCCAAAAGCATTCGATCAATCCGTCCCATCATTTGGCACATTACAGCAGCCTGAAAGCGTGCTGAAACAAGAACACGAAGGCTCCACAGAGAAAATTCCCTGTTTTTCCTTAGAAAATTCCCTTTCGGGCCATTTTTTGGCTGAAAAAACACGAGTGTTGGAAATCCGATGGGAATCATGGCTGCCAAAAGCATTCGATCAATCCGTCCCATCATTTGGCACATTACAGCAGCCTGAAAGCGTGCTGAAACAAGAACACGAAGGCTCCACGGAGAAAATTCCCTGTTTTTCCTTAGAAAATTCCCTTTCGGGCCATTTTTTGGCTGAAAAAACACGAGTGTTGGAAATCCGATGGGAATCATGGCTGCCAAAAGCATTCGATCAATCCGTCCCATCATTTGGCACATTACAGCAGCATGAAAGCGTGCTGAAACAAGAACACGAAGGCTCCACAGAGAAAATTCCCTGTTTTTCCTTAGAAAATTCCCTTTCGGGCCATTTTTTGGCTGAAAAAACACGAGTGTTGGAAATCCGATGGGAATCATGGCTGCCAAAAGCATTCGATCAATCCGTCCCATCATTTGGCACATTACAGCAGCCTGAAAGCGTGCTGAAACAAGAACACGAAGGCCCCACAGAGAAAATTCCCTGTTTTTCCTTAGAAAATTCCCTTTCGGGCCATTTTTTGGCTGAAAAAACACGAGTGTTGGAAATCCGATGGGAATCATGGCTGCCAAAAGCATTCGATCAATCCGTCCCATCATTTGGCACATTACAGCAGCCTGAAAGCGTGCTGAAACAAGAACACGAAGGCTCCACAAAGAAAATTCCCTGTTTTTCCTTAGAAAATTCCCTTTCGGGCCATTTTTTGGCTGAAAAAAAAAAGAGTGTTGCAAATCCGATGGGAATCATGGCTGCCAAAAGCGTTCGATCAATCCGTCCCATCATTTGGCACATTACAGCAGCCTGAAAGCGTGCTGAAACAAGAACACGAAGGCTCCACAGAGAAAATTCCCTGTTTTTCCTTAGAAAATTCCCTTTCGGGCCATTTTTTGGCTGAAAAAACACGAGTGTTGGAAATCCGATGGGAATCATGGCTGCCAAAAGCATTCGATCAATCCGTCCCATCATTTGGCACATTACAGCAGCCTGAAAGCGTGCTGAAACAAGAACACGAAGGCTCCACAGAGAAAATTCCCTGTTTTTCCTTAGAAAATTCCCTTTCGGGCCATTTTTTGGCTGAAAAAACACGAGTGTTGGAAATCCGATGGGAATCATGGCTGCCAAAAGCATTCGATCAATCCGTCCCATCATTTGGCACATGACAGCAGCCTGAAGGCCCGCTGAAACAAGAACACGAAGGCTCCACAGAGAAAATTCCCTGTTTTTCCTTAGAAAATTCCCTTTCGGGCCATTTTTTGGCTGAAAAAACACGAGTGTTGGAAATCCGATGGGAATCATGGCTGCCAAAAGCATTCGATCAATCCGTCCCATCATTTGGCACATTACAGCAGCCTGAAAGCGTGCTGAAACAAGAACACGAAGGCTCCACAGAGAAAATTCCCTGTTTTTCCTTAGAAAATTCCCTTTCGGGCCATTTTTTGGCTGAAAAAACACGAGTGTTGGAAATCCGATGGGAATCATGGCTGCCAAAAGCATTCGATCAATCCGTCCCATCATTTGGCACATTACAGCAGCCTGAAAGCGTGCTGAAACAAGAACACGAAGGCTCCACAGAGAAAATTCCCTGTTTTTCCTTAGAAAATTCCCTTTCGGGCCATTTTTTGGCTGAAAAAACACGAGTGTTGGAAATCCGATGGGAATCATGGCTGCCAAAAGCATTCGATCAATCCGTCCCATCATTTGGCACATTACAGCACCCTGAAAGCGTGCTGAAACAAGAACACGAAGGCTCCTAGAGAGAAAATTCCCTGTTTTTCCTTAGAAAATTCCCTTTCGGGCCATTTTTTGGCTGAAAAAACACGAGTGTTGGAAATCCGATGGGAATCATGGCTGCCAAAAGCATTCGATCAATCCGTCCCATCATTTGGCACATTACAGCACCCTGAAAGCGTGCTGAAACAAGAACACGAAGGCTCCACAGAGAAAATTCCCTGTTTTTCCTTAGAAAATTCCCTTTCGGGCCATTTTTTGGCTGAAAAAACACGAGTGTTGGAAATCCGATGGGAATCATGGCTGCCAAAAGCATTCGATCAATCCGTCCCATCATTTGGCACATTACAGCAGCCTGAAAGCGTGCTGAAACAAGAACACGAAGGCTCCATAGAGAAAATTCCCTGTTTTTCCTTAGAAAATTCCCTTTCGGGCCATTTTTTGGCTGAAAAAACACGAGTGTTGGAAATCCGATGGGAATCATGGCTGCCAAAAGCATTCGATCAATCCGTCCCATCATTTGGCACACATTACAGCAGCCTGAAAGCGTGCTGAAACAAGAACACGAAGGCTCCACAGAGAAAATTCCCTGTTTTTCCTTAGAAAATTCCCTTTCGGGCCATTTTTTGGCTGAAAAAACACGAGTGTTGGAAATCCGATGGGAATCATGGCTGCCAAAAGCATTCGATCAATCCGTCCCATCATTTGGCACATTACAGCAGCCTAAAAGCGTGCTGAAACAAGAACACGAAGGCTCCACAGAGAAAATTCCCTGTTTTTCCTTAGAAAATTCCCTTTCGGGCCATTTTTTGGCTGAAAAAACACGAGTGTTGGAAATCCGATGGGAATCATGGCTGCCAAAAGCATTCGATCAATCCGTCCCATCATTTGGCACATTACAGCAGCCTGAGGAAAGCGTGCTGAAACAAGAACACGAAGGCTCCACAGAGAAAATTCCCTGTTTTTCCTTAGAAAATTCCCTTTCGGGCCATTTTTTGGCTGAAAAAACACGAGTGTTGGAAATCCGATGGGAATCATGGCTGCCAAAAGCATTCGATCAATCCGTCCCATCATTTGGCACCATACACCAGCCTGAAAGCGTGCTGAAACAAGAACACGAAGGCTCCACAGAGAAAATTCCCTGTTTTTCCTTAGAAAATTCCCTTTCGGGCCATTTTTTGGCTGAAAAAAAAAACACGAAGTGTTGGAAATCCGATGGGAATCATGGCTGCCAAAAGCATTCGATCAATCCGTCCCATCATTTGGCACATTACAGCAGCCTGAAAGCGTGCTGAAACAAGAACACGAAGGCCCCATAGAGAAAATTCCCTGTTTTTCCTTAGAAAATTCCCTTTCGGGCCATTTTTTGGCTGAAAAAACACGAGTGTTGGAAATCCGATGGGAATCATGGCTGCCAAAAGCATTCGATCAATCCGTCCCATCATTTGGCACATTACAGCAGCCTGAAAGCGTGCTGAAACAAGAACACGAAGGCTCCACAGAGAAAATTCCCTGTTTTTCCTTAGAAAATTCCCTTTCGGGCCATTTTTTGGCTGAAAAAACACGAGTGTTGGAAATCCGATGGGAATCATGGCTGCCAAAAGCATTCGATCAATCCGTCCCATCATTTGGCACATACACAGCAGCCTGAAAGCGTGCTGAAACAAGAACACGAAGGCTCCACTAAGAAAATTCCCTGTTTTTCCTTAGAAAATTCCCTTTCGGGCCATTTTTTGGCTGAAAAAACACGAGTGTTGGAAATCCGATGGGAATCATGGCTGCCAAAAGCATTCGATCAATCCGTCCCATCATTTGGCACATGACAGCAGCCTGAAGGCCCGCTGAAACAAGAACACGAAGGCTCCACAGAGAAAATTCCCTGTTTTTCCTTAGAAAATTCCCTTTCGGGCCATTTTTTGGCTGAAAAAACACGAGTGTTGGAAATCCGATGGGAATCATGGCTGCCAAAAGCATTCGATCAATCCGTCCCATCATTTGCACATTACAGCAGCATGAAAGCGTGCTGAAACAAGAACACGAAGGCTCCACAGAGAAAATTCCCTGTTTTTCCTTAGAAAATTCCCTTTCGGGCCATTTTTTGGCTGAAAAAACACGAGTGTTGGAAATCCGATGGGAATCATGGCTGCCAAAAGCATTCGATCAATCCGTCCCATCATTTGGCACATCACAGCAGCCTGAAAGCGTGCTGAAACAAGAACACGAAGGCTCCACAGAGAAAATTCCCTGTTTTTCCTTAGAAAATTCCCTTTCGGGCCATTTTTTGGCTGAAAAAACACGAGTGTTGGAAATCCGATGGGAATCATGGCTGCCAAAAGCATTCGATCAATCCGTCCCATCATTTGGCACATTACAGCAGCAGCCTGAAAGCGTGCTGAAACAAGAACACGAAGGCTCCACAGAGAAAATTCCCTGTTTTTCCTTAGAAAATTCCCTTTCGGGCCATTTTTTGGCTGAAAAAACACGAGTGTTGGAAATCCGATGGGGAATCATGGCTGCCAAAAGCATTCGATCAATCCGTCCCATCATTTGGCACATTACAGCAGCCTGAAAGCGTGCTGAAACAAGAACACGAAGGCTCCACAGAGAAAATTCCCTGTTTTTCCTTAGAAAATTCCCTTTCGGGCCATTTTTTGGCTGAAAAAACACGAGTGTTGGAAATCCGATGGGAATCATGGCTGCCAAAAGCATTCGATCAATCCGTCCCATCATTTTGCACATTACAGCAGGCTGAAAGCGTGCTGAAACAAGAACACGAAGGCTCCACAGAGAAAATTCCCTGTTTTTCCTTAGAAAATTCCCTTTCGGGCCATTTTTTGGCTGAAAAAACACGAGTGTTGGAAATCCGATGGGAATCATGGCTGCCAAAAGCATTCGATCAATCCGTCCCATCATTTGGCACATTACAGCAGCCTGAAAGCGTGCTGAAACAAGAACACGAAGGCTCCACAGAGAAAATTCCCTGTTTTTCCTTAGAAAATTCCCTTTCGGGCCATTTTTTGGCTGAAAAAACACGAGTGTTGGAAATCCGATGGGAATCATGGCTGCCAAAAGCATTCGATCAATCCGTCCCATCATTTTGGCACATTACAGCAGCTGAAAGCGTGCTGAAACAAGAACACGAAGGCTCCACGAGAGAAAATTCCCTGTTTTTCCTTAGAAAATTCCCTTTCGGGCCATTTTTTGGCTGAAAAAACACGAGTGTTGGAAATCCGATGGGAATCATGGCTGCCAAAAGCATTCGATCAATCCGTCCCATCATTTTGGCACACACAGCAGCCTGAAAGCGTGCTGAAACAAGAACACGAAGGCTCCACAGAGAAAATTCCCTGTTTTTCCTTAGAAAATTCCCTTTCGGGCCATTTTTTGGCTGAAAAAACACGAGTGTTGGAAATCCGATGGGAATCATGGCTGCCAAAAGCATTCGATCAATCCGTCCCATCATTTGGCACATTACAGCAGCCTGAAAGCGTGCTGAAACAAGAACACGAAGCCCCCAGAGAAAATTCCCTGTTTTTCCTTAGAAAATTCCCTTTCGGGCCATTTTTTGGCTGAAAAAACACGAGTGTTGGAAATCCGATGGGAATCATGGCTGCCAAAAGCATTCGATCAATCCGTCCCATCATTTGGCACATTACACAGCAGCCTGAAAGCGTGCTGAAACAAGAACACGAAGGCTCCACAGAGAAAATTCCCTGTTTTTCCTTAGAAAATTCCCTTTCGGGCCATTTTTTGGCTGAAAAAACACGAGTGTTGGAAATCCGATGGGAATCATGGCTGCCAAAAGCATTCGATCAATCCGTCCCATCATTTGGCACATTACAGCAGCCTGAAAGCGTGCTGAAACAAGAACACGAAGGCTCCACAGAGAAAATTCCCTGTTTTTCCTTAGAAAATTCCCTTTCGGGCCATTTTTTGGCTGAAAAAACACGAGTGTTGGAAATCCGATGGGAATCATGGCTGCCAAAAGCATTCGATCAATCCGTCCCATCATTTGGCACATTACAGCAGCCTGAAAGCGTGCTGAAACAAGAACACGAAGGCCCCATAGAGAAAATTCCCTGTTTTTCCTTAGAAAATTCCCTTTCGGGCCATTTTTTGGCTGAAAAAACACGAGTGTTGGAAATCCGATGGGAATCATGGCTGCCAAAAGCATTCGATCAATCCGTCCCATCATTTGGCACATTACAGCAGCCTGAAAGCGTGCTGAAACAAGAACACGAAGGCTCCACAGAGAAAATTCCCTGTTTTTCCTTAGAAAATTCCCTTTCGGGCCATTTTTTGGCTGAAAAAACACGAGTGTTGGAAATCCGATGGGAATCATGGCTGCCAAAAGCATTCGATCAATCCGTCCCATCATTTTGTACATTACAGCACCCTGAAAGCGTGCTGAAACAAGAACACGAAGGCTCCACAGAGAAAATTCCCTGTTTTTCCTTAGAAAATTCCCTTTCGGGCCATTTTTTGGCTGAAAAAAAACACGAGTGTTGGAAATCCGATGGGAATCATGGCTGCCAAAAGCATTCGATCAATCCGTCCCATCATTTTGGCACATTACAGCAGCCCGAAAGCGTGCTGAAACAAGAACACGAAGGCTCCGAGAGAAAATTCCCTGTTTTTCCTTAGAAAATTCCCTTTCGGGCCATTTTTTTTTTGGCTGAAAAAACACGAGTGTTGGAAATCCGATGGGAATCATGGCTGCCAAAAGCATTCGATCAATCCGTCCCATCATTTTGCACATGACAGCAGCCTGAAGGCCCGCTGAAACAAGAACACGAAGGCTCCATAGAGAAAATTCCCTGTTTTTCCTTAGAAAATTCCCTTTCGGGCCATTTTTTGGCTGAAAAAACACGAGTGTTGGAAATCCGATGGGAATCATGGCTGCCAAAAGCATTCGATCAATCCGTCCCATCATTTGGCACACACACAGCCTGAAAGCGTGCTGAAACAAGAACACGAAGGCGAAGGCTCCACAGAGAAAATTCCCTGTTTTTCCTTAGAAAATTCCCTTTCGGGCCATTTTTTGGCTGAAAAAACACGAGTGTTGGAAATCCGATGGGAATCATGGCTGCCAAAAGCATTCGATCAATCCGTCCCATCCCATCATTTGGCACATTGACAGCAGCCCGAAAGCGCGCTGAAACAAGAACACGAAGGCTCCACAGAGAAAATTCCCTGTTTTTCCTTAGAAAATTCCCTTTCGGGCCATTTTTTGGCTGAAAAAACACGAGTGTTGGAAATCCGATGGGAATCATGGCTGCCAAAAGCATTCGATCAATCCGTCCCATCATTTGGCACATTACAGCAGCCTGAAAGCGTGCTGAAACAAGAACACGAAGGCTCCACAGAGAAAATTCCCTGTTTTTCCTTAGAAAATTCCCTTTCGGGCCATTTTTTGGCTGAAAAAACACGAGTGTTGGAAATCCGATGGGAATCATGGCTGCCAAAAGCATTCGATCAATCCGTCCCATCATTTTACACATTACAGCAGCCTGAAAGCGTGCTGAAACAAGAACACGAAGGCTCCACAGAGAAAATTCCCTGTTTTTCCTTAGAAAATTCCCTTTCGGGCCATTTTTTGGCTGAAAAAACACGAGTGTTGGAAATCCGATGGGAATCATGGCTGCCAAAAGCATTCGATCAATCCGTCCCATCATTTGGCACATTACACCAGCCTGAAAGCGTGCTGAAACAAGAACACGAAGGCTCCACAGAGAAAATTCCCTGTTTTTCCTTAGAAAATTCCCTTTCGGGCCATTTTTTGGCTGAAAAAACACGAGTGTTGGAAATCCGATGGGAATCATGGCTGCCAAAAGCATTCGATCAATCCGTCCCATCATCTTGCACATTACAGCAACCTGAAAGCGTGCTGAAACAACAACACGAAGGCTCCACAGAGAAAATTCCCTGTTTTTCCTTAGAAAATTCCCTTTCGGGCCATTTTTTGGCTGAAAAAACACGAGTGTTGGAAATCCGATGGGAATCATGGCTGCCAAAAGCATTCGATCAATCCGTGCCATCATTTGGCACCATACACCAGCCTGAAAGCGTGCTGAAACAAGAACACGAAGGCTCCACAGAGAAAATTCCCTGTTTTTCCTTAGAAAATTCCCTTTCGGGCCATTTTTTGGCTGAAAAAACACGAGTGTTGGAAATCCGATGGGAATCATGGCTGCCAAAAGCGTTCGATCAATCCGTCCCATCATTTGGCACAGTACAGCAGCCTGAAAGCGTGCTGAAACAAGAACACGAAGGCTCCACAGAGAAAATTCCCTGTTTTTCCTTAGAAAATTCCCTTTCGGGCCATTTTTTGGCTGAAAAAACACGAGTGTTGGAAATCCGATGGGAATCATGGCTGCCAAAAGCATTCGATCAATCCGTCCCATCATTTGGCACATTACAGCAGCCTGAAAGCGTGCTGAAACAAGAACACGAAGGCCCCACAGAGAAAATTCCCTGTTTTTTCCTTAGAAAATTCCCTTTCGGGCCATTTTTTGGCTGAAAAAACACGAGTGTTGGAAATCCGATGGGAATCATGGCTGCCAAAAGCATTCGATCAATCCGTCCCATCATTTTGCACACACAGCAGCCCGAAAGCGTGCTGAAACAAGAACACGAAGGCTCCACAGAGAAAATTCCCTGTTTTTCCTTAGAAAATTCCCTTTCGGGCCATTTTTTGGCTGAAAAAACACGAGTGTTGGAAATCCGATGGGAATCATGGCTGCCAAAAGCATTCGATCAATCCGTCCCATCATTTTTGGCACACACAGCAGAAAGCGAAAGCGTGCTGAAACAAGAACACGAAGGCGCCACAGAGAAAATTCCCTGTTTTTCCTTAGAAAATTCCCTTTCGGGCCATTTTTTGGCTGAAAAAAGACGAGTGTTGAAAATCCGATGGGAATCATGGCTGCCAAAAGCATTCGATCAATCCGTCCCATCATTTGGCACATGACAGTGACCTGAAGCCCTGCTGAAACAAGAACACGAAGGCGCCACAGAGAAAATTCCCTGTTTTTCCTTAGAAAATTCCCTTTCGGGCCATTTTTTGGCTGAAAAAACAAGAGTGTTAGAAATCCGATGGGAATCATGGCTGCCAAAAGGATTCGATCAATCCGTCCCATCATTTTGCACATTACAGCAGCCTGAAAGCGTGCTGAAACAAGAACACGAAGGCTCCACAGAGAAAATTCCCTGTTTTTCCTTAGAAAATTCCCTTTCGGGCCATTTTTTGGCTGAAAAAACACGAGTGTTGGAAATCCGATGGGAATCATGGCTGCCAAAAGCATTCGATCAATCCGTCCCATCATTTTGGCACATGAGCAGCTGAAAGCGTGCTGAAACAAGAACACGAAGGCTCCACATAGAGAAAATTCCCTGTTTTTCCTTAGAAAATTCCCTTTCGGGCCATTTTTTGGCTGAAAAAACACGAGTGTTGGAAATCCGATGGGAATCATGGCTGCCAAAAAGCATTCGATCAATCCGTCCCATCATTTGGCACATTACAGCAGCCTGAAAGCGTGCTGAAACAAGAACACGAAGGCTCCACAGAGAAAATTCCCTGTTTTTCCTTAGAAAATTCCCTTTCGGGCCATTTTTTGGCTGAAAAAACACGAGTGTTGGAAATCCGATGGGAATCATGGCTGCCAAAAGCATTCGATCAATCCGTCCCATCATTTGGCACACACAGACAGCAGCCTGAAAGCGTGCTGAAACAAGAACACGAAGGCTCCACAGAGAAAATTCCCTGTTTTTCCTTAGAAAATTCCCTTTCGGGCCATTTTTTGGCTGAAAAAACACGAGTGTTGGAAATCCGATGGGAATCATGGCTGCCAAAAGCATTCGATCAATCCGTCCCATCATTTGGCACACACAGCAGCCCTGAAAGCGTGCTGAAACAAGAACACGAAGGCTCCACAGAGAAAATTCCCTGTTTTTCCTTAGAAAATTCCTTCGGGCCATTTTTTGGCTGAAAAAACACGAGTGTTGGAAATCCGATGGGAATCATGGCTGCCAAAAGCATTCGATCAATCCGTCCCATCATTTGGCACATTACAGCAGCCTGAAAGCGTGCTGAAACAAGAACACGAAGGCTCCACCGAGAAAATTCCCTGTTTTTCCTTAGAAAATTCCCTTTCGGGCCATTTTTTGGCTGAAAAAACACGAGTGTTGGAAATCCGATGGGAATCATGGCTGCCAAAAGCATTCGATCAATCCGTCCCATCATTTTGGCACACACAGCAGCCCTGAAGCGTGCTGAAACGAGAACACGAAGGCCCCATAGAGAAAATTCCCTGTTTTTCCTTAGAAAATTCCCTTTCGGGCCATTTTTTGGCTGAAAAAACACGAGTGTTGGAAATCCGATGGGAATCATGGCTGCCAAAAGCATTCGATCAATCCGTCCCATCATTTGGCACATTACAGCAGCCGTCCCATCATTTGAAAGCGTGCTGAAACAAGCACACGAAGGCTCCACAGAGAAAATTCCTGTTTTTCCTTAGAAAATTCCCTTTCGGGCCATTTTTTGGCTGAAAAAACACGAGTGTTGGAAATCCGATGGGAATCATGGCTGCCAAAAGCATTCGATCAATCCGTCCCATCATTTGGCACACACGGCAGCCCTGAAAGCGTGCTGAAACAAGAACACGAAGGCTCCACAGAGAAAATTCCCTGTTTTTCCTTAGAAAATTCCCTTTCGGGCCATTTTTTGGCTGAAAAAACACGAGTGTTGGAAATCCGATGGGAATCATGGCTGCCAAAAGCATTCGATCAATCCGTCCCATCATTTGGCACACACAGCAGAAGCCCTTTGAAAGCGTGCTGAAACAAGAACACGAAGGCTCCACAGAGAAAATTCCCTGTTTTTCCTTAGAAAATTCCCTTTCGGGCCATTTTTTGGCTGAAAAAACACGAGTGTTGGAAATCCGATGGGAATCATGGCTGCCAAAAGCATTCGATCAATCCGTCCCATCATTTGGCACACATTACAGCGTGAAAGCGTGCTGAAACAAGAACACGAAGGCTCCACAGAGAAAATTCCCTGTTTTTCCTTAGAAAATTCCCTTTCGGGCCATTTTTTGGCTGAAAAAACACGAGTGTTGGAAATCCGATGGGAATCATGGCTGCCAAAAGCATTCGATCAATCCGTCCCATCATTTGGCACATTACAGCCTGAAAGCGTGCTGAAACAAGAACACGAAGGCTCCACAGAGAAAATTCCCTGTTTTTCCTTAGAAAATTCCCTTTCGGGCCATTTTTTGGCTGAAAAAACACGAGTGTTGGAAATCCGATGGGAATCATGGCTGCCAAAAGCATTCGATCAATCCGTCCCATCATTTGGCACATTACACAGCCCTGAAAGCGTGCTGAAACAAGAACACGAAGGCTCCACAGAGAAAATTCCCTGTTTTTCCTTAGAAAATTCCCTTTCGGGCCATTTTTTGGCTGAAAAAACACGAGTGTTGGAAATCCGATGGAATCATGGCTGCCAAAAGCATTCGATCAATCCGTCCCATCATTTGGCACATTACAGCAGCCTGAAAGCGTGCTGAAACAAGAACACGAAGGCTCCACAGAGAAAATTCCCTGTTTTTCCTTAGAAAATTCCCTTTCGGGCCATTTTTTGGCTGAAAAAAAAAGAGTGTTGGAAATCCGATGGGAATCATGGCTGCCAAAAGCATTCGATCAATCCGTCCCATCATTTGGCACACCACAGCAGCCTGAAAGCGTGCTGAAACAAGAACACGAAGGCTCCACAGAGAAAATTCCCTGTTTTTCCTTAGAAAATTCCCTTTCGGGCCATTTTTTGGCTGAAAAAACACGAGTGTTGGAAATCCGATGGGAATCATGGCTGCCAAAAGCATTCGATCAATCCGTCCCATCATTTGGCACACACAGCCTGAAAGCGTGCTGAAACAAGAACACGAAGGCTCCACAGAGAAAATTCCCTGTTTTTCCTTAGAAAATTCCCTTTCGGGCCATTTTTGGCTGAAAAAACACGAGTGTTGGAAATCCGATGGGAATCATGGCTGCCAAAAGCATTCGATCAATCCGTCCCATCATTTGGCACATTACAGCAGCCCGAAAGCGTGCTGAAACAAGAACACGAAGGCTCCACAGAGAAAATTCCCTGTTTTTCCTTAGAAAATTCCCTTTCGGGCCATTTTTTGGCTGAAAAAACACGAGTGTTGGAAATCCGATGGGAATCATGGCTGCCAAAAGCATTCGATCAATCCGTCCCATCATTTGGCACATTACAGCAGCCTAAAAGCGTGCTGAAACAAGAACACGAAGGCTCCACAGAGAAAATTCCCTGTTTTTCCTTAGAAAATTCCCTTTCGGGCCATTTTTTGGCTGAAAAAACACGAGTGTTGGAAATCCGATGGGAATCATGGCTGCCAAAAGCATTCGATCAATCCGTCCCATCATTTGGCACATTACAGCAGCCTGAAAGCGTGCTGAAACAAGAACACGAAGGCTCCACAGAGAAAATTCCCTGTTTTTCCTTAGAAAATTCCCTTTCGGGCCATTTTTTGGCTGAAAAAACACGAGTGTTGGAAATCCGATGGGAATCATGGCTGCCAAAAGCATTCGATCAATCCGTCCCATCATTTGGCACATTACAGCAGCCTGAAAGCGTGCTGAAACAAGAACACGAAGGCTCCACAGAGAAAATTCCCTGTTTTTCCTTAGAAAATTCCCTTTCGGGCCATTTTTTGGCTGAAAAAACACGAGTGTTGGAAATCCGATGGGAATCATGGCTGCCAAAAGCATTCGATCAATCCGTCCCATCATTTTGGCACATACAGCAGCCCGAAAGCGTGCTGAAACAAGAACACGAAGGCTCCACAGAGAAAATTCCCTGTTTTTCCTTAGAAAATTCCCTTTCGGGCCATTTTTTGGCTGAAAAAACACGAGTGTTGGAAATCCGATGGGAATCATGGCTGCCAAAAGCATTCGATCAATCCGTCCCATCATTTTGGCACATTGAAAGCCCTTGAAAAGTGCTGAAACAAGAACACGAAGGCTCCACAGAGAAAATTCCCTGTTTTTCCTTAGAAAATTCCCTTTCGGGCCATTTTTTGGCTGAAAAAACACGAGTGTTGGAAATCCGATGGGAATCATGGCTGCCAAAAGCATTCGATCAATCCGTCCCATCATTTGGCACATTACAGCAGCCTGAAAGCGTGCTGAAACAAGAACACGAAGGCTCCACAGAGAAAATTCCCTGTTTTTCCTTAGAAAATTCCCTTTCGGGCCATTTTTTGGCTGAAAAAACACGAGTGTTGGAAATCCGATGGGAATCATGGCTGCCAAAAGCATTCGATCAATCCGTCCCATCATTTGGCACACACAGCAGCAGCCTGAAAGCGTGCTGAAACAAGAGCGCGAAGGCTCCACAGAGAAAATTCCCTGTTTTTCCTTAGAAAATTCCCTTTCGGGCCACTTTTTGGCTGAAAAAACACGATTGTTGGAAATCCGATGGGAATCATGGCTGCCAAAAGCATTCGATCAATCCGTCCCATCATTTTGGCACATTACAGCAGCCTGAAAGCGTGCTGAAACAAGAACACGAAGGCTCCATAGAGAAAATTCCCTGTTTTTCCTTAGAAAATTCCCTTTTCGGGCCATTTTTTGGCTGAAAAAACACGAGTGTTGGAAATCCGATGGGAATCATGGCTGCCAAAAGCATTCGATCAATCCGTCCCATCATTTGGCACATTACAGCACCCTGAAAGCGTGCTGAAACAAGAACACGAAGGCTCCACAGAGAAAATTCCCTGTTTTTCCTTAGAAAATTCCCTTTCGGGCCATTTTTTGGCTGAAAAAACACGAGTGTTGGAAATCCGATGGGAATCATGGCTGCCAAAAGCATTCGATCAATCCGTCCCATCATTTTGCACATCACAGCAGCCAGAAAGCGTGCTGAAACAAGAACACGAAGGCTCCACAGAGAAAATTCCCTGTTTTTCCTAAGAAAATTCCCTTTCGGGCCATTTTTTGGCTGAAAAAACACGAGTGTTGGAAATCCGATGGGAATCATGGCTGCCAAAAGCATTCGATCAATCCGTCCCATCATTTGGCACATTACAGCAGCCTGAAAGCGTGCTGAAACAAGAACACGAAGGCTCCACAGAGAAAATTCCCTGTTTTTCCTTAGAAAATTCCCTTTCGGGCCATTTTTTGGCTGAAAAAACACGAGTGTTGGAAATCCGATGGGAATCATGGCTGCCAAAAGCATTCGATCAATCCGTCCCATCATTTGGCACATTACAGCAGTCCCCGAAAGCGTGCTGAAACAAGAACACGAAGGCTCCACAGAGAAAATTCCCTGTTTTTCCTTAGAAAATTCCCTTTCGGGCCATTTTTTGGCTGAAAAAACACGAGTGTTGGAAATCCGATGGGAATCATGGCTGCCAAAAGCATTCGATCAATCCGTCCCATCATTTGGCACATTACAGCAGCCTGAAGGCCCACTGAAACAAGAACACGAAGGCTCCACAGAGAAAATTCCCTGTTTTTCCTTAGAAAATTCCCTTTCGGGCGATTTTTTGGCTGAAAAAACACGAGTGTTGGAAATCCGATGGGAATCATGGCTGCCAAAAGCATTCGATCAATCCGTCCCATCATTTTGGCACATTCACAGCCCTGAAAGCGTGCTGAAACAAGAACACGAAGGCTCCACAGAGAAAATTCCCTGTTTTTCCTTAGAAAATTCCCTTTCGGGCCATTTTTTGGCTGAAAAAACACGAGTGTTGGAAATCCGATGGGAATCATGGCTGCCAAAAGCATTCGATCAATCCGTCCCATCATTTTGGCACACACACAGCAGCCCTGAAAGCGTGCTGAAACAAGAACACGAAGGCTCCACAGAGAAAATTCCCTGTTTTTCCTTAGAAAATTCCCTTTCGGGCCATTTTTTGGCTGAAAAAACACGAGTGTTGGAAATCCGATGGGAATCATGGCTGCCAAAAGCATTCGATCAATCCGTCCCATCATTTTGGCACATTCACAGCAGCTTGAAGGCCCGCTGAAACAAGAACACGAAGGCTCCACAGAGAAAATTCCCTGTTTTTCCTTAGAAAATTCCCTTTCGGGCCATTTTTTGGCTGAAAAAACACGAGTGTTGGAAATCCGATGGGAATCATGGCTGCCAAAAGCATTCGATCAATCCGTCCCATCATTTGGCACATCACAGCCCCTGAAAGCGTGCTGAAACAAGAACACGAAGGCTCCACAGAGAAAATTCCCTGTTTTTCCTTAGAAAATTCCCTTTCGGGCCATTTTTTGGCTGAAAAAACACGAGTGTTGGAAATCCGATGGGAATCATGGCTGCCAAAAGCATTCGATCAATCCGTCCCATCATTTTGGCACACACACAGCAGCCTTGAAAGCGTGCTGAAACAAGAACACGAAGGCTCCACAGAGAAAATTCCCTGTTTTTCCTTAGAAAATTCCCTTTCGGGCCATTTTTTGGCTGAAAAAACACGAGTGTTGGAAATCCGATGGGAATCATGGCTGCCAAAAGCATTCGATCAATCCGTCCCATCATTTTGGCACATCACAGCAGCCCCTGAAAGCGTGCTGAAACAAGAACACGAAGGCTCCACAGAGAAAATTCCCTGTTTTTCCTTAGAAAATTCCCTTTCGGGCCATTTTTTGGCTGAAAAAACACGAGTGTTGGAAATCCGATGGGAATCATGGCTGCCAAAAGCATTCGATCAATCCGTCCCATCATTTGGCACATTCACAGCAGCCCTGAAAGCGTGCTGAAACAAGAACACGAAGGCTCCACAGAGAAAATTCCCTGTTTTTCCTTAGAAAATTCCCTTTCGGGCCATTTTTTGGCTGAAAAAACACGAGTGTTGGAAATCCGATGGGAATCATGGCTGCCAAAAGCATTCGATCAATCCGTCCCATCATTTTGGCACATTACAGCAGCCTGAAAGCGTGCTGAAACAAGAAACACGAAGGCTCCACAGAGAAAATTCCCTGTTTTTCCTTAGAAAATTCCCTTTCGGGCCATTTTTTGGCTGAAAAAACACGAGTGTTGGAAATCCGATGGGAATCATGGCTGCCAAAAGCATTCGATCAATCCGTCCCATCATTTTGGCACATTACACAGCCCCTTGAAGGCGTGCTGAAACAAGAACACGAAGGCTCCACAGAGAAAATTCCCTGTTTTTCCTTAGAAAATTCCCTTTCGGGCCATTTTTTGGCTGAAAAAACACGAGTGTTGGAAATCCGATGGGAATCATGGCTGCCAAAAGCATTCGATCAATCCGTCCCATCATTTGGCACATTACACCCATCAGCACATACGAAAGCGTGCGTGCTGAAACAA
Source organism: Eucalyptus shirleyi (assembly GCA_017140165.1). NCBI lineage: Eukaryota > Viridiplantae > Streptophyta > Magnoliopsida > Myrtales > Myrtaceae > Eucalyptus > Eucalyptus shirleyi. The sequence continues at coordinate 253,340 of JADGRX010000013.1, forward strand.
GAACACGAAGGCTCCACAGAGAAAATTCCCTGTTTTTCCTTAGAAAATTCCCTTTCGGGCCATTTTTTGGCTGAAAAAACACGAGTGTTGGAAATCCGATGGGAATCATGGCTGCCAAAAGCATTCGATCAATCCGTTCCATCATTTTGGCACATTACAGCAGCCCCCGAAGGCGTGCTGAAACAAGAACACGAAGGCTCCACAGAGAAAATTCCCTGTTTTTCCTTAGAAAATTCCCTTTCGGGCCATTTTTTGGCTGAAAAAACACGAGTGTTGGAAATCCGATGGGAATCATGGCTGCCAAAAGCATTCGATCAATCCGTCCCATCATTTGGCACATTCACAGCCCTAAGGCCCGCTGAAACAAGAACACGAAGGCTCCACAGAGAAAATTCCCTGTTTTTCCTTAGAAAATTCCCTTTCGGGCCATTTTTTGGCTGAAAAAACACGAGTGTTGGAAATCCGATGGGAATCATGGCTGCCAAAAGCATTCGATCAATCCGTCCCATCATTTTGGCACATCACAGCAGCCCGAAAGCCGTGCTGAAACAAGAACACGAAGGCTCCACAGAGAAAATTCCCTGTTTTTCCTTAGAAAATTCCCTTTCGGGCCATTTTTTGGCTGAAAAAACACGAGTGTTGGAAATCCGATGGGAATCATGGCTGCCAAAAGCATTCGATCAATCCGTCCCATCATTTGGCACATCACAGCAGCCCGAAAGCGTGCTGAAACAAGAACACGAAGGCTCCACAGAGAAAATTCCCTGTTTTTCCTTAGAAAATTCCCTTTCGGGCCATTTTTTGGCTGAAAAAACACGAGTGTTGGAAATCCGATGGGAATCATGGCTGCCAAAAGCATTCGATCAATCCGTCCCCTCATTTTGCACATTACAGCATCCTGAAAGCGTGCTGAAACAAGAACACGAAGGCTCCACAGAGAAAATTCCCTGTTTTTCCTTAGAAAATTCCCTTTCGGGCCATTTTTTGGCTGAAAAAACACGAGTGTTGGAAATCCGATGGGAATCATGGCTGCCAAAAGCATTCGATCAATCCGTCCCATCATTTGGCACACACACAGCAGCCCCGAAAGCCCGTGCTGAAACAAGAACACGAAGGCTCCACAGAGAAAATTCCCTGTTTTTCCTTAGAAAATTCCCTTTCGGGCCATTTTTTGGCTGAAAAAACACGAGTGTTGGAAATCCGATGGGAATCATGGCTGCCAAAAGCATTCGATCAATCCGTCCCATCATTTTGGCACATTACACAGCCCCGAAGGCCGTGCTGAAACAAGAACACGAAGGCTCCACAGAGAAAATTCCCTGTTTTTCCTTAGAAAATTCCCTTTCGGGCCATTTTTTGGCTGAAAAAACACGAGTGTTGGAAATCCGATGGGAATCATGGCTGCCAAAAGCATTCGATCAATCCGTCCCATCATTTTGGCACATTACAGCACCCCTTAAGGCCGTGCTGAAACAAGAACACGAAGGCTCCACAGAGAAAATTCCCTGTTTTTCCTTAGAAAATTCCCTTTCGGGCCATTTTTTGGCTGAAAAAACACGAGTGTTGGAAATCCGATGGGAATCATGGCTGCCAAAAGCATTCGATCAATCCGTCCCATCATTTGCACATGACAGCAGTCCCCCTGAAAGGCCCGCTGAAACAAGAACACGAAGGCTCCACAGAGAAAATTCCCTGTTTTTCCTTAGAAAATTCCCTTTCGGGCCATTTTTTGGCTGAAAAAACACGAGTGTTGGAAATCCGATGGGAATCATGGCTGCCAAAAGCATTCGATCAATCCGTCCCATCATTTTGGCACATTACAGCAGTACCCGAAAGCGTGCTGAAACAAGAACACGAAGGCTCCACAGAGAAAATTCCCTGTTTTTCCTTAGAAAATTCCCTTTCGGGCCATTTTTTGGCTGAAAAAACACGAGTGTTGGAAATCCGATGGGAATCATGGCTGCCAAAAGCATTCGATCAATCCGTCCCATCATTTTGCACATTACACAGCACCCTTAAGCGTGCTGAAACAAGAACACGAAGGCTCCACAGAGAAAATTCCCTGTTTTTCCTTAGAAAATTCCCTTTCGGGCCATTTTTTGGCTGAAAAAACACGAGTGTTGGAAATCCGATGGGAATCATGGCTGCCAAAAGCATTCGATCAATCCGTCCCATCATTTTGGCACATGACACAGCAGCCCTGAAGGCCCGCTGAAACAAGAACACAAAGGCTCCACAGAGAAAATTCCCTGTTTTTCCTTAGAAAATTCCCTTTCGGGCCATTTTTTGGCTGAAAAAACACGAGTGTTGGAAATCCGATGGGAATCATGGCTGCCAAAAGCATTCGATCAATCCGTCCCATCATTTTGCACATTACAGCAGCAAAGGCGTGCTGAAACAAGAACACGAAGGCTCCACAGAGAAAATTCCCTGTTTTTCCTTAGAAAATTCCCTTTCGGGCCATTTTTTGGCTGAAAAAACACGAGTGTTGGAAATCCGATGGGAATCATGGCTGCCAAAAGCATTCGATCAATCCGTCCCATCATTTGGCACATGACACAGCACCCGAAAGCCCGCTGAAACAAGAACACGAAGGCTCCACAGAGAAAATTCCCTGTTTTTCCTTAGAAAATTCCCTTTCGGGCCATTTTTTGGCTGAAAAAACACGAGTGTTGGAAATCCGATGGGAATCATGGCTGCCAAAAGCATTCGATCAATCCGTCCCATCATTTTGGCACATCACAGCCCTTAAGAAAGCGTGCTGAAACAAGAACACGAAGGCTCCACAGAGAAAATTCCCTGTTTTTCCTTAGAAAATTCCCTTTCGGGCCATTTTTTGGCTGAAAAAACACGAGTGTTGGAAATCCGATGGGAATCATGGCTGCCAAAAGCATTCGATCAATCCGTCCCATCATTTTGGCACATCACAGCAGCCTGAAGGCCCGCTGAAACAAGAACACGAAGGCTCCACAGAGAAAATTCCCTGTTTTTCCTTAGAAAATTCCCTTTCGGGCCATTTTTTGGCTGAAAAAACACGAGTGTTGGAAATCCGATGGGAATCATGGCTGCCAAAAGCATTCGATCAATCCGTCCCATCATTTTGCACATCACAGCAGCCCTGAGCCCCGTGCTGAAACAAGAACACGAAGGCTCCACAGAGAAAATTCCCTGTTTTTCCTTAGAAAATTCCCTTTCGGGCCATTTTTTGGCTGAAAAAACACGAGTGTTGGAAATCCGATGGGAATCATGGCTGCCAAAAGCATTCGATCAATCCGTCCCATCATTTTGGCACATGACACACAGCCCGAAGCGCCCGCTGAAACAAGAACACGAAGGCTCCACAGAGAAAATTCCCTGTTTTTCCTTAGAAAATTCCCTTTCGGGCCATTTTTTGGCTGAAAAAACACGAGTGTTGGAAATCCGATGGGAATCATGGCTGCCAAAAGCATTCGATCAATCCGTCCCATCATTTTGGCACATCACAGCACCCTGAAGGCCCGCTGAAACAAGAACACGAAGGCTCCACAGAGAAAATTCCCTGTTTTTCCTTAGAAAATTCCCTTTCGGGCCATTTTTTGGCTGAAAAAACACGAGTGTTGGAAATCCGATGGGAATCATGGCTGCCAAAAGCATTCGATCAATCCGTCCCATCATTTTGGGCACATTACCCTTAAAAGCCGTGCTGAAACAAGAACACGAAGGAAGGCTCCACAGAGAAAATTCCCTGTTTTTCCTTAGAAAATTCCCTTTCGGGCCATTTTTTGGCTGAAAAAACACGAGTGTTGGAAATCCGATGGGAATCATGGCTGCCAAAAGCATTCGATCAATCCGTCCCATCATTTTGGACATCACAGTACCCTGAAGGCCCGCTGAAACAAGAACACGAAGGCTCCACAGAGAAAATTCCCTGTTTTTCCTTAGAAAATTCCCTTTCGGGCCATTTTTTGGCTGAAAAAACACGAGTGTTGGAAATCCGATGGGAATCATGGCTGCCAAAAGCATTCGATCAATCCGTCCCATCATTTTGCACATCACAGCAGCCTGAAGGCCCGCTGAAACAAGAACACGAAGGCTCCACAGAGAAAATTCCCTGTTTTTCCTTAGAAAATTCCCTTTCGGGGCCATTTTTTGGCTGAAAAAACACGAGTGTTGGAAATCCGATGGGAATCATGGCTGCCAAAAGCATTCGATCAGTCCGTCCCATCATTTTGCACGCCACAGTACCCTTAAGGCCCGCTCAAAATAGAACACGAAGGCTCCACAGAGAAAATTCCCTGTTTTTCCTTAGAAAATTCCCTTTCGGGCCATTTTTTGGCTGAAAAAACACGAGTGTTGGAAATCCGATGGGAATCATGGCTGCCAAAAGCATTCGATCAATCCGTCCCATCATTTTGGCACACATCACAGCCCTTAAGGCGTGCTGAAACAAGAACACGAAGGCTCCACAGAGAAAATTCCCTGTTTTTCCTTAGAAAATTCCCTTTTCGGGCCATTTTTTGGCTGAAAAAACACGAGTGTTGGAAATCCGATGGGAATCATGGCTGCCAAAAGCATTCGATCAATCCGTCCCATCATTTTGGCACATCACAGCAGCCCCTTAAGGCCCGCTGAAACAAGAACACGAAGGCTCCACAGAGAAAATTCCCTGTTTTTCCTTAGAAAATTCCCTTTCGGGCCATTTTTTGGCTGAAAAAACACGAGTGTTGGAAATCCGATGGGAATCATGGCTGCCAAAAGCATTCGATCAATCCGTCCCATCATTTTGGCACATTCACGGTACAGCCTGAGAAAGGCGTGCTGAAACAAGAACAAGGCTCCACAGAGAAAATTCCCTGTTTTTCCTTAGAAAATTCCCTTTCCGGCCATTTTTTGGCTGAAAAAACACGAGTGTTGGAAATCCGATGAGAATCATGGCTTCCAAAAGCATTCGATCAATCCGTCCCATCATTTTGCACACCACAGCAGCCTGAAGGCCCGCTGAAACAAGAACACGAAGGCTCCACAGAGAAAATTCCCTGTTTTTCCATAGAAAATTCCCTTTCCGGCCATTTTTTGGCTGAAAAAACACGAGTGTTGGAAATCCGATGAGAATCATGGCTTCCAAAAGCATTCGATCAATCCGTCCCATCATTTTGCACACCACAGCAGCCTGAAGGCCCGCTGAAACAAGAACACGAAGGCTCCACAGAGAAAATTCCCTGTTTTTCCTTAGAAAATTCCCTTTCGGGCGATTTTTTGGCTGAAAAAACACGAGTGTTGGAAATCCGATGGGAATCATGGCTGCCAAAAGCATTCGATCAATCCGTCCCATCATTTGGCACATGACAGCAGCCTGAAGGCCCGCTGAAACAAGAACACGAAGGCTCCACAGAGAAAATTCCCTGTTTTTCCTTAGAAAATTCCCTTTCGGGCCATTTTTTGGCTGAAAAAACACGAGTGTTGGAAATCCGATGGGAATCATGGCTGCCAAAAGCATTCGATCAATCCGTCCCCTCATTTTGGCACATCACAGTACCCTTAAGGCCCGCTGAAACAAGAACACGAAGGCTCCACAGAGAAAATTCCCTGTTTTTCCTTAGAAAATTCCCTTTCGGGCCATTTTTTGGCTGAAAAAACACGAGTGTTGGAAATCGATGGGAATCATGGCTGCCAAAAGCATTCGATCAATCCGTCCCATCATTTTACACATCACAGCAGCCTTAAGGCCCGCTGAAACAAGAACACGAAGGCTCCACAGAGAAAATTCCCTGTTTTTCCTTAGAAAATTCCCTTTCGGGCCATTTTTTGGCTGAAAAAACACGAGTGTTGGAAATCCGATGGGAATCATGGCTTCCAAAAGCATTCGATCAATCCGTCCCATCATTTTGCACATCACAGTACCCTTAAGGCCCGCTGAAACAAGAACACGAAGGCTCCACAGAGAAAATTCCCTGTTTTTCCTTAGAAAATTCCCTTTCGGGCCATTTTTTGGCTGAAAAAACACGAGTGTTGGAAATCCGATGGGAATCATGGCTGCCAAAAGCATTCGATCAATCCGTCCCATCATTTGGCACATCACAGTACCCTGAGGGCCCGCTGAAACAAGAACACGAGGACTCCACAGAGAAAATTCCCTGTTTTTCCTTAGAAAATTCCCTTTCGGGCCATTTTTTGGCTGAAAAAACACGAGTGTTGGAAATCCGATGGGAATCATGGCTGCCAAAAGCATTCGATCAATCCGTCCCATCATTTTGGCACGTCACAGCCCCTTAAGGCCCGCTGAAACAAGAACACGAAGGCTCCACAGAGAAAATTCCCTGTTTTTCCTTAGAAAATTCCCTTTCGGGCCATTTTTTGGCTGAAAAAACACGAGTGTTGGAAATCCGATGGGAATCATGGCTGCCAAAAGCATTCGATCAATCCGTCCCATCATTTTGGCACATTCACAGTAGCCCTTAAGGCCCGCTGAAACAAGAACACGAAGGCTCCACAGAGAAAATTCCCTGTTTTTCCTTAGAAAATTCCCTTTCGGGCCATTTTTTGGCTGAAAAAACACGAGTGTTGGAAATCCGATGGGAATCATGGCTTCCAAAAGCATTCGATCAATCCGTCCCATCATTTTGGACACCATAGCAGCCTGAAGGCCCGCTGAAATAAGAACACGAAGGCTCCACAGAGAAAATTCCCTGTTTTTCCTTAGAAAATTCCCTTTCGGGCCATTTTTTGGCTGAAAAAACACGAGTGTTGGAAATCCGATGGGAATCATGGCTGCCAAAAGCATTCGATCAATCCGTCCCATCATTTTGCACATCACGGCCCTTAAGGCCCGCTGAAACAAGAACACGAAGGCTCCACAGAGAAAATTCCCTGTTTTTCCTTAGAAAATTCCCTTTCGGGCCATTTTTTGGCTGAAAAAACACGAGTGTTGGAAATCCGATGGGAATCATGGCTGCCAAAAGCATTCGATCAATCCGTCCCATCATTTTGGACATTACACAGCACCCCTTAAGGCCCGCTGAAACAAGAACACGAAGGCTCCACAGAGAAAATTCCCTGTTTTTCCTTAGAAAATTCCCTTTTCGGGCCATTTTTTGGCTGAAAAAACACGAGTGTTGGAAATCCGATGGGAATCATGGCTGCCAAAAGCATTCGATCAATCCGTCCCATCATTTTGGACGTCACACGGTACCCTTAAGGCCCGCTGAAACAAGAACACGAAGGCTCCACGAAAAGAGAAAATTCCCTGTTTTTCCTTAGAAAATTCCCTTTCGGGCCATTTTTTGGCTGAAAAAACACGAGTGTTGGAAATCCGATGGGAAAAATGGGCTGCCAAAAGCATTCGATCAATCCGTCCCATCATTTTGCACATGACACAGTACCGAAAGGCCCGCTGAAACAAGAACACGAAGGCTCCACAGAGAAAATTCCCTGTTTTTCCTTAGAAAATTCCCTTTCGGGCCATTTTTTGGCTGAAAAAACACGAGTGTTGGAAATCCGATGGGAATCATGGCTTCCAAAAGCATTCGATCAATCCGTCCCATCATTTTGGACATTCCAGCACCCTGAAGGCCCGCTAAAACAAGAACGCGAAGACTCCACAGAGAAAATTCCCCGTTTTTCCATAGAAAATTCCCTTTCCGGCCATTTTTTGGCTGAAAAAACACGAGTGTTGGAAATCCGAGGGAATCATGGCCCAAAAGCATTCGATCAGTCCGTCCCATCATTTTGGACGTCACAGTACCCTTAAGGCCCGCTGAAACAAGAACACGAAGGCTCCACAGAGAAAATTCCCTGTTTTTCCATAGAAAATTCCCTTTCGGGCCATTTTTTGGCTGAAAAAAAACACGAGTGTTGGAAAATCCGATGGGAATCATGGCTGCCAAAAGCATTCGATCAATCCGTCCCATCATTTTGGCACATCACAGTACCCTTAAGGCCCGCTCAAAAAAGAACACGAAGGCTCCACAGAGAAAATTCCCTGTTTTTCCTTAGAAAATTCCCTTTCGGGGCCATTTTTTGGCTGAAAAAACACGAGTGTTGGAAATCCGATGAGAATCATGGCTGGCAAAAGCATTCGATCAATCCGTCCCATCATTTTGGACATAACAGCAGCCTGAAGGCGCGCTGAAACAAGAACACGAAGACTCCACAGAGAAAATTCCCTGTTTTTCCTTAGAAAATTCCCTTTCCGGCCATTTTTTGGCTGAAAAAACACGAGTGTTGGAAATCCGATGGGAATCATGGCTGGCAAAAGCATTCGATCAATCCGTCCCATCATTTTGGCACATCACAGTACCCTGAAGGCCCGCTGAAACAAGAACACGAAGACTCCACAGAGAAAATTCCTCGTTTTTCCATAGAAAATTCCCTTTCCAGCCATTTTTTGGCTGAAAAAACACGAGTGTTGGAAATCCGATGGAAATCATGGCTGCCAAAAGCATTCGATCAATCCGTCCCATCATTTTGGCACATCACACAGTACCCTTAAGGCCCGCTCAAAATAGAACACGAAGGCTCCACAGAGAAAATTCCCTGTTTTTCCTTAGAAAATTCCCTTCCGGGCCATTTTTTGGCTGAAAAAACACGAGTGTTGGAAATCCGATGGGAATCATGGCTGCCAAAAGCATTCGATCAATCCGTCCCATCATTTTGGCACGTCACACGGTACCCTTAAGGCCCTGCTGAAACAAGAACACGAAGACTCCACGAGAGAAAATTCCCTGTTTTTCCATAGAAAATTCCCTTTCGGGCCATTTTTTGGCTGAAAAAACACGAGTGTTGGAATCCGATGGGAATCATGGCTGCCAAAAGCATTCGATCAATCCGTCCCATCATTTTGGACGTCACGGTACCCTTGAAAGGCCCGCTGAAACAAGAACACGAAGGATCCACAGAGAAAATTCCCTGTTTTTCCTTAGAAAATTCCCTTTCGGGCCATTTTTTGGCTGAAAAAACACGAGTGTTGGAAAATCCGATGGGAATCATGGCTGCCAAAAGCATTCGATCAATCCGTCCCATCATTTTGGACGTCACGGTACCCTTAAGGCCCGCTGAAACAAGAACACGAAGGCTCCACAGAGAAAATTCCCTGTTTTTCCTTAGAAAATTCCCTTTCGGGCCATTTTTTGGCTGAAAAAACACGAGTGTTGGAAATCCGATGGGAATCATGGCTGCCAAAAGCATTCGATCAATCCGTCCCATCATTTTGGACATTACAGTCCCCTTAAGGCCCGCTGAAACAAGAACACGAAGACTCCACAGAGAAAATTCCCTGTTTTTCCATAGAAAATTCCCTTTCGGGCCATTTTTTTTGGCTGAAAAAACACGAGTGTTGGAAATCCGATGGGAATCATGGCTGCCAAAAGCATTCGATCAATCCGTCCCATCATTTTGGACGTCACAGTACCCTGAAGGCCCGCTGAAACAAGAACACGAAGGCTCCACAGAGAAAATTCCCTGTTTTTCCATAGAAAATTCCCTTTCGGGCCATTTTTTGGCTGAAAAAACACGAGTGTTGGAAATCCGATGGGAATCATGGCTGCCAAAAGCATTCGATCAATCCGTCCCATCATTTTGCACACCACAGCAGCCTGAAGGCCCCCTGAAACAAGAACACGAAGACTCCACAGAGAAAATTCTCTGTTTTTCCATAGAAAATTTACTTTCCGGCCATTTTTTGCCTAAAAAACACAAGCGTTGGAAATCTGATGGGAATCATGGCTGCCAAAAGCATTCGGTCAATCCGTCCCATCATTTGGACATCACAGTACCCCTTAAGGCCCGCTGAAACAAGAACACGAAGGCTCCACAGAGAAAATTCCCTGTTTTTCCTTAGAAAATTCCGTTTCGGGCGATTTTTTGGCTGAAAAAACACGAGTGTTGGAAATCCGATGGGAATCATGGCCGCCAAAAGCATTCGATCAATCCGTCCCATCATTTTGGACGTCACAGTACCCTTAAGGCCCGCTGAAACAAGAACACGAAGACTCCACAGAGAAAATTCCCTGTTTTTCCTTAGAAAATTCCCTTTCGGGCCATTTTTTGGCTGAAAAAACACGAGTGTTGGAAATCCGATGGGAAAAATGGCTGCCAAAAGCATTCGATCAATCCGTCCCATCATTTTGGACATCACAGCACCCTTAAGGCCCGCTGAAACAAGAACACGAAGACTCCACAGAGAAAATTCCCTGTTTTTCCATAGAAAATTCCCTTTCCGGCCATTTTTTGGCTGAAAAAACACGAGTGTTGGAAATCTGCTGGGAAAATCATGGCCCAAAAGCATTCGATCAATCCGTCCCATCATTTTGGACGTCACAGCACCCGTAAGGCCCGCTGAAACAAGAACACGAAGACTCCACAGAGAAAATTCCCTGTTTTTCCATAGAAAATTCCCTTTCGGGCCATTTTTTGGCTGAAAAAACACGAGTGTTGGAAATCTGCTCGGAAAAATGGCCGGCAAAAGCATTCGATCAATCCGTCCCATCATTTTGGACGTCACAGTCCCCTTAAGGCCCGCTGAAACAAGAACACGAAGACTCCACAGAGAAAATTCCCTGTTTTTCCATAGAAAATTCCCTTTCGGGCCATTTTTTGGCTGAAAAAACACGAGTGTTGGAAATCCGATGGGAAAAATGGCCCAAAAGCATTCGATCAATCCGTCCCATCATTTTGGACGTCACAGCCCTTAAGGCCCGCTGAAACAAGAACACGAAGACTCCACAGAGAAAATTCCCTGTTTTTCCATAGAAAATTCCCTTTCGGGCCCTTTTTTGGATGAAAAAACACGAGTGTTGGAAATCTGTTGAGAAAGATGGCCTCCAAAAGCATTCGATCAGTCCGTCCCATCATTTTGGACGTCCCAGTACCCTGAAGGCCCGCTGAAACAAGAACACGAAGCCTCCACAGAGAAAATTCCCTGTTTTTCCATAGAAAATTCCCTTTCGGGCCCTTTTTTGGATGAAAAAACACGAGTGTTGGAAATCCGATGGGAATCATGGCTGCCAAAAGCATTCGATCAATCCGTCCCATCATTTTGGCACAGTACCCTTAAGGCCCGCTGAAACAAGAACACGAAGACTCCACAGAGAAAATTCCCTGTTTTTCCATAGAAAATTCCCTTTCGGGCCATTTTTTGGCTGAAAAAACACGAGTGTTGGAAATCTGATGGGAAAAATGGGCTCCAAAAGCATTCGATCAATCCGTCCCATCATTTTGGACGTCACAGGTCCCCTTAAAGGCCCGCTGAAACAAGAACACGAAGACTCCACAGAGAAAATTCCCTGTTTTTCCATAGAAAATTCCCTTTCGGGCCATTTTTTGGCTGAAAAAACACGAGTGTTGGAAATCGATGGGAATCATGGCTGCCAAAAGCATTCGATCAATCCGTCCCATCATTTTGGACATCACGGTATCCGTCCCCATTTTTAAGGCCCGCTGAAACAAGAACACGAAGACTCCACAGAGAAAATTCCCTGTTTTTCCATAGAAAATTCCCTTTTCGGCCATTTTTTGGCTGAAAAAACACGAGTGTTGGAAATCTGTTCGGAAAAATGGCCGACAAAAGCATTCGATCAATCCATCCCATCATTTTGGACGTCACCGTACCCTGATGGCCCGCTGAAACAAGAACACGAGGACTCCACAGAGAAAATTCCCTGTTTTTCCATAGAAAATTCCCTTTCGGGCGCTTTTTTGGCTGAAAAAACACGAGTGTTGGAAATCTGTTCGGAAAAATGGCCGGCTAAAGCATTCGATCAATCCGTCCCATCATTTTGGACGTTACAGTCCCCTTAAGGCCCGCTGAAACAAGAACACGAAGACTCCACAGAGAAAATTCCCTGTTTTTCCATAGAAAATTCCCTTTCGGGCGCTTTTTTGGCTGAAAAAACACGAGTGTTGGAAATCTGTTCGGAAAAATGGCCGGCAAAAGCATTCGATCAATCCGTCCCATCATTTTGGACGTCACAGTACCCTGAGGGCCCGCTGAAACAAGAACACGAAGACTCCACAGAGAAAATTCCCTGTTTTTCCATAGAAAATTCCCTTTCCGGCCATTTTTTGGCTGAAAAAACACGAGTGTCGGAAATCCGATGGGAATCATGGCCTGCCAAAAGCATTCGATCAATCCGTCCCATCATTTTGGACGTCACAGCACCCTGAAGGCCCGCTGAAACAAGAACACGAAGACTCCACGAGAAAATTCCCTGTTTTTCCATACAAAATTCCCTTTCGGGCCATTTTTTGGCTGAAAAAACACGAGTGTTGGAAATCGATGGGAAAAATGGCCGACAAAAGCATTCGATCAATCCGTCCCATCATTTTGGACGTCACAGTCCCCTTAAGGCCCGCTGAAACAAGAACACGAAGACTCCACAGAGAAAATTCCCTGTTTTTCCATAGAAAATTCCCTTTTCGGGCCCTTTTTTGGCTGAAAAAACACGAGTGTTGGAAATCCGTTGGGAAAAATGGCTGCCAAAAGCATTCGATCAATCCGTCCCATCATTTTGGACGTCACAGTACCCTTAAGGCCCGCTGAAACAAGAACACGAAGACTCCACAGAGAAAATTCCCTGTTTTTCCATAGAAAATTCCCTTCGGGCCATTTTTTGGCTGAAAAAACACGAGTGTTGGAAATCCGATGGGAAAAATGGCTGCCAAAAGCATTCGATCAATCCGTCCCATCATTTTGACATCACAGTACCCTTAAGGCCCGCTGAAACAAGAACACGAAGACTCCACAGAGAAAATTCCCTGTTTTTCCATAGAAAATTCCCTTTCGGGCCATTTTTTGGCTGAAAAAACACGAGTGTTGGAAATCCGATGGGAAAAATGGCCGCCAAAAGCATTCGATCAATCCGACCCATCATTTTGGACGTCACAGCACCCTGAAGGCCCGCTGAAACAAGAACACGAACACTCCACAGAGAAAATTCCCCGTTTTTCCTTAGAAAATTCCCTTTCCGGCCATTTTTTGGCTGAAAAAACAGGAGTGTTGGAAATCGATGGGAAAAATGGCCTGCCAAAAGCATTCGATCAATCCGTCCCATCATTTTGGACGTCACGGTACCCTTAAGGCCCGCTGAAACAAGAACACGAAGACTCCACAGAGAAAATTCCCTGTTTTTCCATAGAAAATTCCCTTTGGGGCCATTTTTTGGCTGAAAAAACACGAGTGTTGGAAATCGATGGGAAAATGGCCGGCAAAAGCGTTCGATCAATCCGTCCCATCATTTTGGACGTCACAGTACCCTTAAGGCCCGCTGAAACAAGAACACGAAGACTCCACAGAGAAAATTCCCTGTTTTTCCATAGAAAATTCCCTTTCGGGCCATTTTTTGGCTGAAAAAACACGAGTGTTGGAAATCTGTTGAGAAAGATGGCCTCCAAAAGCATTCGATCAATCCGTCCCATCATTTTGGACGTCACAGTACCCTGAAGGCCCGCTGAAACAAGAACACGAAGACTCCACAGAGAAAATTCCCTGTTTTTCCATAGAAAATTCCCTTTCGGGCCCTTTTTTGGCTGAAAAAACACGAGTGTTGGAAATCGATGGGAAAAATGGCCTGCCAAAAGCATTCGATCAATCCGTCCCATCATTTTGGACGTCACAGTACCCTTAAGGCCCGCTGAAACAAGAACACGAAGACTCCACAGAGAAAATTCCCTGTTTTTCCATAGAAAATTCCCTTCGGGGCCTTTTTTGGCTGAAAAAACACGAGTGTTGGAAATCTGATGGGAAAAATGGCCTCCAAAAGCATTCGATCAATCCGTCCCATCATTTTGGACGTCACGGTACCCTTAAGGCCCGCTGAAACAAGAACACGAAGACTCCACAGAGAAAATTCCCTGTTTTTCCATAGAAAATTCCCTTTGGGGCCTTTTTTGGCTGAAAAAACACGAGTGTTGGAAATCCGATGGGAAAAATGGCCTCCAAAAGCATTCGATCAATCCGTCCCATCATTTTGGACGTCACAGTACCCTTAAGGCCCGCTGAAACAAGAACACGAAGACTCCACAGAGAAAATTCCCCGTTTTTCCATAGAAAATTCCTTTCGGGCCCTTTTTTGGCTGAAAAAACACGACTGTTGGAAATCTGTTGGGAAACATGGCCTCCAAAAGCATTCGATCAATCCGTCCCACCATTTTGGATGTCCCAGAACCCTGAAGGCCCGCTGAAACAAGAACACAAGGGCTCCACAGAGAAAATTCCCTGTTTTTCCATAAAAAATTCCCTTTCGGGCACTTTTTTGGCTGAAAAAACACGAGTGTTGGAAATCGATGGGAAAAATGGCTCCAAAAGCATTCGATCAATCCGTCCCATCATTTTGGACGTCACAGTCCCCTTAAGGCCCGCTGAAACAAGAACACGAAGACTCCACAGAGAAAATTCCCTGTTTTTCCATAGAAAATTCCCTTTCGGGCGCTTTTTTGGCTGAAAAAACACGAGTGTTGGAAATCGTTGGGAAAAATGGCCTCCAAAAGCATTCGATCAATCCGTCCCATCATTTTGGACGTCACGGTACCCGTAAGGCCCGCTGAAACAAGAACACGAAGACTCCACAGAGAAAATTCCCTGTTTTTCCATAGAAAATTCCCTTTCGGGCCCTTTTTTGGCTGAAAAAACACGAGTGTTGGAAATCTGTTGGGAAAAATGGCCCAAAAGCATTCGATCAATCCGTCCCATCATTTTGGACGTCACAGTACCCTGAAGGCCCGCTGAAACAAGAACACGAAGACTCCACAGAGAAAATTCCCTGTTTTTCCATAGAAAATTCCCTTTCGGGCCCTTTTTTGGATGAAAAAACACGAGTGTTGGAAATCTGTTGAGAAAGATTGCCTCCAATAGCATTCGATCAGTCCGTCCCATCATTTTGGACGTCCCAGTACTCTGAAGGCCCGCTGAAACAAGAACACGAAGCCTCCACAGAGAAAATTCCCTGTTTTTCCATAGGAAATTCCCTTTCGGGCCCTTTTTTGGATGAAAAAAGACCAGTGTTGGAAATAGATGGCCTCCAAAAGCACTCGATCAGTCCGTCCCATCATTTTGGTCGTCACAGTACCCTGAAGGCCCGCTGAAACAAGAACACGAAGGCTCCACAGAGAAAATTCCCTGTTTTTCCTTAGAAAATTCCCTTCCGGGCCCTTTTTTGGCTGAAAAAACACGAGTGTTGCAAATCTGTTGGGAAACATGGCCTCCAAAAGCATTCGATCAGTCCGTCCCATCATTTTGGACGCCACAGTACCCTTAAGGCCCGCTCAAAATAGAACACGAAGGCTCCACAGAGAAAATTCCCTGTTTTTCCTTAGAAAATTCCCTTCCGGGCCCTTTTTTGGCTGAAAAAACACGAGTGTTGCAAATCTGTTGGGAAACATGGCCTCCAAAAGCATTCGATCAGTCCGTCCCATCATTTTGGACGTCACAGTACCCTTAAGGCCCGCTCAAAATAGAACACGAAGGCTCCACAGAGAAAATTCCCTGTTTTTCCTTAGAAAATTCCCTTTCGGGCCCTTTTTTGGCTGAAAAAACACGAGTGTTGGAAATCTGTTGAGAAAGATGGCCTCCAAAAGCATTCGATCAATCCGTCCCATCATTTTGGACATCACAGTACCCTTAAGGCCCGCTGAAACAAGAACACGAAGACTCCACAGAGAAAATTCCCTGTTTTTCCATAGAAAATTCCCTTTCGGGCCATTTTTTGGCTGAAAAAACACGAGTGTTGGAAATCTGTTGGGAAACATGGCCTCCAAAAGCATTCGATCAGTCCGTCCCATCATTTTGGACGTCACAGTACCCTTAAGGCCCGCTGAAACAAGAACACGAAGACTCCACAGAGAAAATTCCCTGTTTTTCCATAGAAAATTCCCTTTCGGGCCATTTTTTGGCTGAAAAAACACGAGTGTTGGAAATCGATGGGAAAAATGGCTTCCAAAAGCATTCGATCAATCCGTCCCATCATTTTGGACGTCACAGTACCCGTAAGGCCCGCTGAAACAAGAACACGAAGACTCCACAGAGAAAATTCCCTGTTTTTCCATAGAAAATTCCCTTTCGGGCCCTTTTTTGGCTGAAAAAACACGAGGGTTGGAAATCTGTTCGGAAAAATGGCCGGCAAAAGCGTTCGATCAATCCGTCCCATCATTTTGGACGTCACAGTACCCGTAAGGCCCGCTGAAACAAGAACACGAAGACTCCACAGAGAAAATTCCCTGTTTTTCCATAGAAAATTCCCTTTGGGGCCATTTTTTGGCTGAAAAAACACGAGTGTTGGAAATCTGTTGGGAAACATGGCCTCCAAAAGCATTCGATCAATCCGTCCCATCATTTTGGACGTCACAGTACCTTGAAGGCCCGCTGAAACAAGAACACGAAGACTCAACAGAGAAAATTCGCTGTTTTTCCATAGAAAATTCCCTTTCGGGCCCTTTTTTGGCTGAAAAAACACGAGTGTTGGAAATCTGTTCGGAAACTTGGCCTGCAAAAGCATTCGATCAGTCCGTCCCATCATTTTGGACGTCACAGTACCCTGAAGGCCCGCTGAAACAAGAACACGAAGACTCCACAGAGAAAATTCCCTGTTTTTCCATAGAAAATTCCCTTTCGGGCCCTTTTTTGGCTGAAAAAACACGAGTGTTGGAAATCTGTTGGGAAACATGGCCTCCAAAAGCATTCGATCAGTCCGTCCCATGATTTTGGACGTCACAGTACCCTGAAGGCCCGCTGAAACAAGAACACGAAGACTCCACAGAGAAAATTCCCTGTTTTTCCATAGAAAATTCCCTTTCGGGCCCATTTTTTTTTGGCTGAAAAAACACGAGTGTTGGAAATCGTTGGGAAAAATGGCCCAAAAGCATTCGATCAATCCGTCCCATCATTTTGGACGTCACAGTACCCTTAAGGCCCGCTGAAACAAGAACACGAAGACTCCACAGAGAAAATTCCCTGTTTTTCCATAGAAAATTCCCTTTCGGGCCCTTTTTTGGCTGAAAAAACACGAGTGTTGCAAATCGTTGGGAAAAATGGCCTCCAAAAGCATTCGATCAATCCGTCCCATCATTTTGGACGTCACAGTACCCTTAAGGCCCGCTGAAACAAGAACACGAAGACTCCACGAGAGAAAATTCCCTGTTTTTCCATAGAAAATTCCCTTTCGGGCCCTTTTTTGGCTGAAAAAACACGATGTTGGAAATCCGATGGGAAAAATGGCCCAAAAGCGTTCGATCAATCCGTCCCATCATTTTGGACGTCACAGTACCCGTAAGGCCCGCTGAAACAAGAACACGAAGACTCCACAGAGAAAATTCCCTGTTTTTCCATAGTAAATTCCCTTTCGGGCCCTTTTTCGGTTGAAAAAACACGAGGGTTGGAAATCTGCTAGGAAAAATGGCTTCCAAAAGCATTCGATCAATCCGTCCCATCATTTTGGATGTCACAGTACCCGTAAAGGCCCGCTAAAACAAGAACACGAAGACTCCACAGAGAAAATTCCCTGTTTTTCCATAGAAAATTCCCTTTCGGGCGCTTTTTTGGCTGAAAAAACACGAGTGTTGGAAATCTGTTCGGAAAAATGGCCGGCAAAAGCATTCGATCAATCCGTCCCATCATTTTGGACGTCACAGTCCCCTTAAGGCCCGCTGAAACAAGAACACGAAGACTCCACAGAGAAAATTCCCTGTTTTTCCATAGAAAATTCCCTTTCGGGCGCTTTTTTGGCTGAAAAAACACGAGTGTTGGAAATCTGTTCGGAAAAATGGCCGGCAAAAGCATTCGATCAATCCGTCCCATCATTTTGGACGTCACAGTACCCTGAGGGCCCGCTGAAACAAGAACACGAAGACTCCACAGAGAAAATTCCCTGTTTTTCCATAGAAAATTCCCTTTCGGGCCCTTTTTTGGCTGAAAAAACACGAGGGTTGGAAATCTGCTAGGAAAAATGGCTTCCAAAAGCATTCGATCAATCCGTCCCATCATTTTGGATGTCACAGTACCCATAAGGCCCGCTGAAACAAGAACACGAAGACTCCACAGAGAAAATTCCCTGTTTTTCCATAGAAAATTCCCTTTCGGGCCTTTTTTGGCTGAAAAAACACGAGTGTTGGAAATCTGTTGGGAAACATGGCCTCCAAAAGCATTCGATCAGTCCGTCCCATCATTTTGGACGTCACAGTACCCTTAAGGCCCGCTGAAACAAGAACACGAAGACTCCACAGAGAAAATTCCCTGTTTTTCCATAGAAAATTCCCTTTCGGGCCCTTTTTTGGCTGAAAAAACACGAGTGTTGGAAATCTGTTGGGAAACATGGCCTCCAAAAGCATTCGATCAGTCCGTCCCATCATTTTGGACGTCACACGGTACCCTTAAGGCCCGCTGAAACAAGAACACGAAGACTCCACAGAGAAAATTCCCTGTTTTTCCATAGAAAATTCCCTTTCGGGCCCTTTTTTGGCTGAAAAAACACGAGTGTTGGAAAAATCGATGGGAAAAATGGCCTCCAAAAGCATTCGATCAATCCGTCCCATCATTTTGGACGTCACGGTACCCTTAAGGCCCGCTGAAACAAGAACACGAAGACTCCCACAGAGAAAATTCCCTGTTTTTCCATAGAAAATTCCCTTTGGGGCCTTTTTTGGCTGAAAAAACACGAGTGTTGGAAATCTGTTGGGAAAAATGGCTCGGCCGGCCAAAGCATTCGATCAATCCGTCCCATCATTTTGGACGTCACAGTACCCTTAAGGCCCGCTGAAACAAGAACACGAAGACTCCACAGAGAAAATTCCCTGTTTTTCCATAGAAAATTCCCTTTCGGGCCCTTTTTTGGCTGAAAAAACACGAGTGTTGGAAATCGATGGGAAAAATGGCCGGCAAAAGCGTTCGATCAATCCGTCCCATCATTTTGGACGTCACAGTACCCTTAAGGCCCGCTGAAACAAGAACACGAAGACTCCACAGAGAAAATTCCCTGTTTTTCCATAGAAAATTCCCTTTCGGGCCCTTTTTTGGCTGAAAAAACACGAGTGTTGGAAATCTGTTGGGAAACATGGCCTCCAAAAGCATTCGATCAGTCCGTCCCATCATTTTGGACGTCACAGTACCCTTAAGGCCCGCTGAAACAAGAACACGAAGACTCCACAGAGAAAATTCCCTGTTTTTCCATAGAAAATTCCCTTTCGGGCCCTTTTTTGGCTGAAAAAACACGAGTGTTGGAAATCTGTTGGGAAACATGGCCTCCAAAAGCATTCGATCAGTCCGTCCCATCATTTTGGACGTCACAGTACCCTTAAGGCCCGCTGAAACAAGAACACGAAGACTCCACAGAGAAAATTCCCTGTTTTTCCATAGAAAATTCCCTTTCGGGCCCTTTTTTGGCTGAAAAAACACGAGTGTTGGAAATCTGTTAGGAAACATGGCCTCCAAAAGCATTCGATCAATCCGTCCCATCATTTTGGACGTCACAGTACCCGTAAGGCCCGCTGAAACAAGAACACCAAGACTCCACAGAGAAAATTCCCTGTTTTTCCATAGAAAATTCCCTTTCGGGCCCTTTTTTGGCTGAAAAAAAACGAGTGTTGGAAATCTGCTAGGAAAAATGGCCGGCAAAAGCGTTCGATCAATCCGTCCCATCATTTTGGACGTCACAGTACCCGTAAGGCCCGCTGAAACAAGAACACGAAGACTCCACAGAGAAAATTCCCTGTTTTTCCATAGAAAATTCCCTTTCGGGCCCTTTTTTGGCTGAAAAAACACGAGTGTTGGAAATCTGTTGGGAAACATGGCTTCCAAAAGCATTCGATCAATCCGTCCCATCATTTTGGACGTCAGTACCCTTAAGGCCCGCTGAAACAAGAACACGAACACTCCACGGAGAAAATTCCCCGTTTTTCCTTAGAAAATTCCCTTTCCGGCCATTTTTTGCCTGAAAAAACACGAGTGTTGGAAATCTGTTGGGAAACATGGTGTCCAAAAGCATTCGATCAATCCGACCCATCATTTTGGACGTCACAACACCCTGAAGGCCCGCTGAAACAAGAACACGAACACTCCACAGAGAAAATTCCCCGTGTTTACTTAGAAAGTTCCCCTTCGGGCCATTGTTTTGGCTGAAAAAACACGAGTGTTGGAAATCTGTTGGGAATCATGGCCCAAAAGCATTCGATCAATCTGTCCCATCATTTTGGACGTCACAGTACCCTTAAGGCCCGCTGAAACAAGAACACGAAGACTCCACAGAGAAAATTCCCTGTTTTTCCATAGAAAATTCCCTTTGGGGCCCTTTTTTGGCTGAAAAAACACGGGTGTTGGAAATCTGTTGGGAAACATGGCTTCCAAAAGCATTCGATCAATCTGTCCCATCATTTTGGACGTCACAGTAACCTTAAGGCCCGCTGAAACAAGAACACGAAGACTCCACAGAGAAAATTCCCTGTTTTTCCATAGAAAATTCCCTTTCGGGCCCTTTTTTGGCTGAAAAAACACGAGTGTTGGAAATCGATGGGAAAAATGGCCTCCAAAAGCATTCGATCAATCCGTCCCATCATTTTGGACGTCACGGTACCCTTAAGGCCCGCTGAAACAAGAACACGAAGACTCCACAGAGAAAATTCCCTGTTTTTCCATAGAAAATTCCCTTTCGGGCCTTTTTTGGCTGAAAAAACACGAGTGTTGGAAATCTGTTGGGAAAAATGGCTCCAAAAGCATTCGATCAATCCGTCCCATCATTTTGGACGTCACAGTACCCTTAAGGCCCGCTGAAACAAGAACACGAAGACTCCACAGAGAAAATTCCCTGTTTTTCCATAGAAAATTCCCTTTCGGGCCTTTTTTGGCTGAAAAAACACGAGTGTTGGAAATCTGTTGGGAAACATGGCCTCCAAAAGCATTCGATCAATCCGTCCCATCATTTTGGACGTCACGGTACCCTTAAGGCCCGCTGAAACAAGAACACGAAGACTCCACAGAGAAAATTCCCTGTTTTTCCATAGAAAATTCCCTTTCGGGCCCTTTTTTGGCTGAAAAAACACGAGTGTTGGAAATCTGTTGGGAAACATGGCCTCCAAAAGCATTCGATCAGTCCGTCCCATCATTTTGGACGTCACAGTACCCTTAAGGCCCGCTGAAACAAGAACACGAAGACTCCACAGAGAAAATTCCCTGTTTTTCCATAGAAAATTCCCTTTCGGCCTTTTTTGGCTGAAAAAACACGAGTGTTGGAAATCTGTTGGGAAAATGGCTTCCAAAAGCATTCGATCAATCCGTCCCATCATTTTGGACGTCACAGTACCCGTAAGGCCCGCTGAAACAAGAACACGAAGACTCCACAGAGAAAATTCCCTGTTTTTCCATAGAAAATTCCCTTTCGGGCCCTTTTTTGGCTGAAAAAACACGAGTGTTGGAAATCTGTTGGGAAACATGGCCTCCAAAAGCATTCGATCAGTCCGTCCCATCATTTTGGACGTCACAGTACCCTTAAGGCCCGCTGAAACAAGAACACGAAGACTCCACAGAGAAAATTCCCTGTTTTTCCATAGAAAATTCCCTTTCGGGCCCTTTTTTGGCTGAAAAAACACGAGTGTTGGAAATCTGTTGGGAAACATGGCCTCCAAAAGCATTCGATCAATCCGTCCCATCATTTTGGATGTCACAGTACCCGTAAAGGCCCGCTAAAACAAGAACACGAAGACTCCACAGAGAAAATTCCCTGTTTTTCCATAGTAAATTCCCTTTCGGGCCCTTTTTTGGCTGAAAAAACACGAGTGTTGGAAATCTGTTGGGAAAAATGGCCGGCAAAAGCATTCGATCAATCCGTCCCATCATTTTGGACGTCACACAGTACCCTTAAGGCCCGCTGAAACAAGAACACGAAGACTCCACAGAGAAAATTCCCTGTTTTTCCATAGAAAATTCCCTTTCGGGCCCTTTTTTTTGGCTGAAAAAACACGAGTGTTGGAAATCGTTGGGAAAAATGGCTCCCAAAAGCATTCGATCAATCCGTCCCATCATTTTGGACGTCACAGTACCCTTAAGGCCCGCTGAAACAAGAACACGAAGACTCCACAGAGAAAATTCCCTGTTTTTCCATAGAAAATTCCCTTTCGGGCCCTTTTTTGGCTGAAAAAACACGAGTGTTGGAAATCTGTTGGGAAAATGGCCTCCAAAAGCATTCGATCAATCCGTCCCATCATTTTGGACGTCACAGTACCCTTAAGGCCCGCTGAAACAAGAACACGAAGACTCCACAGAGAAAATTCCCTGTTTTTCCATAGAAAATTCCCTTTCGGGCCCTTTTTTGGCTGAAAAAACACGAGTGTTGGAAATCTGTTGGGAAAAATGGCCGGCAAAAGCATTCGATCAATCTGTCCCCTCATTTTGGACGTCACAGTAACCTTAAGGCCCGCTGAAACAAGAACACGAAGACTCCACAGAGAAAATTCCCTGTTTTTCCATAGAAAATTCCCTTTGGGGCCCTTTTTTGGCTGAAAAAACACGAGTGTTGGAAATCTGTTGGGAAACATGGCTTCCAAAAGCATTCGATCAGTCCGTCCCATCATTTTTGACATAACAGCACCCTGAAGGCCCGCTGAAACAAGAACACGAAGACTCCACAGAGAAAATTCCCTGTTTTTCCATAGAAAATTCCCTTTCGGGCCCTTTTTTGGCTGAAAAAACACGAGTGTTGGAAATCTGTTGGGAAAAATGGCCGGCAAAAGCATTCGATCAATCTGTCCCCTCATTTTGGACGTCACAGTACCCTTAAGGCCCGCTGAAACAAGAACACGAAGACTCCACAGAGAAAATTCCCTGTTTTTCCATAGAAAATTCCCTTTCGGGCCCTTTTTTGGCTGAAAAAACACGAGTGTTGGAAATCTGTTGGGAAAAATGGCTTCCAAAAGCATTCGATCAATCCGTCCCATCATTTTGGACGTCACAGTCCCCTTAAGGCCCGCTGAAACAAGAACACGAAGACTCCACAGAGAAAATTCCCTGTTTTTCCATAGAAAATTCCCTTTCGGGCGCTTTTTTGGCTGAAAAAACACGAGTGTTGGAAATCTGTTCGGAAAAATGGCCGGCTAAAGCATTCGATCAATCCGTCCCATCATTTTGGACGTTACAGTCCCCTTAAGGCCCGCTGAAACAAGAACACGAAGACTCCACAGAGAAAATTCCCTGTTTTTCCATAGAAAATTCACTTTCGGGCGCTTTTTTGGCTGAAAAAACACGAGTGTTGGAAATCTGTTCGGAAAAATGGCCGACAAAAGCATTCGATCAATCCGTCCCATCATTTTGGACGTCACAGTCCCCTTAAGGCCCGCTGAAACAAGAACACGAAGACTCCACAGAGAAAATTCCCTGTTTTTCCATAGAAAATTCCCTTTCGGGCGCTTTTTTGGCTGAAAAAACACGAGTGTTGGAAATCTGTTGGGAAAGATGGCCTCCAAAAGCATTCGATCAATCCGTCCCATCATTTTGGACGTCACGGTACCCTTAAGGCCCGCTGAAACAAGAACACGAAGACTCCACAGAGAAAATTCCCTGTTTTTCCATAGAAAATTCCTTTCGGGCCCTTTTTTGGCTGAAAAAACACGAGTGTTGGAAATCTGTTGGGAAAAATGGCCGGCAAAAGCATTCGATCAATCCGTCCCATCATTTTGGACGTCACAGTACCCTTAAGGCCCGCTGAAACAAGAACACGAAGACTCCACAGAGAAAATTCCCTGTTTTTCCATAGTAAATTCCCTTTCGGGCCCTTTTTTGGCTGAAAAAACACGAGGGTTGGAAATCTGTTGGGAAAAATGGCCGGCAAAAGCGTTCGATCAATCCGTCCCATCATTTTGGACGTCACAGTACCCGTAAGGCCCGCTGAAACAAGAACACGAAGACTCCACAGAGAAAATTCCCTGTTTTTCCATAGAAAATTCCCTTTCGGGCCCTTTTTTGGCTGAAAAAACACGAGTGTTGGAAATCTGTTAGGAAAAATGGCCGGCAAAAGCGTTCGATCAATCCGTCCCATCATTTTGGACGTCACAGTACCCGTAAGGCCCGCTGAAACAAGAACACGAAGACTCCACAGAGAAAATTCCCTGTTTTTCCATAGAAAATTCCCTTTCGGGCCCTTTTTTGGCTGAAAAAACACGAGTGTTGGAAATCTGTTGGGAAACATGGCCTCCAAAAGCATTCGATCAGTCCGTCCCATCATTTTGGACGTCACAGTACCCTTAAGGCCCGCTGAAACAAGAACACGAAGACTCCACAGAGAAAATTCCCTGTTTTTCCATAGAAAATTCCCTTTCGGGCCCTTTTTTGGCTGAAAAAACACGAGTGTTGGAAATCTGTTGGGAAACATGGCCTCCCAAAAGCATTCGATCAATCCGTCCCATCATTTTGGACGTCACAGTACCCTGAAGGCCCGCTGAAACAAGAACACGAAGACTCCACAGAGAAAATTCCCTGTTTTTCCATAGAAAATTCCCTTTCGGGCCCTTTTTTGGCTGAAAAAACACGAGTGTTGGAAATCTGTTGGGAAACATGGCCTCCAAAAGCATTCGATCAGTCCGTCCCATCATTTTGGACGTCACAGTACCCTTAAGGCCCGCTGAAACAAGAACACGAAGACTCCACAGAGAAAATTCCCTGTTTTTCCATAGAAAATTCCCTTTCGGGCCCTTTTTTGGCTGAAAAAACACGAGTGTTGGAAATCTGATGGGAAACATGGCCTCCAAAAGCATTCGATCAATCCGTCCCATCATTTTGGACGTCACAGTACCCTTAAGGCCCGCTGAAACAAGAACACGAAGACTCCACAGAGAAAATTCCCTGTTTTTCCATAGAAAATTCCCTTTCGGGCCCTTTTTTGGCTGAAAAAACACGAGTGTTGGAAATCTGTTGGGAAACATGGCCTCCAAAAGCATTCGATCAGTCCGTCCCATCATTTTGGATGTCACAGTACCCGTAAAGCCCGCTAAAACAAGAACACGAAGACTCCACAGAGAAAATTCCCTGTTTTTCCATAGTAAATTCCCTTTCGGGCCCTTTTTTGGCTGAAAAAACACGAGTGTTGGAAATCTGTTGGGAAAAATGGCCGGCAAAAGCATTCGATCAATCTGTCCCATCATTTTGGACGTCACAGTACCCTTAAGGCCCGCTGAAACAAGAACACGAAGACTCCACAGAGAAAATTCCCTGTTTTTCCATAGAAAATTCCCTTTGGGGCCCTTTTTTGGCTGAAAAAACACGAGTGTTGGAAATCTGTTGGGAAAAATGGCCGGCAAAAGCATTCGATCAATCTGTCCCATCATTTTGGACGTCACAGTACCCTTAAGGCCCGCTGAAACAAGAACACGAAGACTCCACAGAGAAAATTCCCTGTTTTTCCATAGAAAATTCCCTTTGGGGCCCTTTTTTGGCTGAAAAAACACGAGTGTTGGAAATCTGTTGGGAAAGATGGCCTCCAAAAGCATTCGATCAGTCCGTCCCATCATTTTGGACGTCCAAGTACCCTGAAGGCCCGCTGAAACAAGAACACGAAGACTCCACAGAGAAAATTCCCTGTTTTTCCATAGAAAATTCCCTTTCGGGCCTTTTTTGGCTGAAAAAACACGAGTGTTGGAAATCTGTTGGGAAACATGGCCTCCAAAAGCATTCGATCAGTCCGTCCCATCATTTTGGACGTCACAGTACCCTTAAGGCCCGCTGAAACAAGAACACGAAGACTCCACAGAGAAAATTCCCTGTTTTTCCATAGAAAATTCCCTTTCGGGCCTTTTTTGGCTGAAAAAACACGAGTGTTGGAAATCTGTTGGGAAACATGGCCTCCAAAAGCATTCGATCAATCCGTCCCATCATTTTGGACGTCACAGTACCCGTAAGGCCCGCTGAAACAAGAACACGAAGACTCCACAGAGAAAATTCCCTGTTTTTCCATAGAAAATTCCCTTTTGGGCCCTTTTTTGGCTGAAAAAACACGAGTGTTGGAAATCTGTTGGGAAAAATGGCCGGCAAAAGCGTTCGATCAATCCGTCCCATCATTTTGGACGTCACAGTACCCGTAAGGCCCGCTGAAACAAGAACACGAAGACTCCACAGAGAAAATTCCCTGTTTTTCCATAGAAAATTCCCTTTCGGGCCCTTTTTTGGCTGAAAAAAACACGAGTGTTGGAAATCTGTTGGGAAAAATGGCTCCAAAAGCATTCGATCAATCCGTCCCATCATTTTGGACGTCACAGTACCCTTAAGGCCCGCTGAAACAAGAACACGAAGACTCCACAGAGAAAATTCCCTGTTTTTCCATAGAAAATTCCCTTCGGGCCCTTTTTTGGCTGAAAAAACACGAGTGTTGGAAATCTGTTGGGAAACATGGCCTCCAAAAGCATTCGATCAGTCCGTCCCATCATTTTGGACGTCACAGTACCCTTAAGGCCCGCTGAAACAAGAACACGAAGACTCCACAGAGAAAATTCCCTGTTTTTCCATAGAAAATTCCCTTTCGGGCCCTTTTTTGGCTGAAAAAACACGAGTGTTGGAAATCCGATGGGAAAAATGGCCGGCCAAAAGCATTCGATCAATCCGTCCCATCATTTTGGACGTCACAGTACCCTTAAGGCCCGCTGAAACAAGAACACGAAGACTCCACAGAGAAAATTCCCTGTTTTTCCATAGAAAATTCCCTTTCGGGCCTTTTTTGGCTGAAAAAACACGAGTGTTGGAAATCTGTTCGGAAAAATGGCCGCCAAAAGCATTCGATCAATCCGTCCCATCATTTTAGACGTCCCAGTACCCTGAAGGCCCGCTGAAACAAGAAGATGAGGGCTCCACAGTGAAAATTCCCTGTTTTGCCATAGAAAATTCCCTTTCGAGCCCTTTTTTGGCTGAAAAAACACGAGTGTTGGAAATCCGTTTGGAAACATGGCCTCGAAAAGCATTCGATTAGTTCGTCCCATCATTTGGGACATCCCAGTACCCTGAAGGACCGCTGAAACAAGAACACAACGGCTCCACAGAGAAAATTCCCTGTTTTTCCATAGAAAATTCCCTTTGGGGCCTTTTTTGGCTGAAAAAACACGAGTGTTGGAAATCTGTTGGGAAAATGGCCTCCAAAAGCATTCGATCAATCTGTCCCATCATTTTGGACGTCACAGTACCCTTAAGGCCCGCTGAAACAAGAACACGAAGACTCCACAGAGAAAATTCCCTGTTTTTCCATAGAAAATTCCCTTTGGGGCCCTTTTTTGGCTGAAAAAACACGAGTGTTGGAAATCTGATGGGAAAAATGGCCGGCCAAAAGCATTCGATCAATCCGTCCCATCATTTTGGACGTCACACGGTACCCTTAAGGCCCGCTGAAACAAGAACACGAAGACTCCACAGAGAAAATTCCCTGTTTTTCCATAGAAAATTCCCTTTCGGGCCCTTTTTTGGCTGAAAAAACACGAGTGTTGGAAATCTGTTGGGAAAGATGGCCTCCAAAAGCATTCGATCAATCCGTCCCATCATTTTGGACGTCACGGTACCCTTAAGGCCCGCTGAAACAAGAA
>CM029479.1:2500-5000 GCA_017140165.1 Eucalyptus shirleyi
AAAAATCTCTATTTGACAGGGCTTCTTCCTATACCTATGAATTCCATTGGACCCAGAAATGATACATTGGAAGAATCTTTTGGGTCTTCCAATATCAATAGGTTGATTGTTTCGCTCCTCTATCTTCCAAAAGGAAAAAAGATCTCTGAGAGCTGTTTCCTGGATCCGAAAGAGAGTACTTGGGTTCTCCCAATAACGAAAAAGTGTATCATGCCTGAATCTAACTGGGGTTCGCGGTGGTGGAGGAACTGGATCGGAAAAAAGAGGGATTCTAGTTGTAAGATATCTAATGAAACCGTCGCTGGAATTGAGATCTCATTCAAAGAGAAAGATATCAAATATCTGGAGTTTCTTTTTGTATATTATATGGATGATCCGATCTGCAAGGACCATGATTGGGAATTTTTGGATCGTCTTTCTCCGAGTAAGAGACGAAACATAATTAACTTGAATTCGCGACAGCTATTCGAAATCTTAGTTAAAGACTGGATTTGTTATCTCATGTTTGCTTTTCGTGAAAAAATACCAATTGAAGTGGAGGGTTTCTTCAAACAACAAGGAGCTGGGTCAACTATTCAATCAAATGATATTGAGCCTATTTCCCATCTCTTCTCAAAGAAAGAAGTGGGCTATTTCTTTGCAAAATTGTGCTCAATTTCATATGTGGCAATTCCGCCAAGATCTCTTCGTTAGTTGGGGGAAGAATCCGCCCGAATCGGATTTTTTGAGGAACATATCGAGAGAGAATTGGATTTGGTTAGACAATGTGTGGTTGGTAAACAAGGATCGGTTTTTTAGCAAGGTACGGAATGTATCGTCAAATATTCAATATGATTCTACAAGATCTAGTTTCGTTCAAGTAACGGATTCTAGCCAATTGAAAGGATCTTCTGATCAATCCAGAGATCATTTCGATTCCATTAGTAATGAGGATTCGGAATATCACACATTGATCAATCAAAGAGAGATTCAACAACTAAAAGAAAGATCGATTCTTTGGGATCCTTCCTTTCTTCAAACGGAACGAACAGAGCTAGAATCAGACCGATTCTCTAAATGCCTTTCTGGATATTCCCGGCTATTCACGGAACGTGAGAAGGAGATGAAGAATCATCTGCTTCCGGAAGAAATCGAAGAATTTCTTGGGAATCCTACAAGATCCATTCTTTCTTTTTTCTCTGACAGATGGTCAGAACTTCATCTGGGTTCGAATCCTACTGAGAGGTCCACTAGAGATCAGAAATTGTTGAAGAAAGAACAAGATGTTTCTTTTGTCCCTTCCAGGCGATCGGAAAATAAAGAAATAGTTAATATATTCAAGATAATTACGTATTTACAAAATACCGTCTCAATTCATCCTATTTCATCAGATCCGGGATGTGATATGGTTCCGAAGGATGAACTGGATATGCACAGTTCCCATAAGATTTCATTCTTGAACAAAAATACATTTTTTGATTTATTTCATCTGTTCCATGACCGGAACAGGGGGGGATACACGTTACACCACGATTTTGAATCAGAAGAGAGATTTCAAGAAATGGCAGATCTATTCACTCTATCAATAAGCGAGCCGGATCTGGTGTATCATAAGGGATTTGCCTTTTCTGGATTCTTACGTATTGGATCAAAAACAATTCTTGAATGAGGTATTCAACTCCAGGGATGAATCGAAAAAGAAATCTTTATTGGTTCTACCTCCTCTTTTTTATGAAGAGAATGAATCTTTTTATCGAAGGATCAGAAAAAAATGGGTCCGGATCTCCTGCGGGAATGATTTGGAAGATCCAAAACCAAAAATAGTGGTATTTGCTAGCAACAACATAATGGAGGCAGTCAATCAATATAGATGGATCCGAAATCTGATTCAAATCCAATATAGCACCTATGGGTACATAAGAAATGTATGGAATCGATTCTTTTTAATGAATAGATCCGATCGCAACTTCGAATATGGAATTCAAAGGGATCAAATAGGAAATGATACTTTGAATCATAGAACGATAATGAAATATACGATCAACCAACATTTATCGAATTTGAAAAAGAGTCAGAAGAAATGGTTCAATCCTCTTATTTTTATTTCTCGAACCGAGAGATCCGTGAATGGATCCTAATGCATATAGATACAAATGGTCCAATGGGAGCAAGAATTTCCAGGAACATTTGGAACATTTCGTTTCTAAGCAGAAGAGCCGTTTTCAAGTAGTCTTCGATCGATTACGTATTAATCAATATTCGATTGATTGGTCTGAGGTTATCGACAAAAAAGATTTGTCTAAGTCACTTCGTTTCGTTTTGTCCAAGTTACTTCTCTTTTTGTCCAAGTTTCTTCATTTTTTTTTTTGTCTAACTCACTTTTTTTCTTTGTGAGTTTCGGGAATACCCCCATTCATAGGTCCGAGATCCACGTCTATGAATTGAAAGGTCCGAATGATCAACTCTGCAATCAGTTGTTAGAATCAATAGGTCTTCAAATCGTTCATTTGAAAAAATGGAA
>CM029479.1:27500-45000 GCA_017140165.1 Eucalyptus shirleyi
CGAAACATATAAAATGCGGTTAATCCTGCTGTGGAACAAGCTATTATTGCGAAAATAGGTGAATACAACCAACTATCATTAAGAATTTCATCTTTGGACCAAAAACAAGCAAGGGGGGGAATACCACAAAGAGAAAGTGTACCTACTAAAAAAGCAGTTTTTGTAATTGGTACATGCTTTTTTAAACCTCCCATAAGAACCATATTCTGACTTTTATCTGGAGAATATCCAACAATAGCTTCCATTGAATGAATAATTGATCCGGATCCTAAAAACAACAATGCTTTTGAATAAGCATGAGTAATCAAATGAAATAAAGCGGCTCGATAAGACCCCATACCTAGAGCCAACATCATATAACCCAATTGAGACATTGTAGAATAAGCTAAACCTCTTTTAATATCTTTTTGAGCAAGAGCTAAAGTAGCTCCTAATAATACTGTTATTATACCTATTAAAGATATTAAATTCATTATGTAAGGTATGATTATAAAAAGAGGAAGAAGTCGAGCTACAAGAAAAATGCCCGCTGCTACCATAGTAGCGGCATGTATAAGAGCCGAAATGGGAGTAGGGCCTTCCATGGCATCAGGTAACCATACATGAAGGGGAAATTGTGCCGATTTCGCAACTGCACCTGCAAATAAAAGAAAGGCACACAAAGTAAGAAATAAAAAAGGAACCTCATTATTATAAATCAAGTTATTCAATATTTGGAACAAATCCCGAAATTCAAAACTACCGGTTATCCAATAAAGACCTAAAATTCCTAATAATAAACCAAAATCGCCTACACGATTCGTTACAAACGCTTTTTGACAAGCAGTCGCCGCACTAGGTCGTGTGAACCAAAAACCTATTAATAGGTAAGAACACATTCCAACTAATTCCCAAAAAATATAAATTTGTATCAAATTCGAACTAGTAACTAATCCCAACATGGAAGTATTGAAAAAACTCATATAAGCAAAAAATCTCAAATATCCTTGATCATGAGACATATAATTGTCACTATAAAAAAGAACCAAAATTCCAACAGTAGTAATTAATATTAACATAATAGAAGTAAGTGGATCTATTAAGTGACCGAACTCTAAAGAAAAATCATTATTAATGGTCCAAGACCATACATATTGATAGATAAAACTTCTATTTATTTGCTGAATAGATAGATAGACCGAAAGTATCATAACTATACTTAACAAGAAAATACTAGGAAAAGCCCACATACGGCGAAGATTTTTTGTTGCCGTTGGAAAAAGTAGAAGTCCCACTCCTATTAACATAGGAACTGGAAGTGGAATGAAGGGGATAATCCATGAATATTGATATGTATATTCCATAAAAAAACCTTTTTATTTTTAATTAATTCTTTATAATTCACCGGCTCTTATATCTTTTTATAGGTTCAATAAAAAATCAAGATATGGAATACTTAAATAGAATTTTCTATTCCTAATTATTCTGAATCTTTCTTCTTTAACCAATATTTCAAATATTCAAATCAAGAAGTTAGAATTGGTCAAATGATATGAATATGATCAAGTTACTATTTATATTTAAAATGAAATAAGACAATAATTCATTTATTAATATTGAATATTAAGTAAAATTTTTATGAAAATGAAGAAAAAAATTCAATTATTATTACGTATTACGTATTAGGATAATTTATATGCATAGAGCAAATAATTACACCAAAATCGAGTAGTTAATACATTACTTTATTTTGATAGAAATAATAGGATGGTCCATACCAAAACGAGCGCAATAAAAAAAAGAACTCGTTTTTTTTATTAGTTCGTTTATTCATAATCATTAACTAATTCATGATAGAACTGATTATACTCCATTCGAATAAAAGATATTTTTTTTCTTTGTAGAAAACGCTAGAATATCCCACACTTTTCTTTCAATACCAGGGAGAAGAAATAGAATTAAAAGAAAAGACGAAATTACTAAGACAACTTTTAGAAAATCATGTATTCTTTGATTAACTACTAGTTTAATTCAAATTTTTAAATCCAAAAAATGTGTACTCGTTCTTTTCTTTTGAATTTGACCAACTAATAAAAAACTAAAGTAATTTCAGTAATTTGGAATTTGTTAGGTAAGGATTGGTTTTTTTTGAACTTTTCGGTGTATTTTGTTACATGTATAAATATAGCACGACGAAAATAGACAGAGATATAAAAAAAAGAAAAAATGGAATTGTTTGACCAATAGATGTCTTTCACATTCAACTAGAGAAATGAATAACTTTTTTTCAAATTTTTAATGGCAGTTCCAAAAAAAAGTACTTCTATATCAAAAAAACGTATTCGTAAAAACATTTGGAAAAAGAAGGTATATCGGGCAGCGTTGAAAGCTTTTTCCTTAGCGAAGTCTCTTTCTACCGGGAATTCAAAAAGTTTTTTTGTACGACAATTAAATAGTCAAACACTAGATTAACTAATCTTAATCTGAAAATGGTACTTTTTTTTTTTTAAAAAAAAAAAAAAGATACAAGATTTCACTTTTTTTTGAATATGTTTTATCCGGTGGGGATTCTTATTTTCCTCATCGGTACAATTATCTGTCATATCATCATAATAAATAATAAAATTACAAAAAAAGTTTTTTCTTAGACAAAATGTTCAGTTCAGTCCAATATCGAATTAGTTTTCGAAATCCTAAATAAAATTCTTTACATGACGAAAAACCAACCTAAGGCCTAAGGGTTAA
The DNA here is from genome assembly GCA_017140165.1 of Eucalyptus shirleyi. Classification (NCBI taxonomy): domain Eukaryota; kingdom Viridiplantae; phylum Streptophyta; class Magnoliopsida; order Myrtales; family Myrtaceae; genus Eucalyptus; species Eucalyptus shirleyi. The sequence goes on from CM029479.1 coordinate 30,225, forward strand.
TATAAAGCTCTACAAATAGTTAAATAAAAAAATTTTGAATGTCACACTGTACTGTGATCCATAAAAAGACTTTTTTTGTTCATTGATAAAAAAAGTGCATCTTCGATTTATAAAATCAGATAAATGAGAAATGAATTTTAAAATTAAAAAATGAAATGATAATAAAGATTTTTATGGGGAACGCTTCAATCCATATTGAAACGAAACGAGTTTTTTCTCATCACTTTGAATGAAAATGAAAAAAAAATATTGAATTGACTCCTTTAATCTCGACGATTAAATAATAATAGATTATTATTATTTCGAGTACGCCGCTATGGTGAAATCGGTAGACACGCTGCTCTTAGGAAGCAGTGCTAGAGCATCTCGGTTCGAGTCCGAGTGGCGGCATGGCATCTTCTAAAACAAATGGAATAAGTCCTATAATAAATTCAATTCCTGATTTCAATTCCGTAGAATTGGTTTACCCCACTTTTTCATTTTAATAAAAATAAATTTATGATATTTTCCACCTTAGAACATATATTAACTCATATATCCTTTTCGATCATTTCAATAGTAATTACTATTTTTTTGATAAGCTTATCGGTCGATGAAATCGTAGGACTATATGATTCGTCAGAAAAAGGCATGATAGCTACTTTTTTATGTATAACAGGCTTATTAGTCACTCGTTGGATTTATTCGGAACATTTCCCGTTAAGTGATTTATATGAATCATTAATTTTTCTTTCATGGAGTTTCTCCGTTATTCATATGGTTCCGTATTTTAAAAAACATAAAAATTATTTAAGCACAATAACCGCGCCAAGTACTATTTTTACCCAAGGCTTTGCTACTTCGGGTCTTTTAACTGAAATGCATCAATCCGAAATAGTAGTACCTGCTCTCCAATCCCAATGGTTAATGATGCATGTAAGTATGATGATATTGGGCTACGCAGCTCTTTTATGTGGATCATTATTATCAGTAGCTCTCTTAGTCATTACATTGCGAAAAGCCATAAGGGTTTTTAGTAAAAAAAACAATTTTTTAAATGAGTCATTTTCCTTTGTCGAGATCCAATACATGAATGAAAGAAGCAATGTTTTACTAACCACTTCTTTTTGTTCTTCTAGAAATTATTACAGGGCTCAACTGATTCAACAACTAGATCAGTGGAGTTATCGTATTATTAGTCTAGGGTTTCTCTTTTTAACCATAGGTATTCTTTCGGGAGCAGTATGGGCTAATGAGGCATGGGGGTCATATTGGAATTGGGACCCAAAGGAAACTTGGGCATTTATTACTTGGACCCTATTTGCGATTTATTTACATACTCGAACAAATAAAAATTGGGAAAGTTTAAATTGCGCAATTGTGGCTTCTATAGGCTTTCTTATAATTTGGATATGCTATTTTGGGGTTAATTTATTAGGAATAGGATTACATAGTTATGGTTCATTTAATTTACATTAAGATCTAATAAAATTCAAAAAAATCCCGACAAATACAAACATAGAACAAGCCAAGCCTATATAGAAATAGAATAGAAAAATAAGTAAGAATACAAGATAAGAAAACTTCCTACTTCATGTAGGCTGTCGAGAACCATTTGAATCACTACAATACTTGATTCAAAAGGTTCTCATAAAGACCAAAAATATCTGTTTACAATTCCAATTTTTTTTACTTAAGAGAAAAAATAGAGAAAAAATACTTTTTTTTCATTGTACAACGAACAATATTAAAAATAATAATAGGATTACTTTTTGATTTTTTCTTTTATTGATGAAAACTATTGATAAAAATAATTAGATATAATAGCTTCGACTTTGTCAACAGATAGTGAAAGAACGAAATCTGGATAAATACCAATAGCTATTATTGGTAGAAGAATAGAGATGGAAACAAATAACTCTCGCGGCCCAAAATCAAAAAAATAAGAGTTTGGAACATTAAATAACTTGTATCCATAGAACATTTGGCGTAACATAGATAATAAATAAATAGGAGTTAATATCATTCCAATTGCCATTACAAAAGTAATTAGTATTTTTGGCATTAAAAGATATTGGTGGCTGGTAATTATTCCAAAAAAGACTATCAATTCTGCAAGAAAACCACTCATACCTGGTAATGCAAGGGAAGCCATTGATAAGATACTAAACATCGTGAATATTTTTGGAAGGTGGATAGCCATTCCACCCATTTCGTCGAGATAAACAAGACGTATTCGATCATAACTCGTTCCTGCCAAGAAAAAAAGAGCAGCGCCGATAAATCCATGAGAGATTATTTGTAAAATGGCTCCATTGAGTCCCGTATCAGTTATCGAGCCAATTCCAATAATTATGAAACCCATATGAGATACAGAGGAATAGGCTATTCTTTTTTTTAAATTACGTTGACCAGGAGATGTTAAAGCTGCATAGATTATTTGGATTGCGCCTACTATAATCAACCAGGGAGAAAATATAGAATGAGCATGAGGTAATAATTCCATATTGATTCGAACCAACCCATATGCTCCCATTTTTAATAAAATTCCGGCTAGAAGCATACAAGTACTATAATGTGCCTCTCCGTGGGTGTCTGGTAACCATGTATGTAAGGGTATAATCGGTAATTTAACAGAAAAAGCAATAAGAAATCCAATATAGAGTATTATTTCCAGTGCCACCGGATACGATTGATTAGCTAATGTTTCCAAATTTAATGTTGGTTCGTTGGAACCATATAAACCAATACCCAGAACCCCTATTAATAGAAAAATGGAACCTCCCGCAGTGTACAAAATAAATTTTGTAGCGGAATACAGACGTTTCTTTCCCCCCCACATCGCTAGAAGTAGATAAACGGGAATTAATTCTAACTCCCACATGATGAAAAAAAGTAAAAGGTCTCGAGAAGAAAATGATCCTATTTGACCGCTGTACATTGCTAACATCAGGAAATGGAATAATCGGGAATCTCGAGTAACTGGCCGAGCCGCTAAAGTAGCTAAAGTGGTGATAAATCCCGTCAGTAAAATAGGTCCTATAGAAAGTCCATCTATTCCCAATCTCCAGTAAAAATCAAAAAAATGAATCCATTTATAATCCTCTGTTAATTGGGTTAATGGATCGTTCAATTGGAAATGATAACAGAATGTATAGGTAGTTAAAAGGAGCTCTAAAGTGCATATGCATATAGTATACCACCTTATTACCTTATTTCCTCTATGAGGTAGAAAGAAAATTAAAGAACCTGCGAATATCGGCAAAAGTACAATTATTGTTAACCAAGGAAAATAATTCGTGATAAAGACAAGATACACTTGGACAAAAAAACCCGTACTCAATAAAGAAAAAAGAATAATATATTATCTATTTTGAGCACGGGTTTTTGTCGGTAAAAAAAAATCAATTGTATTCAAAATGTATTTACGTGGTTTTTTCTGGAACGTATTAATACGCTAGACCCATGCTTCGAGTTGTTTCATGCCATAAATAAACTCGAACGCTCAAAAAATCCGTTGGACAGGCGGATTCACATCTCTTACAACCGACACAGTCCTCTGTTCTTGGAGCAGAAGCAATTTGCTTAGCTTTACATCCATCCCACGGTATCATTTCTAATACATCTGTTGGGCAGGCTCGCACACATTGAGTACATCCTATACATGTATCATAAATCTTTACTGAATGTGACATCGGATCTATAAGTTTTTGAATGTCATCAATTTTCGATCTAGTAAACTTGTAAATGGATCATATATTTAGACACTAGATGAATCAATGGATTTTACCATAATTTTTCTAATCAATCTAATTCCGGATCGAGTCATGAGATTGGCCCAAGATACTTTGATTTTTTACGTTTTTCTCAAACCTACGTATTATACATACTAATTTGAATTGATGAATATTCTAATTTCTATAATTAATAATATATAATTAATTAATACTACTTATTTATTCATTTATTCAACAAATTCGATTGATTGATACGAGTTGATTTTCTGTTACGATAAATTGACGAAACAATAGCTAACCCAATAGCTGCTTCGGCGGCTGCAATAGCTATAACAAAAATGGAGAAAATATCTCCTTTTAATTGTCGACTATCAAAAAAATCTGAAAATGTTACAAAATTTATATTAACCGCATTGAGGATAAGTTCAAGACACATAAGGGCCCTAACCATATTTCGACTCGTGATCAATCCATAGATACCAATAGAAAATAAATAGGCACTCAAAACAAGTACATGTTCGAGTATCATTGACCAGCTCCTTATTAATTTGGATTCATTTCAATATGAACAAGAATTCAACGTATTCAATTGACTATAATATAACAAGTACAAAACAAAGGAATAGATTGATATTTGGTAATGGATCAAAATAAAGAATTTCTATTTTATACATAAACAGTTTTCAAATATTTTTGAAGATAAATGGATTTGATAACAGAAAACAAAGTTGAATTTTGATTGCTAGTAATAGTTATAAAGATTTATCATTGACGAGCAACAGCAATTGCACCTATCAAAGCAACTAAAAGAATTATGGAAATGAGTTCAAATGGAAGAAAAAAATCTGTTGATAAATGAATTCCAATTTGTTGACTATTACCTATCAAATCTTGCTCGATAATCTGGTTTGACTTTGTCGTCCAGATAATCCCGTACCAAGACGTATCTAAAATAGTAGTCATTAGTGAAACCAAAATACTTGTACAAACCAACGAAGTAATCCCATCTCCAACAGTCCAAAGATTCAAATCTTTGTAATATTCTGAACCATTCATGAACATCACAGCAAATAGAATTAAAACGTTTATGGCTCCTACATAAATAAGGAGCTGCGCAGCCGCTACAAAATGGGAGTTTGATAGAATATAAAATAAGGATATACAAACAAGAACCAATCCCAAGGAAAAGGCAGAATAAATTGGATTGGTAAGTAATACCACTCCTAGACTTCCTAATATAAGACCTGATCCCAGAAAAACTAAAAGAAAATCATGTATTGGTCCAGGCAAATCCATTATTATATGTAAAAGAAAAATAAATTGAAATGTTTTTCATGATTTTATTGACTCGACAAGGAATTTTTTTAGCATATGCTCCTAATTGCATTTAATTCAAATCGAATGGATTAAAAATGGGTCTAGGTCCAATTAGTGGACCAATATAATATGGTTTTCTCTTTACCCAAAAAATGGAAAAAGGGTAATTTAGCTCAAAACTTAAATTATATTATTAGATTCAATTTTCAATCTAACTTTAATCGTACTTTTTACCAACTAATCAACAGTTAATTGGAATTTTTAGTTATTGACCAACAAATAAAGAACTCATTCCTGTAGATTAGATCAAATTGAACCCTACTAATTGGTGGAGATTCCTCTTTAATCAAAAATCAAAGGGTTTTCACATTTTTTTATTTTATTATTATTTGAGGCGAATTCGAAATTGTTCGAATTGTATAATCGTTAATTACTGACATTGGTAAACGACCCAATGCGATTTGATTATAATTCAATTCGTGACGATCATAAGTAGAAAGTTCATATTCTTCAGTCATTGATAAACAATTTGTTGGACAATACTCAACACAGTTACCACAAAAAATACAAATTCCGAAATCAATACTGTAATTAAGCAAGCGTTTCTTTCGTATACCAGTTTCCAATTTCCAATCAACAACAGGTAGATCTATAGGACATACACGAACACATACTTCACAGGCAATGCATTTATCAAATTCAAAATGGATTCGGCCGCGGAAACGCTCAGATGTAATTAATTTTTCATAAGGATATTGAATAGTTACAGGTAAACGATTTGCGTGAGATAAGGTAATCATGAACCCTTGACCAATGTACCTTGCAGCTCGTACTGTTTGTTGACCGTAATTCATGAACCCAGTTACCATAGGGAACATATCGTAAAGATCTATGAATAATTTTATGTTTGTTTCTTTCTCTTGTTTGATATTTGAGAGAAGTCGTAAATCGAGAATATCCTAGTCCTTTTTCTTTCCTTTACAATGAAAGGAGTTGGAAAGAAGTTGTTAATAATAGATTACCGAGAGAAATGGGTAAAAGAAATTTCCATCCAAGATTTAATAATTGGTCTATTCTTAGTCTAGGTAAAGTCCATCTTGTTGTGATAGAAATAAACAAGAAGAAATAAGTTTTAGCTAATGTAATAAAAATACCAATTGTCGTTCCAAAGACTCTACCTACTTTATTTATTTCAAATAGCTCAGGAACGAATATGTAAGGAATAGAGATATTCCAACCCCCTAAGTAAAGAACTGTTACAAATAACGAAGAAACTAATAGATTTAGATAGGAAGCAACATAAAATAACCCAAATTTGATACCCGAATATTCGGTTTGATAACCTGCTACTAATTCTTCCTCTGCTTCTGGTAAATCGAAAGGTAATCTCTCACATTCTGCTAGGGAAGAAATTAGAAAAATGAAAAACCCTATAGGTTGACGCCACAAATTCCATCCCCAAAAACCATATTTGGACTGGGCCTCAACTATATCAACTGTACTTGAACTGTTAGATAATCATAGTCGATGATAACATCACTGTTCCCATCACTATTTCAGAACCGTACGTGAGATTTTCACCTCATACGGCTCCTCGAGGGCCATCAATAAATCTAAGGACCGAATTGATATTATTTATATTGATATGTTTGTAGTATAATACTATAATATCGATTGGAAATTAAATATATATTCTATATAGATAGAGTCAAAACCTATCGGAAGGTCCTGAATTAGACCAATGGAATTCTGTCTGCTATAATAACTAAAAAAGCACTTCTGAATTGATCTCATCCTTTAATAATTTGAATTTTTCTTTGTTGAGTAATAACTTAATCCTTCAATAAAATACTCTTTCTAGAAATATTAATAGATATCTCAACCCATTCTTTTTGATTACGAAAAAAAAAATTATACATTAGTTCCTGAAAAATACCACGTTATCCCTATGAATATAGGAAAGAAGAAAAAGATCTTTTTTTTTTTTTCGTTCCTATTCTTCTTTCTGAAAAAGGGGGGTTTCAAAAAAAGGATTATTTCGTTCCTGATAGTCATTTTTGAATCTGTGGATAGGAGCATACTCTGAATCGGAATTGTGGGTAGTACTACTTGATCATTTCTACTAACTTAAAGTCCCAATTATTATTCTTTTTATCTTATGTAAAAATTATTTTTGGATAATTTACATAAAAAATCTCCATTACTAATCCTTTATGTATTTTGGTGTTCCTAACCATCCACTGATTTTTGCTCAATCACCCGTTAGGGTAATACATAGAAACCAGAGTGAAAACTCTATACGGTTGATCTTTTGAGTTGAGCCCGCTTCAAGCCAGGATGACTAATCAACCAATCTTGGGGTAAAAGTCTTGCTTATATTTACTTTTTTTTTTCTTGTACGTAGGAAATGAGACTCCATTTTTTTACTGCTAATTTCTAAGCTGTTTTCTTTCACTCATACAACTATCTGATTTAGGTCATCAAACTGAATGATGAATAAAAAAAGGAGATATCTATTCAATTTCTTTTCGAAAAAAAAAAAAGGAATAAAGAAAAGAAAAGTTTCTGTTTTAACGAATCGCACGTAGAGATATTGATAACACACAAAGAGTTAATGGTATTTCATAACTAATCGATTGAGCAGCGGCTCGTAGACCACCTAAAAAAGAATATTTATTATTTGATCCATATCCTGACATAAGAAGTCCAATGGGAGCAATACTGGAAATGGCAATCCATAAAAAAACACCGATATTGAGATCAGATAAAACAAGGTGATAACTAAAAGGAATTACTGAATAACTTAGTAAAATGGATATAACTGCTATGGATGGTCCTATACTGAATAAACGAGTATCTCCTCGAGATGGAAAAAGATTCTCTTTGAAAATAAGTTTTGTCCCATCTGCTAAAGCTTGAAGAATTCCCAAAGGACCGGCGTATTCGGGACCAATACGTTGTTGTATTCCTGCGGATATTTCTCTTTCTAACCACACAATTACGAGTACACCTATTGTGATTCCCAATACAAGAGTCAAAATAGGTAAAAACATCCCTATGATTCCATAGACTTCTTTTAAAGATTCCAATCTAGAAAAAGAATTTAGATCTTGTACTTCTGTTGTATCAATTATCATTTTAACGATCAACTTCTCCCATAATGATATCTATGCTACCTAGTATTGTCATAATATCGGCCAATTTCATTCTTTTAACTAACTGAGGAAGAATTTGCAAATTGATAAAACCAGGTGGACGAATTTTCCACCTCCAAGGAAAACCACTCTGATCTCCTATTAAAAAAATTCCCAATTCTCCCTTTGGGGCTTCAACTCTTACATAAAGTTCTTGCTTCGGCAATTCAAAAGTAGGAGAAGGTTTTTTACTAATGAATCGATATTCAAAATCATTCCATTCCGGATCCCTTTCTCTAGCAAAGCACCGGGTTTCTAAATTCTCATAGGGCCCCCCTGGAATTCCTTCCAGAGCTTGTTGAATAATTTTTATAGATTCCCTCATTTCACCGATTCGGACTAAATAGCGAGCTAATGAATCTCCTTCTTTTTGCCAATGGATTTCCCAATCCAATTCGTCGTAACATTCATAATGATCAACTTTACGAAGATCCCATTGGATTCCGGAAGCTCGTAGCATTGGTCCCGATAAACCCCAATTTATTGCTTCTTCTGGACCAATAATGCCTACTCCCTCAACTCGTTCTAAAAAAATAGGATTTCGCGTAATAAGTTTTTGATATTCAGAAACCGCTGTTAAAAAATAATCACAGAAATCCAAACATTTATCTATCCATCCATAAGGTAGATCGGCCGCTACTCCTCCGATACGAAAATAATTATGCATCATTCTCATACCGGTGGCAGCTTCGAATAGATCATATACTAATTCTCTTTCTCTGAAAATATAGAAAAAAGGGGTCTGTGCACCAATATCTGCCATAAAGGGGCCAAGCCATAACAGATGAGAAGCTATACGACTCAACTCTAACATAATTACTCTGATATAACTGGCTCTTTTAGGTACTTGAATATTTCCCAACTGTTCTGGTCCATTTACGGTTATTGCTTCTGTGAACATAGTAGCTAAATAATCCCAACGTGTTACATAAGGTAGATATTGTATAACTGTTCGATTTTCCGCAATTTTTTCCATTCCTCTGTGTAAATAACCTAATATTGGTTCACAATCAATAACATCTTCACCATCTAGAGTAAGGATGAGCCGAAGAACACCATGCATTGATGGGTGGTGAGGTCCCATATTGACTATCATGAGGTCTTTTCTTGTAGTTGTTACATTCATAGGTTATTCCTCGATTCATTCTTTCATGAATTGCTGAAAATGAAAACAAGTTCATTAAAATTCAAGATCGAATAAAAAAATAAAATAATTCAAATTCCTTTTTCACTTAACGAGTTTTTGACTCCCGAATATCCAGCTGACTAATTAATTCTTTATAACGTATTCTATTTTTCTTTGACAAATAAGACAGCAGTCGTTGGCGTTTTCCCAGGATTTTACGTAAACCTCTCTGAGATAAATAATCTTTTCGGTGCAATTCCAAATGTGAAGTCAGTCTTCGTATCTTATTGGTGAAACGAAATACTTGAAATTCAATGGACCCCCTGTTTTCTTCTTTTTCTTCTTGTGAAATAACTGAGATGAATGAATTTTTTACCATAAAACGGATTTTCTATCCTCTTTTTTTTTAATGGATTTTACTGATCAGTAAGAATAATGCTAGTCATTTTAATTTGGTATACACAATAATCTTAATTTCTTTATGAACTCCTAATTTTATCAAATAAAATGAATCAATCCAATTTTCTTTTCAATTTTATTCGTATAGGAATAGGAAAATTAGTATAGGAATAGGAAAGGGTGATATATTTCTACATTTAGAAAAGAGAAACAATTTTGGATCGAAATCTAATAATAAATAAAAAAAGAAAAAATAAGAAGATTCCGTTAATCATTTCTAGATCTATTGGATATTGAAAAATGCATTGAATTAGTATTCATGTATCAGACTGGAAGGTAAGACAATACATAGGTGCAACTCCTTTTTTCATATACCATACATATATGGTACAGAATATATATGAAAAACGCATAATTAACAAATTTGCAATCGTGGATACATATGTATCCTTATCATAGTGAAGCGGCCCCCATTATTGGTATCAAACCAATATCGATTCATACAAGATAAATCTTCTAATCGATAATTAGGCCAAAGAAAGAACTTTAATTTTATTAGTTTCTTTTTATCAAAATGTTTTCTTTTATCCAAAAATTCACCCCAGTTTTTTACGTTGTTGCAAAATACTGGATTTTTATGAATACCATTTCTCTTCCTCGAATTGAAACAAATTAGAATTCTTAATTCTCGACGTCTTTTAGTGGATAAAACCTTTTCGGGAACAAACAACAAATCATAATCATTTTTGTATCTATTTTCAGCCATTTTTGGATGTCTTGCAATGGATTTATCCAAATTAATCTTAGCAACATAGCTTTTTTCTCGGTATATTTGATTAATTTTGGGCTTACTCTTATGAAACAATGAAATATTTAGACTTTGATACATAATCAATTGTCCATCATTTTTTATAAACAAACGAATTGGTTCGATAATTAATATACCTTTTTTCATTAATTCTGTAAGAGTTAAATCCTTTTGAATAATCAAAATATCTAAACTCATTTCTCCCCTTTGAATAGAGGATATAGCAATTTCTCTTGGATTTATTAGTCTAAGTAGGAGACAATATATTTTGATATTATTGATCATTTTTTGATTTAAAGAATCATCCCATCTCAATTGAAAACGTAAATACCTTTTTAGGAAAAAATCAAGCTCTACTTCCGTGTTGCTCTTATATTCTTTTTTCTTTCTACGTTTTTTCATATCGGAGCTTGCATAATCTTCTCCAATATCTTTTTCTTGGTTTGAGAAAAGTGATCCAAGATTCGCTTGATTTTGTGCATCTGATTCAAGATTATCTCGAATTGCGGATTCTTTTTCTTCTTGATTTCGATTCTCTAATTCAATCGATTTTTTTTCATTCGAAAATAGAAAAAGATCCCTTTTGTTCTTTCTAGTGATGTTTTTATTTTCACTAACATTTTCATAAAAATTTAAAAGAAGTAGTTGGATTGGTATGATCCACGGTTTCATAATATATGTATTATAAAGGATCACAAATTCTGGAAAGAACCAAAGGTTTCGATTTGATATGGGACGACTTAGTATTTCTTCATTCATTGCCATCCAATCAAAAAGATCTTTTTTTTTGTTGGATGTCATAATTCCTCCATTTTGGGAAATTTTAAGAAAAAAAAGACCTTTTTGATCCATTTTATCAATTATTTGATAATTATTAAACCCAGTCTTAGTATTTTTATTACCATTGGTATCGATATCAATCCAGGACTCAATATTGACTTTATTTCGAAGACAAAAATCGAAAATTCTCCAATCCAAATATTTTCTATCTGTAAATTTATCTAGATTGAGAATATCATCATTTTCTAAATTAATAGGGATAATACCTCCTGGCATATTAATTAATTTACCTTTTTTATATATCTTGTTGTAATTATAAGAAATCTCTTGTTTATTATTTAAACGTAATGGTGATACATAAATATGTGAATCCTTCTTATTTTCATAATTAATCGATTTATATGAGAAAAGGTCATATCCATAGTATTTTTGAAGGTTATATTTTGAATTTGATAATGAATTTAATTCAAAATCATTTAATTTTTTGTAATTAATTAATATTAATCGATCTTTTTCATCTGAATGCCTTTTGTTTAAATCTTTATTTTGCACTATACGTGTTTGATTGAATCTATTTCGCCATTTGTGTGGTACTAATCGATACCATTTAATCGGAGATAAATCATATTGATAATGACCCCTTAACCAGTTTTTCCATTGAATCATTTCCGAATTCAAAATATTTTTATGTTTTAATTCAGGATAAAAAATTCCTTGTGTTTCAAAATAATCCTTTATTTCATTCTTAAGAAAAAAAGATGTTCCGTGATATTGAAGGACATATCTTAACTTATACAAATTACAAAATTGCGTTTGATATAATTGGTAAAATACATATGCTTGTGAGAAGGAGGATAATAAAATCTTTGAATTTTTTTTACTAATATCAGAAATTGATTTTTTTTTAGTCCAAATAAAACGAATTGTATTTTTATTTGTTTTAGCTATTTTTTCTTTATTTGTTTCATTATTGTAAATGTATTTATCGATCATTTTTGTTGAATTATCAAAAAAAAGTTGTGTAGTGATCCTCGGACTATTAATGATACAGATAAGTATATCTATGTATATCCTTTCAATTAAAAATTTGAAAAAAGAATATGATTTACGGATTAATCGAACATTTATTCTTTTGAATTTCTTTAATTTCTGCCAAATATTTTTTATTGATGCTAATAGTTTAGTAGGATAACTTATTTTATCAGAACTAATTTTATTAGAACTAATATTTATATTGATTTCCGGAGTTAAAAATCCTTTTTTATTATCTTTTGTAATTTTTTCTATTTGATTCCTGATTGTGCTGGTTCTATCATCCAGATCTTTCATTTTTTTTTCTGTCAATGAAGAATCTGTCAAATCCATAAATCGAATTTGAATGGACGATTCATTAATCATCCCATTACTGATTACCCCATTTTTTTCTTTTTTAGTTTCACTCAATTCATCTATTTTTCTTAATCCAAATAATTGAATTGGGTTTCTTTTGGAAAGTTCTTTTATTATTCCTTTTAAAAATAGAATGGTTTTCATGACCGATTTTTTTCTTTCTTTTGAAAGGTTTAAAAAAAGATTTATTCTTTCTTTTAAAACCTGTATAACTAAAAAAGGATTCTTTTGTAATTTTATAATTTTTTTTCTGAGTTCTTTAAAAATGGGTTCAAAAAATGAACGTTGTTTTCTGGGAGAACCAAAAGGAACTTCAGTTTCCATTCCCCAAACTGTTAAAAAACAAAAATCGTTTTTTTGCTCTTTATTTCTCAGCGGATCTTTCTGGCGAGGTGGCACTTTAGATCTGTGCCAAGGTTTAAGGTAAAAAGGAAATAGGATCTTTATCTGAATACCGTCTGTCAACCAATTTTTTGGAAATTCGGTTTCTGATAATTGAACACCATTATAGGTGCATTTAACATGGATTTCTCTATTCCAATCTTTTAAGTCCTCAGACCACTCGGGAAATTGAAATAATAATATACGGGCTATATTTTTAGCTATTATCACTGAAGGGAATAGAATATATTTTCTAAGAAAAGATTGGGTTATTAATAGGGATCCTCTTATTGCTTGAGCAAATAAAACTCTATCCCAGGTTTGGGCTATTTCTAGTCGTGCTTTCTCTTGTCTTTTGTATTCTTCTCTTTTGTCTTCCTCTTTTTTTTTCTCATTTTCTTTTTTCTTTTCCTCGGTATAATCCGCGATTCTTAATTCTGTTGTTTTTTTATACATCCATTTTTTCAAAATGAATTTTATCATCCCGGAGATATCAAAAGAAAAAAGGGGTTTGCCTATTCTGTCCAAAAAAAGAGGAGAATGCACATTTGCTTGAAACAATTCACAAATAACTGTTTTACGTCTTTGAGCACGCATAGAGCCTTTGATTATGTCTCGACGAAAATCTGATTGTTGTGAATAATGTATGAAAGTCACTTCATCGGCTTCATCAAGATTATTAGTATTTTTGTTATTAGCATCAGTATTTTGATCGTTATCAGTAAAAATTAGTACATACTTGGTTTTTCTGGAACGAATCTGATGATCCTCTGCCACGATTTCTTCGTTTTCTCCTTCCTGTTGTTCCAAATTGTTGATTAATTTGTATGAACATGAAGGAACTTTTTTACTTATTTCTTTTATTCCAATAGATTTTTTTTTTATTCTTTTAGTCTTGGGCTCATTTATAACTGCGTTGAAGAAAATTTTCAAAATTTTTATTTGATCTTCTGAATGAATTGTTCCTTGTTCGGTTTCTGGAAATGGAAATAAAGAAAGTTTTTTTTCTGTTGATAATGAATTTTTATCAAATGTATCTATTTTTTCTTCAAATTTTTCCTGATCAGTAGTAAAAAGTATACTATGAATCTTATTTATCCAACCTGTCTCGATGTAATTTTTTATGGACATTTTTTTTAGTATTTGGTATGAAAAAAAGAATTTCACCCTTCCACGACCGGGCCCATTCAAAAAGGGATCATATATTTTAGGCAAGTATTCTTTTTTATTTTCATCATTACACAATCTAGTTCTTTTTTCGAATACATCTAGAGTAATGGATCCTTTATTTAGAGTTTCCATTCGATTTCGAAATTTTTTCCTCAAGTTGTTCTTTTTTTGGTCATTAGTATAAATCCAATGATCATACAATTCATCAGAGGCTAGTTTTTCTCTTGTCAACAAAGAAATTTTTCTTTCTATCATTTCCAAGAAAGTTGACAAACTGGGGGGATACGTAAAAGATATTCTTTCTTTTCCATTGTTTCGACATATATAAAAAAAATATTGTGACACTTCATTTCTTACGGCATTTTCAAAGTGATTGTTTTTTATATATCGTAATGGGCGATTCCATCGTTTATAGTCGAAAAGAAGAGTCACAAGAGGTTTTTCAAACCATAAAAAAAATGGATCTTTTTTCAATTTAAATATTTCTAACTTCGAA
>CM029479.1:62500-67500 GCA_017140165.1 Eucalyptus shirleyi
ATGAATCAACAATTCGAAGTGCTTTTCTTGCGTATTCTTGATAAACCAGCGTTTATATATAGATGTAGGGGAATCTGTTTGGGAAGTAAGAAGCCCCTTTGACATCTCTTCATCTGCAAAGAATTCTCGATGTGAAAACACAGAGACAAAGGGCTGATCTTTGAATAGGAAAAAGAGTGGATCTGCAGGGTCCCAAATGAATTGGCTTATTCGAAAAAAGCCTTGTTCTTTGGAAGATCTATCTCGTGTCTGGTACTGCATGGTTCCACTCTGCAAGAACTCCGAATCATTCTCTTGAAGCTCCTCCTTTTCATCATAAATGATCCGCTTGCCCCGAAATGACCTGGCCCAGTAGGGAAATCCCAATGAATTGGGCCTTTCGATACAATCAAATAGAAAGCCCCAAGGGCGCCATATTCTAGGAGCCCAAACTATGTGATTGAATAAGTCCTCCTCTATCTGTTGCGGGTCGAGGACTCCTTCTCCTTCCCCTTCTTCAAACTCCGATTCGTATTTTTCATAGAGAAATCTCTGATCAACGATAGAACAAGATCCATTTTGCATCATATCTAAGGGATTCCTTGGTTTGGGCCGAAGAAGCAATGTCACTCGATCATTATCAAACTGACTGTAATCTTTTTCTGTCCGCGAGGATCCCACCAGAGCGCCTTCTACTTCTAATAGGCCATGAACTAGATCAGAATCATTCTCAACGAGTCCATAAGAAGTGATCTCATTTTTTTCATCGGGTCCGGGTAGAGACCAAAGGTCTTGAGCGATCGATCCGGCAGAACAACTCAAAAGATAAAGAAGTATCGTTAATTTCTTCATGCTCGTTCCAAGTTCGAAGTACCATTTGTACAAATAAGAATCCCCTTCGTTACATGATTTCTTCTTCATATAGATAGATATAGGATCTATGGGGCAATTACTTAGAAGTACATTTTGTGCAACAGCCCTTCCTATCTGATAGAAAAGGATCCCATGATCCTGAACCGATCTTACCTGGGATCGCAAATCCCAAGTTTGTCTATGAAGAGCAGATCTAATTGTATTAGTGTCTAGAATTGATTTCTTTTGTGTAATACTAATCGATAGGGCCTCATTGGTAAGTGCTACAAGATCTCGTACATTGGAACCCATGGTTATGGACCCGAATCCATTAGTATGGAACATCTTCTTTTCCAAGTGAAATCCCCTAGTATATGAAAGGGTGAAAAAGTGCTTTCGTTGTTGTGGAATAAGAAGCCTTCGTATCTTAATGCATGTATTTAATTTATTCGGAGCTATTAGAGCGGGATCCACTTTTTGGGGAATATGAGTCGAAGCAATAACAAGAATATTTTGAGTGGAACATCTTTCACAATCCCTGGAGAGATAGTTCACTAATAGACCGAGGGATAAGTAATTCGACTCATTCACATCCAGATCATGAATGTTTGGAATCCATATTATGCAAGGAGACATTGCTTTTGCTAATTCGAATTGAAGGGTAATATAAAATCGGTCTATTTCCGGCATCATATCCATAGTTAGCGCATTCATCCTAGTTAGAAGCTCCAGCTCCGTATCAAGGTCACGATCAATATCGTCACTATCCTCAATATCGTCACTATCCTCAATATCGATATCATCAATAAGAAAACCTTTAGGCTTGTTATCCAGGAACTTGTTCAGAAATACTGTAATGAAAGGAACATAGGAGTTTGTCGCTAGGTATTTGACCAAATAGGATCGTCCAGTTCCTATAGAACCTATCACTAAAATACCCCTAGAAGGGGATAGGGCTAAGCGGAGCGAAAAGGGTTTTCCATGAGATGTGAAATGAAAACTATTAGTCCCACACGAGGTTTGTGAATAAGTGATTGTCTGATAATGAGCAAGGAATATCCGTCTTTCTGCTAAACAGAATGTATTGAACTCATAATTCATTAGATACTTTTTATGAATGTCAACTAAGTATCGTAAGTAAATTGCTCCCGGTTGTTCAATCATTTGATAACCAGAGTCATTCTTTGATAAATGATCACTATGAGTCAAACTCAATAGAATTTGATCAATCCCTTTTTCTGTCGTTAAGGTGGAAAACTGAACCAAGAATTCTCTTTCTTTATCATCAATCGAATCACTGTTCGCGACCCAGGATTCTATTTTATCATCAATCCAATCACCGTTCACATTTTTTCTTTTTCTTATCAATGAATAGATCTCTTTACTTGTATGACTTAGATGTCTCGTCTTTTTCGAAAAAGTGATTCGATGGATGGGATTTGGTATGATACTTATGAGATCGATGAGATTGATATTCCAATATTTCTTCTTAGAACGTATTGATTTGAACCCATAAGCGGGACCACCACCCCATAGCATGTTGCCGCCAGAAGCAGAACCCCGTATTTCTTCTAGAGAATCTCCTAATTTTTCCAGAGCAACTAGAAAGAGATTCTTTAACCAGAAAGAATTCAGTTCAGATGTAGGGTACCTATCCAGAAGTTTTCGCAACTCCATCATGTATGATGGAATCATCCAAGATTTGACCTTTTCGAACTCTGTCTGTAACTCACTATAGGCTCGGGAAACAAAGAGAAGATGTGTACGAACGATATATGTAGCAACAAGAAGAAGGAAAAGGATTGAATAGAGGAACTCCCGAACATTTGGAGATCTCAGATGGGTCGATATCAATGGTGACTCATTATTTCGATGAATCATTTCTTCGGACAGAAGAAGATTATGTAAACACTTACTCGAAATCTCACTTATCAGATTCCATTGTGGAAGACAGAATTTTTTCTGAAGAATTTGCCATGATATATCTGATCCATGCATAATATCATGAAAAATGGATACAAATTTTTGACTGCTACTTAGTATCGGCAATAGGTCTGAAAAAGTATCTAAAAATATCCAATTTAGATATTTGTACCCTGTCGAGGTAAGGAACCATGGCATATATGTTTGGAATAGATTCCATTTTGAGAGAGTTGAAAAAGCACTATCTCGTTGAAAGGTTCTATACATCTGTCCTTTCTCAACGCATTTCTTTAGACAAAGACTCCGTTTTTTCCTCTTTTCGGATGGTAAATATTTCTCAGAACATGGAGTGTGAATCAACCCCATGTTTGAATTGAAATTGAGATACTGATACAAGTTCTTCCCTTCTGAATCAGATAGATTCATATCTGAAAGAGGTTGACAATAAGTTCTTTCAAAATTGACTATTTGTCCCTCTGTTAGAGGTGTTCCAGAAATGTCTGCGATCGAGTAAATAGCTCTACGAACTAATGGATCGGATCGAATTGCAAAATGGAAAGATTTGTACAAGTTAGACCTTTCGTCACCACTTTGTGGAAAATCGTTAGGTATGAATATGTTAGATACCTGTGACTCGATTGGTGAAATAGTATCTCTCTCCAAAAAAGCGTATTTTTTTTTACCGCCGCACAAAGAAAATATTTTGTTGCGAATGAACAAGATATTGAGGAATTGTCCATATGTAAAATCAGAATTATTGATACGGGCCCTTTCCACATAAAAGGGGAATCTTTTGTTACAATAGAAGCAGAAGTGATGTGGATTATTCAAGAATCGAAGTCGATTTGCTTTATAAAAAGAAGATATCAATGAACTTCTATGAAATGGTTTCACGGGATTCAGCCAATTGTCTTGATCGTGGGATATCATTGAGAAATAGGAATCCGTGTTATCAAAAGATTTCCTGCGATTATTTCTAGTATGGAATGAGTCAATCATCCACTTTGGTATCTTATTGAAAAAAAATGGTGATATTGTTCCTCCATTGATCAATAATTTCGATTTTTGGGAAGTATCATGATCATCCAATAATAATGGTTTCCATTTTTTCAAATGAACGATTTGAAGACCTATTGATTCTAACAACTGATTGCAGAGTTGATCATTCGGACCTTTCAATTCATAGACGTGGATCTCGGACCTATGAATGGGGGTATTCCCGAAACTCACAAAGAAAAAAGGAAGTGAGTTAGACAAAAAAAGAAGAAACTTGGACAAAAAGAGAAGTAACTTGGACAAAACGAAACGAAGTGACTTAGACAAATCTTTTTTGTCGATAACCTCAGACCAATCAATCGAATATTGATTAATACGTAATCGATCGAAGACTACTTGAAAACGGCTCTTCTGCTTAGAAACGAAATGTTCCAAATGTTCCTGGAAATTCTTGCTCCCATTGGACCATTTGTATCTATATGCATTAGGATCCCGATTCACGGATCTCTCGGTTCGAGAAATAAAAATAAGAGGATTGAACCATTTCTTCTGACTCTTTTTCAAATTCGATAAATGTTGGTTGATCGTATATTTCATTATCGTTCTATGATTCAAAGTATCATTTCCTATTTGATCCCTTTGAATTCCATATTCGAAGTTGCGATCGGATCTATTCATTAAAAAGAATCGATTCCATACATTTCTTATGTACCCATAGGTGCTATATTGGATTTGAATCAGATTTCGGATCCATCTATATTGATTGACTGCCTCCATTATGTTGTTGCTAGCAAATACCACTATTTTTGGTTTTGGATCTTCCAAATCATTCCCGCAGGAGATCCGGACCCATTTTTTTCTGATCCTTCGATAAAAAGATTCATTCTCTTCATAAAAAAGAGGAGGTAGAACCAATAAAGATTTCTTTTTCGATTCATCCCTGGAGTTGAATACCTCATTCAAGAATTGTTTTTGATCCAATACGTAAGAATCCATAGAAAAGGCAAATCCCTTATGATACACCAGATCCGGCTCGCTTATTGATAGAGTGAATAGATCTGCCATTTCTTGAAATCTCTCTTCTGATTCAAAATCGTGGTGTAACGTGTATCCCCCCCTGTTCCGGTCATGGAACAGATGAAATAAATCAAAAAATGTATTTTTGTTCAAGAATGAAATCTTATGGGAACTGTGCATATCCAGTTCATCCTTCGGAACCATATCACATCCCGGATCTGATGAAATAGGAT
>CM029479.1:72500-75000 GCA_017140165.1 Eucalyptus shirleyi
AACATTGCTATTACAAGAATTACAAACCCTTATGGGCACCCTAATATTCTTGCAGAATTTATAGCCGGACAGTTAAAGAATAGAGTTTCATTTCGCAAAGCAATAAAAAAGGCTATTGAATTAACCGAACAGGCAGATACAAAAGGAATTCAAGTACAAATTGCAGGTCGCCTCGACGGAAAAGAAATTGCACGTGTCGAATGGATGAGAGAAGGTAGGGTTCCTCTACAAACCATTCGAGCTAAAATTGATTATTGTTCCTATGGAGTCCGAACGGTCTATGGAGTATTAGGCATCAAAATTTGGATATTTTGGGAATAAGAATACTTTCCCTGGCTTTACTCTTTACACTATATCCATTGATAAAAAAAAATAGAATAAAAAAAAAACTTTTTCTTTTCATGCTTTTTCTCTTAAATCAAAAAAATAAGCAAT
This sequence comes from Eucalyptus shirleyi, assembly GCA_017140165.1. Lineage (NCBI taxonomy): Eukaryota > Viridiplantae > Streptophyta > Magnoliopsida > Myrtales > Myrtaceae > Eucalyptus > Eucalyptus shirleyi. The sequence goes on from CM029479.1 coordinate 72,936, forward strand.
TCTATAGGTTTGAATAAAAATTTGATTGATGATTTCATATAATTGCTATGCTTAGTGTGCGACTCGTTGGTTTTTTTTATAGGATAGAATTCCAAAAAAATGGACAGACCCCTACTGTGAACTAATAACTATATAACTAATAACCAACTCATCGTTTCACATTATCTGGATACAAAAAAGCAGTCAAGATATGATATATTGGTCATATCATTGTAGCAACTGAAATCTTTCTTACATAAAGAAAAAAAAAAAATCTGATTATGATATAAAAAAAGTATGCAGATAAAGGAAAGGTTGAGAGAAAGAAAGAAAAAGAATATCAATGATATAGGATTCCAATATATGTAAGGTTTATGAGTCATCTCATAAAAGGCAGTGTAATAAAGCATCAATACTGATTCATCCATAAGTATATGAATCTATTCATAGAAAAAAATCAAGAGCCTCGAGCCAATAAAGACTAAAAAGATTGACTCAAGAACAAATTTCATGAGGGGCTCCATTGTAGAATTCAAACCTAACCATTAATTGCGAAGCGACGGGAACGATGGAACCTATGAATACGTAAGATTCTATTGAAAAATGAATCCTAATAATTCATTAGGTAGGATGGCGGAACGAACCAGGGACCAATTCATTTATTCCGAGAATTCATGAGCTAACCCTACAACTAAAATAGATATTGAAAGAGTAAATATTCGCCCGCGAAGGTTTTTATTAGATTACTCAATCTTGTTCGATCCAATATAATAATATGATCAAAGGCAAAACAAAATAAAGATTCGTTAGAAAAAAACCACATTATCTCACTATCTAGAAATAGAAATAATTATCTAGAAAAAAAAAATACATGTTTAAGTATATATCCAAACAAGATATAGAAATTTCTAATAGATTAGATGAAATCTCAAAGAATCCATGATTCCGTATATTTTCATAAAATTATCAAATTCGAATCGTTTCATTCGCGATGAGCCGGATGAGAAGAAACTCTCATGTCCGGTTCTGTAGTAGAGATGGAATTGAGAAAGAACCATCAACTATAACCCTAAAAGAACCAGATTTCGAAAACAACATAGAGGAAGAATGAAAGGAATATCTTATCGAGGTAATCGTATTTGTTTCGGTAAATATGCTCTTCAGGCACTTGAACCCGCTTGGATCACATCTAGACAAATAGAAGCAGGGCGACGAGCAATGACAAGAAATGTGCGCCGTGGTGGAAAAATATGGGTACGTATATTTCCAGACAAACCAGTTACGGTAAGACCTACGGAAACACGTATGGGTTCGGGTAAAGGATCTCCCGAATATTGGGTAGCTGTCGTTAAACCAGGTCGAATACTTTATGAAATGGGCGGAGTAGCAGAAAATATAGCCAGAAAGGCTATTTCAATAGCGGCGTCCAAAATGCCTATACGAACTCAATTTATTATTTCGGGATAGGAACGTAGAACCAAAGAAAAGAAGTCTTGGGGATAAAAAAAAATTGCAGGTTTCTTTTTGACAAACAATATTTCTTTTTTTTTTTACTTCGCCCTTTGGATTAACATTGAAAGAACAGATTCAAAAATGATATGATTCAACCTCAAAGCCATTTGAATGTAGCGGATAACAGCGGGGCCCGAGAATTAATGTGTATTAGAATCATAGGAGCTAGTAATCGCCGATATGCTCATATCGGTGACATTATTGTTGCTGTGATCAAGGAAGCATTACCAAACACACCTCTAGAAAGATCAGAGGTGATCAGAGCTGTAATTGTACGTACTTGTAAAGAACTTAAACGTGACAACGGTATGATAATACGATATGATGATAATGCTGCAGTTGTGATTGATCAAGAAGGAAATCCAAAAGGAACTCGAGTTTTTGGTGCGATTGCCCGAGAATTGAGACAGTTAAATTTCACTAAAATAGTTTCATTAGCACCTGAGGTATTATAAGATGAGATCATACGTAATATAGTTATATTATACATAGTATTTGGATGAAATAGAGTAATTAGTGGATTAGGTTGTATCGGACGCATATCCCTTTATTTAATAACAAAAATATAAAAATT
>CM029479.1:80000-97500 GCA_017140165.1 Eucalyptus shirleyi
CCCCTCGAAGAACCGTATCTGAGAATTTCATCTCGTACAGCTCAAACAAAAACCTAAGATATTGCTTTGGTTTCAAGGCATATGGAATCGAAAGTTTGAAAATTCGTCATCAACCCTTTCTAACTTCTCTGAAGATACGAACCAGTAAAAATACGAAAGCTCTTATTTGTGGTTGTAATGCCAAAATATCAAGTCGGCTCATTCGTCTTTATGTTGATCGTTACAGGCCTCTTGAATCTTCTATTTACCTACTTCTTTTTCTTTGATTTGTTATTTTTATTTCTTTTTTTGTGTGTAATGCAGCTTTACTCTTCTTTTCTTTATTATTGATAGGAATTCCCTTGTTAAGACCCTATGAATTGATTCAAACCTCAGATTCATACTAGAACCGCGATGATTCTTCAAACTAAGTCCAAAGATTCCCTGAGTAAGAACTATTGGATCATCACTTATTCAATGAATAGATATAATGACTAAAAATCCAAAGAAAGTTTTGTCCTTTGATCAAAAAAAAGGGGAAATCTTTTGAAAAAGAAGAAAAATCTTTTGATTTATAACGTTTTGGAAAATTTTTTGGAGTCCGGTCACGGGGTCTGAATATTAAGTATGAATCATAGTTAATATTTTGTGATCTATTTCGTGCTCCAGATACTCGAATGAATATCCGACGAGGTAAAACCATCTATATAAAGATGACAGATCCATTTTCTGTACTATCAATAGTATCAATTATAACAAGTCACACACTCATATTCCGGAAATACAGAAAGAAAGAAAGAAATTCCACGATCGAACTACCAATAAAAAAAGAATATAATGATATAAAAATCCGAAACCTAAATGCTTTACTTTGTATTGAAAAGCTAAGAATTCACGTTTCTTGTGAATCTAATTCATTGAAATTCCGTCCAGTAAAACAGAAGAATTATAAATTTCCAAAATAATAGATAGGAATACTGCAAATAGAGCCATTGCGACACCCATCAAAGGAGTAGTTCCCCATCCAGGAGCTACTTTACCATATTCTGAATTCAATGGTTTCAATAAATCCCCTACAATAGTTCGTCTTGGTCCAGATCTAGAACTACCCTCAACGGTTTGCGTAGCCATAAATCCTATTTTGTATTCATTGAGATCTGTTGACTTTGTATACCATTCCGTTGTAAATAAACGATCTTATCATAGATCCATTTTGGTCTTGAAATTATATAATAATGGAAACAGCAACCCTAGTCGCCATCTCTATATCTGGTTTACTTGTAAGTTTTACTGGGTACGCCTTATATACTGCTTTTGGGCAACCCTCTCAACAATTAAGAGATCCATTCGAAGAACACGGGGACTAGTTGAAGTAATGAGCCGCCCAATGTTGGGCGGCTCATTACTTCAATTCAATTGATATAATGAAAAATCATTTCACCTTTTTAGTTGGAACTTTAGGTGGTTCTCGAAAAAAGATAGCGAAAAAAATTATCCCTAGAGTCGAGACTAAGAGGAATGTATAAACCAATGCTTCCATAAATTCGATCGTACTTTACAATTATAGCTTCCATACCTGTTCTGTTTATTTGGGATTATCTCCCAAAGAGCAAGACAAAAAAATAAAGGAAAAAGATAAGAGAGAAATCTTGTATCAGACTACTTGTCTTCTTGTAGTCGGATCTCCAAGTTTTTGGAATGCTCCAAATTCCACTTGAGCATCCAAATCGGGGTCAATACCAGCAAAAACATCTCTGAACAAGGTTCTAGCACCATGCCAAATGTGTCCGAAGAAGAAGAGCAGAGCAAACGAAGCATGTCCAAAAGTAAACCAACCCCTTGGACTGCTACGAAAAACACCATCGGATTTCAAAGTAGCACGATCTAATTCAAAAATTTCACCTAATTGGGCACGTCTAGCATATTTTTTCACAGTAGCAGGATCACTATAACTGACTCCATTGAGTTCCCCGCCATAGAACTCAACAGTTACACCCACTTGTTCAACACTATACTTTGATTCCGCCCTTCGAAAAGGAACGTCGGCTCGAACAATTCCGTCTCCGTCTACCAAAACAACCGGAAATGTTTCAAAAAAAGTAGGCATACGACGTACAAAAAGTTCACGCCCTTCTTTATCTCGAAAGATAGGATGTCCTAACCACCCAACAGCTATTCCATCCCCGTTGTCCATTGAACCCGCTCTGAATAATCCCCCCTTTGCCGGATTATTACCGATATAATCATAAAAAGCTAATTTTTCAGGAATTTTAGACCAAGCTTCTGATAAACTTTGATTTTTGGCTAGCCCAGCACCAACTCTTCGATATATTTCTTGCTGGAAGTATCCCTGATCCCATTGATAACGAGTGGGACCAAATAATTCGATAGGGGTAGTTGCTGAACCATACCACATAGTTCCAGCAACAACAAAAGCTGCAAAAAAGACAGCAGCAATACTACTGGAAAGGACGGTTTCAATATTGCCCATACGTAATCCTTTATATAGACGTTGGGGCGGACGGACACTAAGATGAAATAGGCCCGCTAATATGCCTAAAGTACCTGCTGCAATATGATGAGAGGCTATTCCTCCCGGAACAAAAGGATCAAAACCTTCTACACCCCACGCTGGATTTACAGGTTGTACCTTTCCAGTTAGTCCATAAGGATCGGACACCCATATTCCAGGACCATACAATCCTGTTACATGAAATGCGCCAAACCCAAAGCAAGCCACTCCTGAAAGAAATAAATGAATTCCAAAAATTTTTGGCAAATCCAAAGAAGGTTTTCCTGTACGCTCATCACAAAATATTTCTAAATCCCAATACACCCAATGCCAGATAGCTGCCAAGAAGCACAAGCCAGAAAACACAATATGTGCACCGGCCACGCCTTCGTAACTCCAAATACCCGGATTTGTTATAGTCCCTCCTGTAATACTCCAGCCGCCCCATGAATTGGTTATTCCTAAACGAGTCATGAAGGGTATAACGAACATACCTTGTCTCCACATTGGATCAAGAACGGGATCAGAGGGATCAAAAACTGCTAATTCATATAGAGCCATCGAACCGGCCCAACCAGCAACCAAAGCTGTATGCATTATATGGACAGAAAGCAAACGGCCGGGATCATTTAATACGACGGTATGAACACGATACCAAGGCAAACCCATGTAAATACCCCTTTATCAACGAAAAATAGACACTATGTAACTTTATTGCATTGGAAAAAAATATGCTATGGACCTCCCCTTTTCAGGGGATTATCTCGGAGAAAGGATTAATATTTGTTCTATTCTTTTTTTAGTAAAAATGGAACAATTCGGTTCGTAGGAACAAAGAGAAGCAGATCTATTCTATATCCGATAAGTACCAATACGCAATGGGGGTTGATCCCATTTTCTATGAACGAATGCATACATATTTGTTAATCATTCAAAAAACCTATTCGTAAGAATTTTTTTCCCAATCTATGGATAAAATATGATAAAAGACAATATTATTAAGAAAATAAACGCATTGTTACGCTTCCACATCAAAGTGAAATATAGTACTTAATTCTTTTTTCTTTCATTTTATGCCTATTGGTGTTCCAAAAGTACCCTTTCGAAGTCCTGGAGAGGAAGATGCCTCTTGGGTTGACGTATAGTGCGACTTGTCAGATATATCGGGTCATATGGGATTTCCCCGTTCTCTCCCCCGATCGAGATATCCTCTGTTTCGCCCAAAAAAGATTTTGAATTATCAAAAAATTGGAGCGTGAAGTGAAATCAAGTGAAATTATATCCTTTTTTGTTTTGGAGGGTATTCAAATTTCTATTATCAATTAGAAAAGTCTATAGAATAATTTATGGTTGGATTGGTTGGACCAATAAAATGAAGTATTCAGACTCCGTTTCGAAAAAACCCAATTGGTAATATATTTATGATTACTACTACTTATATTTATGATTACTACTACTTATATTATAGATCATAAAATCTTTTTTTTATAGAATAAGAGAGTAGTCTTAAACTTTTAATCAAGCGAGTAATATGATAAATACGTCGAATATTTGGCATTGGCAGAAGACATGAATTGAATTGAAAAAAAAAAGAAGTAAGTCGTAGAAAAAAGACGTAGTATTAGTGTCATTTGTCCTATATGTGCAAATCCAAATCGGGCAGATTTTTTTTACTCGGAGTAGAGCATAAACCTAAAAGAATTGAAAAAAGGCCCATTCAGGAACAAGAAAATGACATCGTGATTTGGATTAGATCTCGATGAAACAATACATCAATGAGAAGTTTATTTCATAAGTTTAATGGATTTTTTGTGGAGGGAAAGGGGACAAAACCAAAACTCATCTTTCTTGAAAAATGGAAGAAAAAAAAAGCCGCTTCATTAAGAAATTCAAAAATTAGATTAGAAAAGGGCCCTACTATGAAAAAAAAAAAGAAAGAGGTCTGGAATCTACACATTGATTCTTTTTTTTCGCAATTTTTGTTGAACCGTATGCATCAAAAGATGCATGTACGGCTCTTAAGGGATATAAATTTTATCCTAATCAACCGACTTTATCGAGAAAGATTACTTTTTTTAGGCCAAGAGGTTGATAGCGAGATTTCGAATCAACTTATTGGTCTTATGGTATATCTCAGTATAGAGAATGATAACAAGGATCTGTATTTGTTTATAAACTCTCCTGGCGGATGGGTAATCCCCGGAGTAGCTATTTATGATACTATGCAATTTGTGCAACCCGATGTGCATACAATATGCATGGGATTAGCCGCTTCAATGGGATCTTTTATCCTGGTCGGCGGAGAGATTACCAAACGTCTAGCATTCCCTCACGCTTGGCGCCAATGAGTTTTTTAAGAACAAAAAAAAAAGACTATGCCTTCGCCATATGAAATAGGAATATTAAGTAATAATAGCATGGCACTTCGAATTCGATATGAGAAATTTTTTTTTCAAAACATTAGATTATATATCGAAAGAGTAGTATGAAATTAGTATAAAATAAAGGGTATTCTCGATTTTACCTTATTTATCGGTGACCATTACCATTTCAGCGTCACAAACTTTTTTGTTTTCACAACAGAAAACTTTTAACAATATTTATGTTATTGTTAGGAAAGAGTACGAAAAAAAAAAAAAAGAAACTTTGGGATTGCTGAATCAAAGACGAGATAAATATATAAAAAGCAACGGAGCCATCATAGTATTTTTTAACTGCTCCGAAAGGAAGGATGGTAATTGGATCATTTGCCGATCTGAATCGGATAAACCCTCTATCTATATTTTTTCTCTTTCTTCGATGGAAATGGAAGGTAAAGTGAATTCCATTGTATAGCCGTATGCAATGCGCAAAAGATGCCTGTACGGTTGCTCAATTCTATCTTTCTTTTTTTATTATTCTTTATCTCTTCTCCTCACCTCATCATGCGAGATAGAGGAACCATTTGTTATATTATCAGGGTAATGATACATCAACCTGCGAGTTCTTTTTATGAGGCACAAACGGGAGAATTTATCCTGGAAGCAGAAGAACTGCTGAAACTGCGCGAAACCATCACAAGAGTTTATGTACAAAGAACGGGCAAACCCCTATGGGTTGTATCCGAAGATATGGAAAGGGATGTTTTTATGTCAGCAACAGAAGCCCAAGCTCATGGAATTGTTGATCTTGTAGCGATTGAATAAAAAAAAATAGCAGTAAGTTTAAGCAAATCGCCACTTTGCGATTTTCTCTTCTTACTTATTACCGGGTTTAATAATATTCTATTCATCTATTAAATAGAGAAGTAATTCATAATCATCCGGTTAGGATCGATCTAAACCAGCCCATTTATTATGTATACGATTCAACATGCCAACTATTAAACAACTTATTAGAAACACAAGACAGCCAATCAGAAATGTCACGAAATCCCCCGCTCTTGGGGGATGTCCTCAGCGTCGAGGAACATGTACTAGGGTGTATGTGCGACTCGTTCAGATCACCATTGGTAGAAAAAAAAGGGAAAGAAATTTTCCAGTATCAATGATCAGTACTAGTGAATAGTATAAAATGGAAGGAAGAAGGTCGTTCACTATCTATATATCGAAAACTAAAAAAAAAGATCTATTCAATTCTTCTATTGTATATGAAATTTATGGTTTCCGATGAGAAAAAATTCCTCATTGGTAACAAATAGTTATTCATTAAGCGGGGAAATCCTATTTTCAAAGCCGAAATCTTATGCCTATACTCTTGCAAAAACGGACTAAGAGGGTCAGCTACCCCATCCAATTTTCATAATTAAATACCGTTACTGTATAGGTAGATCTCGTTGTGAAAGACCTATTACTAGATAATTCATAGGTAGAGCCGAAGAATGTAAACTGTACAACTTGCTAATAGCATTGATTAAATGAAGTAAGGGACTCCGGTATATATAGAGGACCTCACCGTTTAAGACATAACCATAGAAACGATGGAATCCACTATTTCGTTATTCATTTCTATTTATTACTTTTTTCTGTTTTTTGATACCTAGTATCAATACTCGTTTCGAGGTAAAATGACTATAAAAAAAGAAAAGACAAATCGTGGTCGGGAAGGTTATAGTAGCAAAAGCCATTGGAATTTTTATTTTATACATTGGAAGAATCCGTTTTGTTATTAATAAACTAGGAAAAGGGAAAAGAATAACTGAAAGAAAGGAAATCAATTAGTTATTCATGAAAGTTTCATTTATTCAATGACTAGAATTAGACGAGGATATATAGCTCGGAGACGTAGAACAAAAATTCGTTTATTTGCATCAAGCTTTCGGGGGGCTCGTTCAAGACTTACTCGAACAATTATTCAACAGAAAATAAGATCTTTGGTTTCGTCTCATCGAGATAGAGATAGGAAAAAGATAGATTTTCGTCGTTTGTGGATCACTCGGATAAATGCAGTAATTCGCGGGAATAGAGTATCCTATAGTTATAGTAGATTAATACACAATCTGTACAAGAGACAGTTGCTTCTTAATCGTAAAATACTTGCACAAATAGCTATATTAAATAGGAATTGTCTTTATATGATTTCTAATGAGATCAGATCATAAAATAAAAAAGGAAATTGTAAGGAATTTGTCAGAATATTTTAAATGGAGTTCGCTGGAGAATGAACTCCGGGAAGGTAGAGTAGAAATTAGTATGATAAAGAGAATATGATAAAGTCGTTCAAAATGAAATGAGCGAATATGTCCAATATCCAATAAAAAAAAGATTTCTTCTTCTTCCCCAATTTTTTTCTTACGATTTTTCGAACAAAATATCAATCTGTGTTTGAGTTCGGATTTTTATTTGGGTTCAATTGAGGAGTAAAGTAAGTCTACTTTTTTTTATTTATTTATGGTTCTAAGACCAGTAGCTCCGGCGGTCGACTCGCTTCTTTCAAATTGTTTCTCATTATTAAGAAAAGGTAACAAAGATAAAATACGAGCTTGTTTTATAGCAATAGTAATTAATCGTTGTTGTTTTAAGGTTAATCTATTTACCCGTCTAGATAATATTTTTCCTTGTTCACTAATAAATCGACTAATTAAACTCATGTTTCTATAATCAATTCGATCCCCCGATTGGATCGGGGGCAAACGCCTACGAAAAGATCGCTTGGATTTAAGAAAGAGTCGCTTGGATTTTTCCATGGTTTGTTTATTCCTTATCCTCAAAATCCTATTTCAATTTGATCCAAAAAGATTTCAAATTCAAAATATAGGATTTGATTTGGCTTTTTTTTAGTTAGTTATATTATGTTAACTAAAATGAAAATATATAGAATAATATGCTATATATAGAATATGTCCTTTTCGTGTTACTTGTAAGAGTGACACACAGGCACTTGATTCGAGTTATTTCTTTATCTCCCCGTGAATCGTATGTTTGTAACAATAGGGACAGAATTTTCTCAATTCCAATCGACTAGGCGTATTGTGTCGATTCTTTTGAGTAATATATCTGGAAACACCCCTTGATTCCTTATTAAGACCGTTTCTAACACAGTTGGTACATTCTAAAATAACCGTTACTCGGACATCTTTACCCTTGGCCATGAACCTCCTTTGCGTTTTTGATTCAACCAATTCTTCTACTTTCTGCGAAAAAAGAAATAAAAAAATAAGAAGTAAAACAACAAACTAATATTTAGGTATATTTTGAATCGAATTCGATTCAATGTACAGTATTTTATTAAAAGATCTTGTATGATCTTCTTGCCCTAGACACATTTCTGTTCTCACAATATTATTTCTAAATGGAATTGGAGAAAACCCGAATTTCGCCGAGGTTGAATCTACTTTTTTATTTCTCTTTCCTCCTTTCTTGATTATACTTCTACTTAATATATTGTATCGAATTCGATTTTTTCTAAAAAAAAAAAAGAGGGGGAGGGATTAGTCACAAATCTTTTGATTCTACCTCTAATCTTCTTCACCCCTTCCCATGTCAATAACTAGAATGAAAAAAAAGGGAATGTCAACGCATCCGGAAATAAACGATTGATCTCTATCAAAAGACCTGCTAAAGCCCCAAACCATAGAGTACTTAGTACCGGTGCCACGGAAAGATATGTTTTTAGATCTCGCATTTTAAATCCTCCTTCTTTATTCTTTTTATTTATTGTATTATTTATTGTAATGCCTAATGTTAATACATATATGATCCGATATAATATATATGTAAGTAGTTAAGGACCGCTTGTATTTGTACACGGAATTCCTAATTCCAATTGAAATCTACAATGATTCGGTAGATAAGATTTTTCTTTTCTTAAAACCGAAAAAGACGTCCCTTCCGACTGAGCATTCCCAAAAAATATTCCCTTTTTTAGTTATTTTTTACGATGGGTTTCATATTCATGTGTATATAAGCCTTCTACTATTATTATATGTTACATGAGAATAAAAAAAAGAAATGGCAAGATAACTTGGATATATCAATGGAGAAAATAAGGATTTTGAAAACAAGACAGGGATTCTATAAAATGACACTGTAGACCAATTGAAAGGGATGTAGCGCAGCTTGGTAGCGCGTTTGTTTTGGGTACAAAATGTCACGGGTTCAAATCCTGTCATCCCTACCTATTACTTCTCGTCTGAGCAGTAACGAGGGATTTATTGAAATCGATTAAAATCAGGCATACATAATCTTTTTTTATTATATCATATTCTATATGATAGTCTTATGCATACAAGATGTATTCGGGTTATAAAAAAAATCCTCTTCTTTTTTTTTTAGTTTTAGCTAGTGTGATAATGATAAGAAGATAAGAAAGCGCTCTTAGTTCAGTTCGGTAGAACGTGGGTCTCCAAAACCCGATGTCGTAGGTTCAAATCCTACAGAGCGTGATTCCATTCTTGGTTAGGTTAGTCCCAAAATTACAATTAAATAATTGACCAGTAATCTTAATTTGACCTCCTTTGGATTAAAGAAAAGAGGAGGTCAATTAAAAAAAAAAGATGTTAATTAATTTAATCAAAGATCCAACTGATCACCACGTCTGTATTGTAAATATGCAGTTACAAATAATCCAGCTAAAGTAATAGGAATTAGACCTAAGACAATTCCAAATAGAAAAACTTCAATCATTTCAATTTTTTTGAAAGGGAAAAAGGAGAGGTAATATCTATCCCTACATATTAATCCGCATTGCCCATGAATCTCAATGACCACTAATTGGAAATTGACTCTCTAAGGAAATATAGAGTCTATCAATACCACAGAAAGATTTCTTTTTATGCGTTGTGTTCATTCAATTAATTTCAAATAAGTCGTATCTTGGTCAGACCAATAAAGAGAGCTGAGGTTATAGTTAAAGCTGCTAGTAGAAAACCGAAATAACTAGTTATAGTAAGCATGAAGATGAAGGAGCTAAATGAAATGTGTTCTTTTTATACATATGTTTAGAAAGCACTTCCCTAAATTTCAATATACGAAGATAAGCAAAAATACCAATTCAAATGAAAGAATAAGTTCAATTGATAGTTGTTAATTCATCAATCATTATAGACGGGATTAACAAAAACATAGAGTAAGGGAGGTAGAAAAAGAGATCAATTAATCATTTGTAATGTCTACCTATCCCTTAATTTCGAATCAAGTGATTCATTAGATAATTCTTGAGTAGACTAATATTAAAATAATAAAATAGTAAGAAATTCGAATCCATATAGAACAAAATTTGAAAATCATTTCTCTTTTCTTTTGATCTTTTTTTTAATCGTATCGAATCTATTTTTCGATTTTAGAATAAAGAGTGACCTTATAACAATAACACCTTTTTTTCTTGTCATTTGAGATATTATGTGAATGAATCTACTCCTGAATTTAATGAGTAAAAATGAAAATAAATAAAGTAAAAATAACAAAGGTATCGTACAACTGATCAAATCACTCACGAAAATCAAATCTTTATTTTTGTCCAACTCGATTCTAAGACTAGTAATTCCTATAATTTTTTCTTTCTTTTCTAGGTTCTACATTTTTTTTCCATATTTATTAGAAATAGAAATTGTCTTTTCATATCATAAATTCCCATCCTCGCAGCTAGTTCCAGAAAGAACCTTTCGATCGAATACAAGAAAACAATGTGTGCATCACGAATACTGATTATTTCAATTCTATTTTTTTTGTTGTTCTCTTTTTTTTTTCAATACTATCTACCCCTTTTACTTGTTACTCTACGAGGAAACAATTCCTCTTAAAATGTAAAATGAAAAAAAAAAGATTCCAACAAAAAACTTTTCTACAGTTTAAGCTTATATCTTTGAAAAGGAGATTTCTCAATTTCGCATCGAATTGAATTGTGGAAAAAATGGAGAGAAAGAAACCTTATAGAAATTGGAGAAATTCGATATTGAATAATACATGCATGATTCTACATCGACAAGCAACAAGAAAAGAATAAAGAAATTATCGAGTACTTCATTTTCATACTGATTCAAATTGCGTTGCTGTGTCAGAATAAGGATAGCTATACTGATTCGGTATACTCGAAAAACACCCTTGGTACAATATTGACGATCTAACAAGGATGGAACTTCAGTGAATTTCCATTTACTGATATCATCTTTTATGGAATCGATCCCCCCTTTAACTGTACAAGAATATGTGGAGCTCAGCATGTCTGGAAGCACAGGAGAACGTTCTTTTGCTGATATTATTACCAGTATTCGATACTGGGTTATTCATAGTATTACTATACCTTCCCTATTCATTGCGGGTTGGTTATTCGTCAGCACGGGTTTAGCTTATGATGTGTTTGGAAGCCCTCGTCCAAACGAATATTTTACAGAGAGCCGACAAGGAATTCCATTAATAACTGGCCGTTTTGACCCTTTGGAACAACTCGATGAATTTAGTAGATCTTTTTAGGAGGACCCAATGACCATAGATCGAACCTATCCAATTTTTACAGTGCGATGGTTAGCTGTTCATGGACTAGCTGTACCTACCGTTTCTTTTTTAGGGTCAATATCAGCAATGCAGTTCATCCAACGATAAACCTAATAAAAATTATAGAGCTACGACACAATCAAATCCGAACGAACAAAATGTTGAATTGAATCGTACCAGTCTCTACTGGGGGTTATTACTCATTTTTGTACTTGCTGTTTTATTTTCCAATTATTTCTTCAATTAAGAGAAGAAAAAAGAATAGTATAATACTAAATCATAATAAGAATTATCTTAACCCATTCGGAAGGATCACATCTCATAATTATCTATGGCTGTTTATGTCTTTAGCATGACAACTTTGATGAAAGAAATGGTGGAGGGAAGCGGGATAAATGGCCGATACTACTGGAAGGATTCCTCTTTGGATAATAGGTACTGTAACTGGTATTCTTGTGATTGGTTTAATAGGTATTTTCTTTTATGGTTCATACTCCGGGTTGGGTTCATCTCTGTAATAATCTAATAATAAGATGAACTAAGTTGGAGACATGAAAGCTTAAGAAGGCAAGGGGATCCTTCTTAAGCTTTCATAATATTTTATTAGTCTAAATAAAAAATAAATAACTTTTCCCGATTTTGAAAAAAAAACTTCATTTCATTTTTTTTCTGATAATGTTTTTGAAAATTTCATTAATTGATTTAGAACATCTCTTATTCGCTGATAGTATCTTATCTATCTTTCAAAGTTCGAAGAAAGAAGGAATCGCTCGATTTGATTTTCCTGAATGACACAATTACAATATATATTTCTATCAATCAGATATTATCCAAAGCAAATCCTTTTCGAATAGATCCTTACTCTACTCTATTTAGTATCTCATCAAAGTTGAATTTTTTTCTAAGTTCATTAGAATAAGTTCTATTTTATCAAAAGATTTCCCTCTATTTTTTGTTTGTTCACTACTTTCTATATGTATACGTAATAAATATAAAGTAGGGGTTCTGATAAACCTGGAAAAAATATAAACTAAAGATAGTAATCTTTTACTAACGGGATCAAAAACCGGTTTTCTTTGACACAAGAAAGGAATGCAGAAAATTCCTTTCTTGTGTCAAAGAAAAGACTAAGAAGAAGAAGGCGAATAATCCTTTGTTTTCTATTCTCCACTTACTTATTTTATGTTTAGTATCCAGTGAAATTTTCGATTTGATTTATTCTATTAGAATAGAAAACGATTGATCCATTCTATGACATTTCAATCTCACAAGAGTGACCTAGTGACACCGCTCGAATTTGGCTTAAAAAAAAGAAGGGATAAAGTAAAATAATCTTTTTCACAATATACATACTATGACTAGTAATGCGGTACAAATAATTCCCGATATCGACATCTGGAATAGAAACAAGCAAAAAGCTTTTCATAATTTTTAATCATACATAATATAATTGAATTGTCAAAACAAAAATTTGATTCTTTTTACGAATTTGATATTGGAAATCCGCGAATCTAGAAATTCATTTCGGACAATTGAACCTTCTCAAACTGTTTCTTCTTAAGAACCAAAAATATTTGTGCCAAAATAACAGATGCCAAGAAGAACAAAAGGCCTTGGACACGGAATGGATCTTGAAGTACTATTTCCGCATCTCCTTGACCAAATCCACCCACATTAGGATTACTCGTTAATGGCTGATCAAGTTTGATAGATTCGCCTTCGGAAACAAGAAGTTCTGGCCCTGGTGGAATAATATCAACCACTTGACGTTCATCTGACGCATCCGATATGGTTATTTCGTACCCCCCTTTTTCTTTTCGTATGATTTTACTTACTACACCAGCCGCTGTAGCATTATAAACTGTATTGTTACTCTTGCTCCCATCGGGATAAATCTGACCCCTTCCTCTGTTCCCGCCTACATATATGGGATATTTTAAGAAGTGAACATCTTTATTAGTAGCGGGGTCCGGGGAAAGAATAGGAAAGGTGACTTCACTATATTTCTGACCAGAAACAGGACCTATCACAAGAATATTTTTTTTATTGGGGCGATAGCTCTGAAAAGACAGATTGCCTATCTTTTCTTTCATCTCGGGCGAAATACGATCGGGAGGCGCTAATTCAAATCCCTCAGGTAAAATAAGAACAGCCCCCACATTCAAACCTCCCCTTTTACCATTAGCAAGAACTTGTTTAACTTGCATATCATAAGGAATTCGAACAACTGCTTCAAATACAGTATCAGGAAGTACCGCTTGCGGAACCTCAATATCCACGGGCTTATTAGCTAAATGGCAATTGGCACATACAATACGTCCGGTCGCTTCTCGTGGATTTTCATAACCCTGCTGTGCAAAAATGGGATATGCATTTGAAATGGATGTCCGAGCTATGATATATATCATCAGCGATACGGAAATAGATCGAATAATCTCTTTCTTTATCCAAGAAAAGGTGTTTTTAGTTTGCATGGTCCAATCATTGATCCCGAAAATTTCTACAATAAAATTAGGTAGGTCGCTTGTATAGTTCCCTATCCACAATTCTGCTATTTACTTTATTGAAATCATTTTACTGGAATATAAGGAGTAGGAGAAATCCCTGTAGGGTAGAAAGAGTAAGTACGTCTTAAAATGGAAATGCTTTGCTTATGTACCTTATGTTACAAAGTAACAAATATTCTAGTTAGATCAGTCATTCATTGAATGATAAATCACTACAAGTGATGGAGATATACGATTTAAATAACGGAAGATCCAATATTTAAAAATTGTATCCAGAATGACTGGAAAAGTAGAAACAAGACCCGATATAATTTGATCGTTGTGAGCAAATCCAAAATCTTTGTAGACATAGCCAATCATTAGTTCCCAACCATGGGGCGAATGGAATCCGATACATAAATCAGTTAATAAAAGAATAGAAAAAGCTTTTATTGTGTCACTTAAGTTATATAGGAATTCTTGAACCCAAGAGTTAAGAATAGCAAGTTCTTCATTACCCAGAATAGAATAACCACTTAAAATAATGAAAGAGGTTATATTTGTCGATAAGTGCAAAATCATATGGATATGATCCTCATTGTGCATCTTGATCAATTGGATCGTTTCTTTGTGGATTCCTATACGAAGTGTTTGTAGATGTGTTTCCGGGTATTCTTTTATCATTTCGTCCAAGAGTAAGAGTTCTTCCAATTCGATGAATTTTTCTAGAATACTCTTTTCTTGAATATCAGTCAAAAAAGTTTCGGATTGCCTAGTATTCCACCGATTAGTAATCCAAAATTCAAGACTTTTATTAAATGAGAGAGAGATCCACCAGGGCAAAAATACTATAGATGTAAGATATAGAAGAGGAAGAAATGCTTTCTTTTTTACCATTTTTTCATCTTTGAATTGTTAATGAATCCACCTCATTTGTTGAATCTATGTGATCTACTATTTCTATTAACCCTAAGTTCTATTACAGGGCATCGGACCTATGAATCTATTCCCTGTTTTTTATTTGTGATTCAGTAGTTAGTCCTTGAATTTAGAAAGAATACAGAAATAGAATAAGAGCCCGTTTCAAATGAAGAAATAAGAAAAAATCTTGTTTCCAGATACCTCAATTGAATTGATCAAATTCGAAGCCCTTTTCGATAAATGCTTGAAAGAACCAATTCAAGCAAGTAATGAATAGCAAGTAATGAATATTATTTCAAGCAAGTAATGAATATTATTCGGATTTTAAGCCAAAAGAACTCCCTTTGTCTTTTCTATCAAAAAAGAAAATCTTTCGAAAAAAAAAATGGCCGGCTACCCCACAGTTCTAGTCCAGGAAAAATGGAGAGAGATTTATTAAGAATATTGTGATCTACCGATCATAAATTCAAAACCTAATGTAATGATCAAAAATGAGTGGCAAAACAAGACAGAAAAGTTATCCTTATAAGAGATCCAAGCAATCTTTTGACTTTGATCATTAAGAAAAACAAAAGAAAAGATAAAAAAAAAAAGAAAAGTCGATTGACAAAAGAAAGGAGAGAGAATTTCCAAGATATGATCTATTTGTATCTAACCTATCAATTCATATTGAAAATAAAAAGAGAAATCCTTTATTCCGAAATGTTTTGATATACGAGATGAATCTATTATTTTATTTCGATTTGTTACTTTTACTTGTTTTTTAGTAAATTGAGTTGAGTCGATTTCCATACGCATAAATTCTTTTTTATGCATACAAAAAAAATTTCGTTTTATGGATGTTCCATATACGTATACTTTGGCTCGAATGAACGTTCTGAAAAAATTTTATTAAGCTATGCTATGCTGAAGAAAGAACAGAGAATTCTTGAATTTTTTCCCTGCCGCTGGGAAAGAATTTCTTCTTCAGTTCAAGTTCATTTCAAAATACTTCAATCGGTACGCGCAAGAAATAGGCCAATTCGGCGGCTTTTTGCTCAATTTCACGCGGAGTCAAATTCTCATCAGTACGCGTCAAGGGAACGGCCCCCTGTCCTTTGATTTCCATATAAAGGACACGACGAGCAGAAATACCCTCTTTAACTTCGATTCGGATGGACTGAATATCTTTCATACGAAATCGTAGAAAGATGCGACGATTTTGCCCAGGAAATCCCCAACGAAAAATACACACTATTCCTTCTTTTCTATCGAATCGATCATAGCCACTACCTACATTCCACGAGATTGTGCACCACAAATAGGAACTAATAAAGAGACCTGCGATACCGTAGAAAGACATCACGATCCCTTGTGGAAAAAAAAGAATTTGTTGAGACGGAACTAAAGATATCAAATTCTTACCGAGATAACTGGAAGATCCAACTAATACAAATCCTAGTGAACCTAAAAAAAGGATAAAGGCCCAGCAGAAATTACTTATTTTTCGAGACCCCACTATAAGTTCTATCCATATATGTTCTGATCGACAACTCATACTAGATCCAGTTGCATTTTATTGGAATTGAGAAAATAGTCCAAATGAATTTGACTTTCGTTTTTTTGTTTCCGAAGTAACTCTCATCAACTAGTGTCATTCGAATGTAAGCCTTTAGGAGTAATTCATCTAATTGGTTAGATCAAATTGGTTAGATCAAATTGGTTAGGTCTAAAATAAGAATATCCCTTTTATATGATCTCCTATAGATATCCACATATAGATACATTGACTTTCCATTTCCTACATCCACCTCGATTCCGATCTATTTGAAAATTGCTATAATTTATTTACCTATATATTTACGCATACATAAAAGCTATGTTCGGAGGAAACTGCCATATTCTACTAAATAGATATCTGTGTTATCTATATCTAAGTCTTGAAAAAAAATAGATAAGATTTGCACCTATCGAATCTAAAAAATCTTGTTTTTTTGAACATGAAGAGATAAAGAAGCCATTGCAATTGCCGGAAATACTAGGCCCACTAAAGGCACAAAGAAAGAGGGTAAGTTGTTAAAAATT
The DNA here is from genome assembly GCA_017140165.1 of Eucalyptus shirleyi. Taxonomy (NCBI): domain Eukaryota; kingdom Viridiplantae; phylum Streptophyta; class Magnoliopsida; order Myrtales; family Myrtaceae; genus Eucalyptus; species Eucalyptus shirleyi. The sequence continues at coordinate 96,872 of CM029479.1, forward strand.
ATCATAGAATGGGTACCTCGATTTAATATTTGTACCTGTTATTGTTAGAAAGATACCTTAGAATAATTATAATTCGTATATAATTATATTGAGTATATCGAAGTGACTATATATATTAAATAATAAGTGTAAGGAATGGATAATTAAATAAATGAGACTTATTCTTCTTTATCTTTCTACATGAAATATAGAAATATACGTATGATAATCTATTCTATTCTTGTCTTCAAATTCGAATTGAATTCGAATTTTTATTTTATTTAAGAAATAAAAAAGAAAGAGTTTCTTACAAATTCACGAAGGATTCGTTAGAATTCAATCCAACAACAGGATTCTTAGTAAAAATAGAGATTCTCGGAAGATATAGTAGAAAGAAAAGATACTCTATATCTATCTTTTCTATATTTGAATTATATATACTATACATACAAAGCAAGAAGGAAAGATGACCTTCGGTTTATTTTATTTGCCTTGCCCAATTTGAATTTTGAAGAAGGAACCATTTTTTTTTATCTTGTTGCTAGAGGTTTCCTAATTAATAATCAGGAATATCGGTAGAAAAAAAAAGAATTATCCGCACGATTCTTTCTACAATTTACAATTAAATATTATGATTATGTCACCAAAGA
>CM029479.1:130000-132500 GCA_017140165.1 Eucalyptus shirleyi
TCAAATTCTTATAGAATATTATTTTTCTAGTAGAATCGGAAAACGTTAAGCACAAGCAAAATACGCAGTGACCCATTTAGAAGTATCAGGGGAATCTTCCTAAGATGTAGGAATAATAAGACCTATTCTATCTTTTCTTGTCTTTATCTTTAGACAAGGTATAAAAATATGAAAAATAGAATGTCAAGATAGATCGTTATCTATCACATCCTTTTATTTCCCATTTGATCTAATTCTTACTGTCTAAGTATTGTCTCTGTGAAACAATCGGAGGACTACCTATTCCATTTTTGACTAGGGTTTGTTGAAAAGAAAGAATCTTTTTTTTTCATTTCCATTTTCGAAAGCCAATTTTCCGTCGAATTGTTATTGGATAGCGAGGACTTAGAGACTCTCCTGAGTCTCTATAGAAAGTATCTTCAGCCCTTTCCACAACCACTAATTCGATTTTCCGTGGGGCTATCCAATCGAATTCAGGACCCGGTAATTAAACACTACATTAGTAGTGGAAGGGAATCAATAAATCTTTATATGAGAGCCCTTCCACCATTCATCTGTCCTTGAATCCTAGAGGCAAGGATTTAGAGCACTTTAGCTTTCGAGAGCCAAACTTCCAGATGTTTCGAACCAAGCAAGCAAGTCTCAAGAGTCCTTTTACTTTGTTTGCTTCTGCTGGGGAAAAATTCAGCGAGTTATATCAGCAAAACGAAATAAGAGATTTCGAGTTTTTTCTTGATCAGGCGACACCCGGATTTGAACTGGGGAAAAAGGATTTGCAGTCCCCCGCCTTACCGCTCGGCCATGCCGCCAAAATGTATGATACCCTACAAAATAGATGAAAAAAGTCTCCCTTTGTTTGCGTCGAGTGGGGGATTCCGAAACTTCTTTTTTTATTGGACTTGCATCTTGAATCCCGTTTTCTTAAATTTAACCCCTGCCCGAAAAGAAAAAAATCCTTCGTTTTTTGGATTGGATCCATCCCTTCGGTTGTATGTATAGTATCTCAAAAACGAAATATCTAAAAATTTTCCCTCTCTTTTTTATATTGATATTGAAAAATTGAAAAACCAAATGTGGTTTTTCAGTCCCAAAAGCCAAAATTTAGGACAAATTGGAACCATTAACTATTAAATGGGACTGTAAATTCATGAACGATTCTTGGATTTGAATCCAAAATTGTCTTTTCTTAATCCTAATTCTAATTATATAAGAAAATCCAAATTGATACATAACTAATCAGTATTGATTCTTTTCCATAAAAAAAAATCCTTTCCAATTTCCATTATAACAGCAAATAGAAGTATATGTAAACCCCAGAACATAAATTGTTATACAAATATCTAATTGGATATCATATCTATATATGATGACTCTAGAGAATTATTAGTAAATTGTAGTGCTTCAATTTTTCATTCAATAGATGGAATAGAAAATGGAAATTTTGATATAGCATAGCACGCGCTGTCCCGAATAGAACTTAAATAAAGGAGGAAACATAGATAGCTATCTACACATGGTTAATAAATACAAACTTTATTACTATGTTACGCCCTTCAATCGTATTCTACTAAAAAAAGAAAAAAAGGTAAAATAAAAGTATCTCTCTTTTATGCGAATCATTTGTTGAACAATAGAATCCGTGAAAAAGTTAAGTGCTAAAAAAATATCAACTCTATATTTTTGATGATTATAATGTCTTTATATCATCGAACAGATGAAATCCGAATCCATTTCTTTTTCTGGTACCCAATCGGATTAGAGTATGTAATATCATAATAATGGTAGAAATGGAATCACTTTTTTTTTGATATTCTATCCAAAACTCCATAAGCCTAAGTGGCATTTATTAATTCCTTTCGATTTTCTATCTGTTCCAAATTCCAATTTGAATATAAAATTGTCTTTATTCCTCCGTTCATATGCATTTCATACATTCCATATACGGGGTGAGTCAAATTTCATGCGATTCAGTAAACAAAATAGAAATTCCATCATTGCTAAATCAATCCATATGATTTGATGAAGAATGGTTCAATAATGGAATTTTTTGAGAAAAGGGAAATTCAAAATGCTCGGGGATGGAAATGAGGGAATGTCTACAATACCTGGGTTTAATCAGATACAATTTGAAGGATTTTGTAGATTCATTGATCAGGGCTTAACAGAAGAACTTTATAAGTTTCCAAAAATTGAAGATACAGATCAAGAAATTGAATTTCAATTATTTGTGGAAACATATCAATTGGTAGAACCTTTGATAAAAGAAAGAGATGCTGTATATGAATCACTCACATATTCTTCTGAATTATATGTATCCGCGGGATTAATTTGGAAAACCAGTAGGGATATGCAAGAACAAACTCTTTTTATTGGAAACATTCCTTTAATGAATTCCCTGGGAACTTCTATAGTAAATGGAATATACAGAATTGTGATCAATCAAATATTGCAAAGTCCCGGTATCTATTACCGGTCAGAATTGGACCATAACGGAATTTCG
>CM029479.1:137500-142500 GCA_017140165.1 Eucalyptus shirleyi
GATTCAATGCAGACTTTGATGGGGATCAAATGGCTGTTCATGTACCTTTATCTTTGGAGGCTCAAGCGGAGGCTCGTTTACTTATGTTTTCTCATATGAATCTCTTGTCTCCAGCTATTGGGGATCCCATTTCCGTACCAACCCAAGATATGCTTATTGGTCTATATGTATTAACGAGTGGGAATCGCCGAGGTATTTGTACAAATAGGTATAATCCATGGAATCGCAGAAACTATCAAAATGAAAGAACTTATGATAATAACTATAAGTATAGAAAAAAAAAAGAACCTTTTTTTTGTAATTCCTATGATGCAATTGGAGCTTATCGACAGAAAAGAATCAATTTAGATAGTCCTTTGTGGCTTCGATGGCGACTAGATCAACGCATTATTGCTTCAAGAGAAGTTCCTATCGAGATTCACTATGAATCTTTGGGTACCTATCATGAAATTTATGGGCACTATCTAATAGTAAGAAGTGTAAAAAAAGAAATTATTTGTATATACATTCGAACAACTGTAGGTCATATTTCTCTTTTTCGAGAAATCGAAGAAGCTATACAAGGGTTTTGTCGAGCCTGCTCATTTGGTACCTAATCATATGGTATCTAAATTAAGTAATTCTATGACACCAGTGTGAATTCGGGTCTCTCTGGTTCAACTAGGACCCTAGTTCCTTAATTTCTAGGTGAATTAAGATCGGGAAAAGGAAGTTTTCCAATCATTGACTCAAACTCATTGTCGAATCCCACTCAGCAGAATATGGAGGTACTTATGGCAGAACGAGTCAATCTAGTCTTTCACAATAAAGTAATAGATGGAACTGCCATTAAAAGACTTATTAGCAGATTAATAGATCACTTCGGAATGGCATATACATCACACATTCTGGATCAAGTAAAGACTCTGGGTTTCCAGCAAGCCACTGCTACATCCATTTCATTAGGGATTGATGATCTTTTAACAATACCTTCGAAGGGATGGTTAGTACAAGATGCTGAACAACAAAGTTTGATTTTGGAAAAACACCATCATTATGGGAATGTACATGCAGTAGAAAAATTACGCCAATCCATTGAGGTATGGTATGCTACAAGTGAATATTTGCGACAAGAAATGAATCCTAATTTTAGGATGACAGACCCCTTTAATCCAGTCCATATAATGTCTTTTTCGGGAGCCAGAGGAAATGCATCTCAAGTACACCAATTAGTAGGTATGAGAGGATTAATGTCAGATCCTCAAGGACAAATGATTGATTTACCCATTCAAAGCAATTTACGCGAAGGACTATCTTTAACAGAATATATCATTTCTTGCTACGGAGCCCGCAAAGGAGTTGTGGATACTGCTGTACGAACATCAGATGCTGGATATCTTACGCGCAGACTTGTTGAAGTAGTACAACACATTGTTGTACGCAGAACAGATTGTGGAACCATCCGAGGGGTTTCTGTGAGTCCTCGAAATGGGATGATGCCGGAAAGAATTTTTATTCAAACATTAATTGGTCGTGTATTAGCAGACGATATCTATATGGGCCCACGATGCATTGCCATTCGAAATCAAGATATTGGAATTGGACTTGTCAATCGATTCATAACCTTTCGAACACAACCAATATCTATTCGAACCCCCTTTACTTGTAGGAGTACATCTTGGATCTGTCGATTATGTTATGGTAGGAGTCCTACTCATGGCGACCTGGTCGAATTGGGAGAAGCTGTAGGTATTATTGCGGGTCAATCTATTGGAGAACCAGGGACTCAACTAACATTAAGAACTTTTCATACCGGCGGAGTATTCACAGGTGGTACTGCCGAACATGTACGAGCCCCCTCTAATGGAAAAATCAAATTCAATGACGATTTGGTTCATCCCACACGTACGCGTCATGGGCATCCTGCCTTTCTATGTTCTATAGACTTGTATGTAACTATTGAGAGTGAAGATATTCTACATAACGTGACTATTCCACCAAAAAGTTTTCTTTTGGTTCAAAATAATCAATATGTAGAATCAGAACAAGTGATTGCTGAAATTCGCGCGGGAACATACACTTTCAATTTGAAAGAGAGGGTTCGAAAACATATTTATTCTGAATCAGAGGGAGAAATGCACTGGAGCACCGATGTGTACCATGCACCTGAATTTACATATAGTAATGTCCATCTTTTACCAAAAACAAGCCATTTATGGATATTATCAGGGGGTTCGTGCAGATCCAGTAGAGTCCCTTTTTCACTCTACAAGGATCAAGACCAAATGAATCTTCGTTCGACAGAAAGAGAACGAAGATATATTTCGAGTCTCTCCGTGAATAATGATCAAATGAGATACGAATTATGTAGTTCTGATTTTTCTGGTAAAATAAAAGAAGATAGGATTCCTGATTATTCAGAACTTAATCGAATCATATCTATTGTTCATTGTAATCTCAAATATCCTACTACTTTCCACGAGAATTCTGATTTATTGGCAAAAAGGCGAAGAAATCGATTTCTTATTCCACTACAATCGATTCAAGAACGAAAGAAAGAACTAATGCCCCATTCAGGTATCTCGATTGAACTACCGATAAATGGAAATTTACGTAGAAATAGTATTCTTGCTTATTTCGATGATCCTCGATATAGAAGAAAGAGTTCGGGAATTATTAAATATGGGACTCTAGGGGTTCATTCAGTCGTTAAAAAAGAGGATTTGATTGAGTATCGAGGAATCAAAGAATTTAAGCAAAAATGCCAAATGAAACTAGATCCATTTTTTTTCATTCCCGAAGAAGTGCATATTTTTCCTGAATCTTCTTCGATAATGGTACGGAACAATAGTCTGATTGGAGTAGATACACGAATCGCTTTAAATACAAGAAGCCGAGTGGGCGGATTAGTCCGAGTGGAGAGAAAAAAAAAAAGGATTGAACTGAAAATCTTTTCTGGAGATATCCATTTTCCTGGAGAGACAGATAAGATATCCCGACACAGTGGCATCTTGATACCCCCAGGAACAGGAAAAACAAATTCTAAGGAATCCAAAAAATGGAAAAATTGGATCTATGTCCAACGGATCACACCTACTAAGAAAAAGTATTTTGTTTTAGTTCGACCCGTAGTGACATATGAAGTATTGGACGGTATAAATTTAGCAACACTCTTCCCCCCGGATCTGTTACAAGAAAGGGATAATATGCAACTTCGAGTTGTCAATTATATTGTTTACAGAAATGGCAAACCAATTCGGGGAATTTCTGATACAAGTATTCAATTAGTTCGGACTTGTTTAATTTTGAATTGGGACCAAGACAAAAAAAGTTCTTCTATCGAAGAGGCTCATACTTCCTTTGTTGAAGTAAGTACAAATGGTCTGATTCGAGATTTCCTAAGAATTGACTTAGTGAAATTCCCTATTTCGTATCTCAGAAAAAGGAATGATCCCTCAGGCTCAGGATTGATCTCAGATTCAGATAATGTGTCAGATCACACCAATAGCAATCCCTTTTATTCCAAGACAAAAATTCAACAATTACTTAGCCAAAATCAAGGAACTATTCGCACGTTGTTAAATAAAAATAAGGAATGTCCATCTTTGATAATTTTGTCATCATCTAATTGTTTCCGAATGGGTCCATTCAACGCTGGAAAATATCACAATGTGATAAAAGAATCAATTAAAAAAGATCCTATAATTAAAATTAGGAATTCGATTGGCCCTTTAGGAACAGTCCTTCAATTTGTGAATTTTTATTCATTTTACTATTTAATAACTCATAATCCTATTTTGGTAACTAAATATTTGCAACTTGAAAATTTAAAACAGACTTTTCAAGTAATTAACTATTATTTAATGGATGAAAATGGGAGAATTTTGAATCCCGATTCATGCAGTAACATCGTTTTGAATTCATTCAATTTGAATTGGTATTTTCTCCATCATAATTATTATCATAATTATTTTGAAGAAAGATCCACAATAATTAGTCTTGGACAGTTTATTTGTGAAAATGTATGTATATCCAAAAACGGACCCCATCTCAAATCGGGTCAAGTTTTGATTGTTCAAGTTGACTCTGTAGTAATAAGATACGCCAAGCCTTATTTGGCCACTCCAGGAGCAACTGTTCATGGTCATTATGGAGAAATCCTTTACGAAGGAGATACATTAGTTACATTTATATATGAAAAATCGAGATCCGGTGATATAACGCAGGGTCTTCCAAAAGTGGAACAAGTGTTAGAAGTGCGTTCAATTGATTCAATATCGATGAACCTAGAAAAAAGAATTGAGGGTTGGAACGAGCATATAAAAAAAATTCTTGGAATTCCTTGGGGATTCTTGATTGGGGCTGAACTAACTATAGTGCAAAGTCGTATATCTTTGGTTAATAAGATCCAAAAGGTTTATCGATCCCAGGGGGTGCAAATCCATAATAGGCACATAGAAATTATTGTACGCCAAATAACATCAAAGGTGTTGGTTTCAGAGGATGGAATGTCTAATGTTTTTTTACCTGGAGAACTAATTGGATTGTTGCGAGCGGCGCGAACGGGGCGCGCTTTGGAAGAATCGATCTGTTACCGCGCCATCCTATTGGGAATAACAAGGGCATCTTTGAATACTCAAAGTTTCATATCTGAAGCGAGTTTTCAAGAAACTGCTCGAGTTTTAGCCAAAGCTGCTCTCCGGGGCCGTATCGATTGGTTGAAAGGCCTAAAAGAGAACGTTGTTATAGGAGGGATGATACCCGTTGGTACCGGATTCAAAGGATTAGTGCATCGTTCAAGGCAACATAAGAACATTCCTTTGAAAACCAAAAAGAAGCATTTTTTCGAGGGGGAAATCGGAGATATTTTGTTCCACCACAGAGAATTATTTGATTCTTCCATTTCAAAGAAGTTTCATGATACATCAGAACAATCATTTCGAGGATTTAATGATTCCTAAAAGTGGATTCATACTTTTTTTTTTAATTAAAATTCAAAAAACTCTTTATTTATGGTCATT
>CM029479.1:150000-155000 GCA_017140165.1 Eucalyptus shirleyi
CGATCCATAACATCTATGTCAGCTTTTCTGTTTGAATGCATTTCAATTCAAAAAAAAAATTCGCTTTCTAGACAATCCCTCTAGAATAGGGAATAGGGTATTCTAACAATATTCCTAGTTACTTCGTTCTCTATTTCTATTTGAGACAATCCTTAGGAAAAGTATTTTGTTTCCACCGAGCTAAAAAATATAATATGTCAATGCTTCTAGTAAACTAAAATCATCTTTTAATTTTATTAATTTATAGCTATTTTGCTCCAATCTTTCCTATCGAAAAAGAAAAAATGGAAGATTTAGTTACGATTAGAAATACGCTTTTCTATATTTATCCATGGATCCTTTACTAATACTCATTAAATTGGAAGTATTGATCCAATTCAAAAAAAAATTATGTTTCGCAATTAAATAATCCAATTTTCCATTTTTAATTGAACCTTGGATACAAATCACGAGAATGTATATTTTTCCTCGAATCCTTCGTTGAGAGGTAAAGGATTAAATCCTTTTAAGAAATAAAGTTTTTCTTCGGAATATGAATCAAATCAAACCGAGGGATCCCTTAACTATAAAAGGGATTAATAAAACGAATCACACTTTTACCACTAAACTATACCCGCTACAATGCGATTATTGTATATAAATGAAACTTTTGTCGAACAAAAAAAGGTAATCGGACGTAATCAAGATAGGATCCAAAACAAAATAATGATGAAAATTATAGCATTGACGTGTTTGTTTTGGTTTTGTCAGTAAACCTAATCAGATTAGTAAAAGAGCACTCCTAATTCAAAATTTAAATAAAGAAAGAACAAGTTCTTTCTTTTGCTGGAGGATTTTTGACAGAACAGATAGGGCTCGATAAAACTATTTATGTTATGACATAAGAATGCATTGCACAACAATCCACAGTTCCTTATTTTTTTTTTCTTTTTTTCCAGTAAAGGAAAAAAAATAAGAAAAGAAAGAATAATAATAATAAAAAATGACACTTTGATTCTATAGAATGAAATTCCATATCAGAGGAATGGAAAGATCCCTTCTTCTGATTGTTGTTTCAATAATCAATAATAAGCATTTTTGTTTTCAAACAAATCATTTTATCTATATCTATGATTTGGAATGGAACAAAAAATGGCCCGGCTAGGTACTGACCAGGCCAGGCCGTGAAAAGAAAAAAAGCTCTTTCGGAAGAAGAGGTATTCTTGCTTTTTTCTTTTTTTTTTTTATTCGAAATATCTCTTTAGAACCTTTTCTTTATCTAAATGGGATTGCTTATAAAAGTAGTATATATTAAAGTTGTATATATTAATAGAGTAAAAAAAAATAAAGAGAGATAAAGAAAAGAAAGGCTTTTTTTCAAGCCTTACTTTTTGTGTAATGTAAGATAGTAATTATCCTTTTTCAATTGGGAGAGATGGCTGAGTGGACTAAAGCGTCGGATTGCTAATCCGTTGTACGAGTTTTTCGTACCGAGGGTTCGAATCCCTCTCTTTCCGTTTCCGTTGATGACTTGTTATTTTATTTATTTTTTTTTTCAAAACCTTTCCTTTGTTTTTGTTTTTTTTTTTATTTCATATAATAAATAAGGATGTAAAATAGATAAAATCCTAAGTAAGAACATTGAAAAATTAAGCAAGTAAAAAGAAAGGCTTTTTTATTCTTCACGTCCAGGATTACGTCCTGGATCATTAGATAGGAATCCAAAGATGAAGAGAGAAACAAAAAATATCACTACTGTATAAACAAAGAGTTTGAGAGTAAGCATTACACAATCTCCAAGATCTTTTTTTTTTCAAAAAAAAAAGAGAATAGATTCTCCATTTTTATACCCCATATCCTATTTTGACACCAATAAACAAAATGGTTTCTCGAAATCAAAAATCAAAAAGAATTTTCAGAAATTCATTTGGAATAAGAGTCGAGTCTTTCATAAAAAAAAAATCTTTCCTATTTTGAAATGACTCTAAAAGGGTTTTTCAATAAATGAAAAAGAATCCGAATGAGGAAAGAGGGGAGTCAGATTTTTTGCAGCTATCTAAGAATTGTTTGAATCGAGGGTTCATGTTCATGCTGTAAGACTTATCCGATCTTATCCATTGTTCCAATTTTTTTTTGTTTCGAATAAATCATGTCTAGGACAGTATTAAAGATCTCATCGAAAACTTACAGCAGCTTGCCAAACAAAGGCTAAGAGAAAAAAGAGAAGGGGTATTACTGGCATAAAATCTACGATTGGATTCAAAAAAGCGTAGGCCTCAGGCAATTTGGCTAAGAAAAAACTACTTGAATAAAGGGTGGAATGAAGACAGATACAGATCAAACTAAAGATATTAAGCATAACAAACATTTTTTTTTTCTTGGACTTGGAGATAATTGTATTTTGATTGAGTTATTGTTATTGATAATTGATATCCCTTAAAAATGAAAAAAAAAAAAAGGTAAGGGATACCAAAAAATCCTTCTTTGAACTCACCCAATCAAAAATCCTTCAATTCTCAAAAAAGAATAGAAGAAATCATACTTTTATACAATATCTTAATTGAATTATATGTAATGATCAATAAATTCAGCTTCATTGTATATCTACACGTGTCAAAACCCTAGGAACAATAGAGTCCATAGATATTTATTTTAGATTGGAATTGACGAACAACCAAAAACAATACTACTCTTTAGTAGTATTGAATAGAAATTGAAATGGGGCGTGGCCAAGTGGTAAGGCAACGGGTTTTGGTCCCGCTATTCGGAGGTTCGAATCCTTCCGTCCCAGGGAATACCTATTCTCTATATAGATAGAAACATAGATAGAAATATCTATTATCACAATAAAGAAAGGTTTTCTTTTTGAACTACCTTCTGTTTTTTGAACTACCTTCTCTACTCTTTAAGAGTTAAATATTGGATATTATGTGATTCTTGTTTCTGATTTTTAATGATTCTATTCTTCTTTAAATCCTATTTTTTCACAAATTAAATTCAACTAAGATACATATAGATGAAACTGAATCGAGTTGTGATCTAGGAATCTAGATTCGAAGAATTGGAAATAAAGAAAAAAAAAAAAGGGGGTTGCAAAAGAGGTTGAATGCGCTTTTCATCGTATGTCCATCCCCTTATACTTTGAATATTGAATATTCATATTGAAGTTTAAGTTAGTTACTTCGAAAAGCCTTACGTCCCATATAATAAGAATTAATTAACAATGTAAGATAGCAATTTAACTAGCTGTGCTTGTACAAATTGGAAAATTGGATTAAGAAATAATCAAGTTACATACATATAACGTATCTATTTTCTTTGAACCTCATTTTTAGGTATTTCATTTCGTATTTGATTTGGTTCGCATATATAATTGTAAATATATGTAATAATATATACAGGGGGGGTAATTCATACATCCTATATTCTATTCCCCTTGCTTTAAATAAAAATTATTGAACGAACCCCCACCAGTCAAAGAAACTACGCGTAAAATGAGGAAATGCTTAATGTATTATTGTCGTTCTATTTCAGTGATAACGTTTTTTGGTTTTTTGAAAAAGATTTTGGATCCGTTAATTTGAAATATTCTATATTGAATATTCATAATTCATTCCAATGACAATTGTTCAGTCTATCTGATAGAGGGAATTCTTTTTTTTATGATTTTCTTTTTCAGTATGAAATGAAAGAAAAAGAGCCTAAATCTTCCTTTACATCAACTTTTTTTTATTCACTCCACGAAAAAAAGAAATTTATTTCTTTTTCTATCTATCTATATTTTTTTAATCACTGAGGTTTAATTCAAAGATGAATTATTTATGATGATAAATGCAATCTTTAGGAAAACTTTATTCAAATAGTGATATCCAGGTAGGTTTTTTTTCAATTCAATAACTATTTGAATTGAATGATTTCTTATGAGTATTTGATATTCGAAGAAGTCTAAGATTGTTGAATATATCCTCTCAAGTTACTTGAAGATGCAATGTAGATTCAATACAAAGAACTTTTTTCTTCCTAATATTTAGAAATTAATAAATAAAATAAAAATATTGCATTCATCCAATAAAAAGAAAATCGAGGATTAAATTGAATTCTTTCTAAGACTTCTTTAGAAACCAATGGAACGACCGAACAAATGACTATTCATGATTCCCTAATTGAATCAATTACATATCAGTTCCAAACTAGAGGAATGTTATGGTAAAACTTCGTTTGAAACGATGTGGTAGAAAGCAACGTGCGACTTGAAGGACATGATCAGTTGTGGATTCTTACACCCACCCTTTTTATTATATAGGAATGAAGGTGCTCTTGGCTCGACATCCTTTGTTCTGTTCCACTCGAAACCTCATTTTTTCTTGGGTTGTAGTGTAAACAGTATGTGATGTAGCTCGAGTAGAAAGTATTGATTCATTTCTCAGGGCAAGGATCTAGGGTTAGTGCCAATTAATAAGTTGGAACAACTTCGTAAGTGTAGTCTATTTTCGATTTCTAAATCGAAAGGATCCAATTCGAGCAAGTTTCAAATCCAAAAAAGGAAAATTTGTTGGAATTAGTGAAACTCTTTTGATCAAAAGTGTATCTTGCGGGAATCAACCGTTTATGATTCTTTGATAGAAATAAATCAGAAAAAGGGCCGTGTTGCTGCCATTTTGAAACGATTAAAAATCACCGAAGTAATGTCTAAACCCAATGATTCAAGGCAAAGATAAAATATTTTGGAACAAGGAAATATCTTTTTTTTAATTGTCTCGACAACTAGATCAAGAACAAGGAGTCCAAATATATTCTAAACGAGACAAAGAAAAAGGGGTTAGAGACCACTCAAAAAATCAAATACATAAGGGTTTTCTTTTGAGCTATTTCATATTTCCGAGTTACTCAACTTGAGTTTTGAGAATACAAATTATTTTTTTTTTTTTGATAAAGAAAAAGAAGAATAAAAAAGTATTAAATAATCTTAGTCTAATTGATTTGATTTAATGCTTTTATAGATCTATTTGACATTCGAATTG